>JALIGW010000006.1:57575050-57980050 GCA_023053685.1 Diadophis punctatus similis | reverse complement strand
ACGAACATAAAAAATATTCTTCTGTCTTCCTCTATAAAAAGCAAATCTGAACATCTCGTGCTTTATCGGAGAGCCCACAAATTTTTTGGACCTGTTCCCGTAGCTTTTCATTTGCTTCTTATTATTGCCACCCACTTTCTCACTTACTGTCCCAAAGGTGTTTTTCAAGAGGCAACTGGACTTTCTTGTTTTTCTTTGAAGACATTTGGCTTCTCATCCAAGAATCTTCTTCAGCTCAGAGCTGAAGAAGCTTATTGGATTAGAAGCAACACATCTTCAAAGGAAAACCAGAAAGTCCAGTTGTCTCTTGAAAAAGCATCTTTGGGACAACCATGATCTGGATGACTGAGAATCTCCATGGACATTTCTCACTTACTCTTCCCATTTTAATCCAGAGGAAATAAGCAAAGCAAAATAATAGAATGTATCCGTAACTACTTTTTTTCCTTGAAAATAAAACCCGGCCTTATTTTCTTTTAGGCCCCAAAATATGCACTAGGGCTTATTTTGAGGAGGTGTCTTACTTCTTTTCAGTGCCACAGCCATGAGGCGGGTTGGTGGTGGAGCTGCCCGATGTGCACCGGCAGTCATGTGCAGCACGAGCCCAAGTGGCCAGCAGCCCACTTCTTCTGGCACTGGCATGGCACTGGAGCAGAAGGCTGAGTAATGCAGCCAGGCTATCCACGTCCCAACAACTGCCTTGCCTTGCGGTGGCGGCCCACTTCTTCTTCTGGCAGTGGCGCGGCATCGCAGGAAGCCGAGCAATGTGCCGATGCTGCGGCCATGAGGCAAGGTGGGGAGGGGGTGGAGGATGAGGCAGGTGGGGTGGAAGATGAGGCAAGACAGGTGGAGGTGGAGGACGAGACGAGACAGGTTGGGGTGGAGGGTGGGTGGCCAGCTGCGCATGCACTTAAGTATGGTTTATTTTGGGGGTAGGGTTTATATTGGGCGCACGAACAGAAAACCTGCTAGGTCTTATTTTTGGGATCAGTCTTATTTTTGGGGAAACACAGTACCTTACTGAGGAAGTGACGAAGGTAAGAAGGGAAAATATGCATTTTTATAAAAATATATTTTATATAGTTATACACATCATTATAAAACAAAGTTAAAATAAGTAGTAGGTTATTGCCAGTGCCATAAAATTATTCAAGTTATGCTCACTTACATTAGTTGGGCATCAAATAGCTTTTAAACTGGATCATGTTTTCTCATTCTTAAAAAAAATATTTTTCATAGTGTAAAGCCACGCTACTGATTGCAAAGATCATAGATATCTAATATAATATACCCCAAGCTTGCACTTTAATTATAACTTCTAGAACCTACACAAGATTTACAACATGCTGAGTAGCCTTCATTTACTGATCCATACTGTGATTTTAAATTACAGTATGATACTGAGTGACACACAAAAAAACCAGCGCTTCCGTTGTTGATAAAATATTTATTCATACATTTCACATCCAAGGGTTGACAGTTTCTATTGTTTCAGTTATTAGATTTGAGTCTATTTTTTATTTGATTTAATGTATTGGGTCTACAATAAGGCCTATATTTGCTTTAAAAGGGGCGTTGGTCTTACCTGACATGCCTCTTCTCGTAGGGTGGAGCCATTCAGGATGGGTTGTCCTCGTCCACTCATAATGAGGACTGTTATTTTTGTCAGGATCCGCCCTGCGGTATGTGCAGGTAGGCTTCGGTCAGATCAGAGAGGCGAGAAAATCTCCCTGGTGAACGCACCCCAGGATAGACTGCAAGGAATGCATCTTGAACCTCCTATATTTAATGTATCGGTTCAGACGTTTCAGGTCCAGAATTGCCCTCCACCCCCCTGAGGCTTTCGGGACTACAAAAAGAATGGAATAAAACCCCTGCCCTTGTTATTCCTGTGGCACCTGCTGATGGCTCGAATGTCCAGCAGATGTTGGACTGCCAAATCCATAAGTGTTTTCTTTGAGGGCACTTTGGAAATAGGGCATCGGATGAAAAACCTCAGGGGGAGGAAGAGGAATTCCAGAGAGAGACCCTGGCTGACCGTCTCTCGAACCCATCTGTCCTGGGTGGTCTGATCCCATACTGATGAAAAAAGGGCCAGCCAACACCCGATGGGAGGATCCGAAAGGGCACTATCTGGAGTGACGGAAGGGGCGACTTCCTCCTCTGCCTCTGAAAGGTTGCTTAAACTGCCTCCCCCTCCTGGATGTATCTTGGGGCTGGCGCTGCCTACATCCGTACTGACCTTGGGGATGGGAGAAGCTGAAACCCTGGTCAGAAGTCCAAAACGGCCGCCAGGAATAGGGGAACTGATGGAAGTTGCCCTTCCGAGAGATGGACGGCAGAACCTTTCTCCTGTCTTGTGTCTCCACCAAAATAGGATCCAGCGGCTCCCCAAAAAGACTCTTACCCCGGAAGGGAGCCGAGGCCAGACTCCATTTGTGGCAGGTATCCGCCAGCCACTGGCGGAGCTAATGCATGCACCTGGCCACCACCGAGGCAACTATCGCCTTGGAGGCAAACCTGGAAGCATGAAGGGTGGCATCCACCGCAAATCGAGTGGCCGCAAAGACCTTGTTGATGTCTTGTTGTGCCCGCAAATTCGACAACAGAATTTGGTCTTGGATGAGTCCCAGTCAAATGAGGGAAGAGCGTGCAAAAAAGGACGCCAAAGAGGAGGCCCTGACCACCCAGGCAGCCGCCTGGTGGGCCTTGATGAGAGCCTGTTCAGTCCTCTTGTCTTCAGGTTTGAACAGCTCTTCAGACTCCCCTGGCATGGCGATAGGCGCATGGAGAGCCACTACTGGAGCATCAACCGATGGGACATTTAAGAGACAGGCCAACTCTGGCGCCACGTTAAAATGCTTGCGATTGGTTGAAGAAGGCATGGGCCCTGACGCCAGAGAAGACCACTGTCGTTGGAGATATTCCAAAAACAGCTGTGGGGCCGGAATGAGGTCCATCTCTGGGGTAAACTCCACAAATAATGGATCAAGCTGCGGTGCTGAATCGGAGGGAGTAGGAGCCGGATTGTCCAGGCCAGCAGCATTGTGGGCCTTGTAGAGTAGGGACTTAAAGAGCCCCAATGGAAAGAGACCCAATGATACAGGTTGTTCCGGAGAGATGTCCTCATCCTCCGATAGTTCGAGGTCACCTTGCTCTATGTCCTCTGTCAAGTGATCTCGACTCTCGTTGTCTGACCCATCGAAGTAGCATTCTGGGCTATGCTCCCTGGTGCTGGGACCAGGTCTACTGTGAGATCTATCAGAACCTAATGAAGAGGGTCTGCCCAGAGACTGCAGACATGATGCTAGGCCCTGTTGGACCACTGCCGCCATCATCATCTGCATATTTGCGGGGTCAAATGGAACTGGGACTGCACCCAAAGATGTCCCTGGCTGTTGAGCGAGGGCTTGAACCCCAGACCCCTGGGTAACTGCAGGAGCAGACGTAAGAATGGGTCTGCCAAAACCGGCTGAACCCCAGAGATCCGCGTTGTCCATATGCTGGACAAGATTGTCTAGGGTCAACTGCTCCCCTGATGGCCAAGAGGTAAGTAGACTGGCCTCTGGGGCCCTTGAAGAGGAGCCCTGATCATGGGGTTCTGAGGAGGTCCGGTTGGAAGACTAATAGCAATCTTCTTCAGGACCTTGTCTCTGTGGCGTTCCACTCTCTCTGTGGCTCCAGAGCCGCATGAGGAATTAGATGATCTGGCCATGTTCTGGCTATAGGGCCCAGGTTGATCATCTTCTGGGGCCTGGCGATTAGTCTTGTGTTGCCATTTGCTCTTTGGCTTGCCTTCCGAGGCGGCGACTTCCGCCATTTTGGGAGGCCTGATAGCAAGCTGGTACAAAATGGCCGCCCTAACGATCGCAGTGAAATTGGAGGGCTGGAGGGGAACCAAGAAGCCGCTGGTGCCGACCAGAGCAAGTCCTGTACAGCCAGGCACCGTAAGTAAAATTTTTACAGTTTACAGTCTCTCTGGCTGGCTTTCTGCCAGGCAATTAGTTGCTGGCGAATGCCTGATTGAATGAAGGAGGCCGGCAACGAACTCAGATGGAGGGGAATGCACGAGCTCTGGGATCCAGCGCCTAGCCAAGTCCTTCTCCCCTCACCAGCCAGAGGCCAGGTGGGAATTGCCCAAGGCATGGCAATGTTTGGAAGGGGAGGCCGCCTGGGCACGAAGCTCCGGTGCCAGCGCTTGGCAAGGAGCAGTCTTCGCCCCCACCTGACACTCAACTGACCCTTTCAACATTGAGGGAAGCTAGGAAATAGGAGGAAGACACTCCACAGGCCACAGCTACAGTGATCATAATCTCGGGACCGCCAGCCTCTTTTGTCATCCATGCCACCATTAATTCAGGGAGCACATGGCTCCAATGGCAGACTGGGCTGAAGCCCCTCATGGTCAATGCCACCCATGGGCACAACAACCGCTGCTGCGACAGGAGCCGAAGCTCAGCTGCCGCTCTTCCCGGGATCCTCGATGTTGGATGCTGGGGACTGACTCATGATTGGAAATGTCAATGTGTTGACCAAATTTTTGATGAAGCTAGCTATTCAGGAGTTAAATTAGCCACATCCGTCCAGTCTGAGGACCAAGTCGAAGCTGGGTCCTAGCTGGGTGGATCCTGTCAAAAATAACAGACTCGGTCCTCATTCTGAGTGGACGAAGACAACCCATCCTGAATGCTAGCTCAAGCCACTATGGAGAATGCCTGTGCCAATTTGAACTTCCTTTTTCTATTCTTGTGCTTTCTATTATTATAAGAAATGAACTGTTGTAATGGCTATTGCTTAGTTTATATTCTTGTGACCAATGGTCCCTCTAACGTTAGAAAATGGCGTGCGGCAACTGGAAACTGCTGCACGCCGTTCTCTAGTCATGTGCGCAGGCAAGCAGTCGCGCAACCTGATATTAGAAAATGGCGTGGGGCAGTTGAAAATTGCTGCGCACCGTTCTCTCGTTATGTGCGCGGCTGCACAGCTTAGAGGGAACATTGCTTGTGACCTTCTTGAATTGCCCTCAACACAAATGTGCTAACATGCTGTCTTCTCTGTAAGTAAGGAGTCATAAGTAGCTTAGAGCCTGGATAATGTCAACAAAGCTAATGGAATAGGGAAGAGAGGGCATGGATACAGCATCCTGTCTGCCAATCAGGAAAAAAAAATCCTAAGGTTGAAGAGTTGCCTGAATGAAATAAAACTGTGAGGGTCCTGTCTGAAGCCTAAATGAGGGTTCAGGTGTGAGTCTACAGTCTAAACCAGCGGTTCTCAACCTGGGGGTCGCGACCACTTCTCAACCTGGGGGTCGCGACCTTTCACAGGGGTCAGGAGACTTCGCCCAGACTCCGCCATTTGGGTTCTTTTACCCTCTGTGCATGCACAGAATGCTTTGCGCATGTGCAGAGGATAAAAGAACCCAAATGGCGGCGGCAGGGCGGGGGTTGCGGCAGCGGGCGCGGTGGTGGGGTGGGTCGCGGTGGGGTCGCAGGGGCGCGGCGTGCGGCATTAGGAAGGTTGAGAACCACTGCTCTAAACCAATGTGATGAGAGTCTTCAAAAGCATTCCCTTCCTTTGAGGGAATGGAAGAATTTCATTTCTACTTGCTTGGTGGAAGGGATCTTATATATTTTCTGACAAATTAACACTTGCAAAGGTCCTAAAAAAGCTAAGTAAATATATATTTAAATGTATTCTTTGCTTGCTCTCATATTATATAAAGCAAGCAAGGTATTTACGAAGGAAATACTTTGCTTGCTTGTGTATTATGTTGCATGCATGAGTGAGTGTGCCAGATGAGTAATTCATAGTCCCTAGATAGATGATACAAGCCAGAAGTACTTGGACATATGCTCTGGATCCTACGAATCAAATGTTTTAGGTCACAATTTAACCTTAAGCTATTTTAGTCTGTGTTAGCAATTTTTTTTCCTCTTTTGTACAAGGGTTTCTTATTCGGAGTTCAGGAGTCAAGTTTTGTTGCCCCTGGCTCCAAAGACAAAGAGGCCTAAAGTCTGTCTTTACAGTGGAAAATTGTGTTCTGCAAAAGCACTGATTACAGAAAGCACACAGTGTGAAGTAGACGATTGTAGAATTGTTAAAAGCATCAAAATCCACATAAATGTGTTGGCAGTGAATGGAAAATGTCTCCAGTTCATAGGCTACAGTGGCCACAGAAGTGGAAATAAAGATTATTACAGTTGACAAAAGAGAAAAAAAAGCAGGAATACATCATGAAACCTGCCACTTCCAATAAAACACACACACACACACACACACACACACACACACACACACACACACACACACACACACACACAAGGCTAGCTAGCTACCTTCCTAACAACTAAGTCCAAAAATCTAGACGAAATGTCAGAAAAAAATAGGGCAATAAAGCAATTAATGTAGCAAACGTCCCACAAAATCTTTACCAGAATCTCAAATCTTATGACATTTTCTTAAGACAGCCTTGTAAAATACTGTTGTCCATTGGCATCTGTTTCATGTAAGTTGCATGGAAGAAGTTTTAGGAGTAAGGTTAGAAACACATTTTAGAGAGTTATTCACATTCAAAAAGATATGTTTAATCAGTAAAAATACCTTAAAGAACTAATGGGGTTGGGGGGGGGGATGGCAAGAAGATTTATTGCTAGATTCTAATGTCTGAAGTCTGATTGAAAGTAGGAAGAATTTTCTGGCACTAGATTTTTGTTCCCCAGGAAAATACTGAATGTCATTTTGGTTAAAGTAGATGTAAAAATAGATGTAAAAGTACACAAAAAGGGTGTATTTATTGTATCTTTTTGTTAGACACGTCTACATCAGAAATGTAGACATTTTATGCATCATCTAAGAGATGAATAATTACAAATCAATTGCCATTTGAACAAAAGTCCAGACCCAGATATTGATACAAAAAACCCTCTTATTCTATAGGGTAGTAGTTAATTCACCTATTTTTCAAGAACGTTAACCTAAAATAGCATAAATTTTATTACAATTCATAGCTGTTGAGTTTTTCAGGGAAATATTTGTCTGTTAATGTTGATTATTTTGGTTTGGTGGTACACCGGATCACGAGATTTCCTTTCTTTGCAGAACAACTGTATTGTGAGAATTGCTGGCCGCACGTAACACAGTTAACATTATTAGGCAGACCACACTTCTGTGTAAATCACAGACACCTTTATTTTATGCTGCTTAACTTAATTGCTAGATTTGAACTTAGCAGAAAATTCTTCTCAGCCAGTTGATACAATACAACTAGATAACCATTTCTTTATTTAAAATTAGGCTCAACTCAACTTCAATTGACTCTGGGCAATTCACAATATAATAAGCAATAATTTATGCAAAACAAAACAAGATGGGATCCAGTTTTTTTAATGGCCCTGTAATCATTTTTTATTGGGGTGGAGTCAGAGCAACTGAATGGAGCTGAGCATTTATTGGCCGGATGCCCTTCCTGATGCCTATGTAGAGTTCACAGCAGATATTTTCTCTTTGGGCCCTGATAGAGAAACATCTGTCACTGCCTTAGATTGATCTCTCAGCCTTTTGAATGGGAGGCAAACATCTTCATCTCTAGGCCACCACGCTGTCCCTTACTTCGGCCTCTAGCCTCACCAAATTTTAAGGACATACACAATTAATTGTTATATTTATACAATTTCACAATACACTAATATTGCAAGTTAGTATGAACTCTGTTAAAAACAGTAACAATTTCAAACTGTAACACTGAAACAAACTGAGAGACCGAAACAGCTTTCCGCAACAATTTGCGGACTCATCAGATAGTGCCTGGGCTCACACAATGTGATGCAACACAGTGTGCATTGTTTGCACTCGGACTTATTGTGTTGCTGAAGCCAGGCATTATGTTTTTTTAAAGACCTTTTTATGGCTTACCACACTGCAGCAATAAAGTTCATTATGGTTTATTCAATTGACTTAATACAAATTGTGTGAACACAGCTTGTAACATCTTGTTCGGTTGCGGCTTTGGTTGCATTTCATTTCCTTTTTCTTAAAACAATCAAATAAATCAACAAAATTTATTATTCTTGGCATTTTATCCTTCAAGCTGTGAACTATTTTGCATAAATAATACTTCACAATAGCATTTTGTGAAATTAAAACACTCAAAGTGTACTGCTGTGATTTAAAGGAAGCAACACAAGAAAAACTAAAGGAATATATAGTATATTTGAAAAACCTAAGGAGGTGTGCTTTCCTCTGAAGAACTATTTTGACTCCAAAAACAGTCCACGATATGTCCTTTCTTCTGTTCAGAGTATGGTTTTATTTAGAACTGCAGTTGTCTCTCAGTTAATGCTTTTTACCTATATTCCCAGAATTACCTTTAAAGGTGAGAGCAACAATTCAATAAGAACCATCTTATTGAACCATCGGCTACAAACCTGATCCCTAACTATGTTTGGAAATGGCTTTGCTATTCTTCCTATGCAGACTGCAGTTTCTAATTATTTGCTCAAGAGAAGAAACAGACGGACAGATGGTCCATAATAACAGCATTATGATGTCTTAAATATTCCACTATCAGCTTTTTGTTGGGGTTATTTCAAATCATTACAACAAGAAACAGCTTTTTAATGTTTTTAAGCACTAGTTGCCTTCTAGCAGTTACAAATTATCTCTCTTCCTTGGTGGGCTCTTTCTCCTTAGAAATTTTCAAGCGTAGGATAAAAAAAATCATTGCATAAAGTTGTCCTTAATACCCTGCATAAACTGGAATATATGTCTATGAGAATTTATTTTATTTATTTATTTTGGCTTTCTTATATGCCGCCCAACTTCCGAGGGACTCAGGGCGGTGTACAGCAAAAAAGAATACAAGAACAACCAACAATAAACATTGCTTAAAATCAATATAAAAATTAAAAGTTCAATATTAAAACCCTCCAACAACCATACATACTCGGGGGTGAGCTCGAATGGATTAGACTCTACCCCCAGAATGTCTTCGATTGTACAATCTTCAGTTGTGCAACTTATTATCCTACCATCGTCGGTTGTTTTTAACAAGGTGCATAGTGCTACTATTTTAGAAACCCATCCACTTGCACATTTGCTACATTTACAAAAATCAGCTTTCATTTTGACAAAAAGCCAAATTTCAATAGTAATTAAGACCTTCAGCTCCAATCAGTATAAAATAGTCAGTGCATCCAATGCTGTGGCTCAGTTATCATGGGTATTTATGATTGGAAAACATCATGATTTATTCATAGAATTTTATGAACCTCTTTAGAAAAGCTACACAATGCCTTTTGATTAGTAGTGCTAGGAAGGCTGGCTGTCAGAAGCACCCAAGGCCTGGCTCTGCTTTGCTTCAACCCACCAAGATACTCATCGCACCATTAAAGAACTGTTTCATTACTAGCTTACCTGCTTGTATATAATTCTTTATGCCGCTTTAGGCAATCACGGCAAAAGGCATTATAAAGAGAGTTAGCTTAAATGGTATGTTAATATTTAAAAATGCTATGTAAACTTATTAATGTTAGCAATATTCCTTAAAATGCAAATGTAGCGTGTTAACAAGTCTCAACTTATCTCTGCTGAGAACATAAACTTGGCTTATGATCGCAATGTGTTAGCAATACATGTATAGCATCCTTCTAGTCTTTGCCACAGTAGTTTGCTTCAGAAACAGCAAGTCAAACTAAACGATTGAATGCAATAGCAATAGCACTTTTCTTATATACCGCTTCATAGTGCTTTACAGCACTCTCTAAGCGGTTTACAGAGTTCAGCATATTGCCCCCAACAATCTGGGTCCTCATTTTACCGACCTCGGAAGGATGGAAGGCTGAGTCAACCTTGAGCCTAGTGAGATTTGAACAGCTGAACTGTTGAACTAGCAGTCAGCCTGCAATGGCTGCATTTAACCACTGCACCACTTCAGCTCTTATGCAAATATTCAGTAACTGGGGCTGAGAGTTTTTGATACATGTCTCAAATCAGCAAACTAAAACTTATCACCATTTGTCCGTGAGGTTGAAACCACTAGTACAAGGGTGTCAAACTTGATTTCATTGAGGGCAGCATCAAAGTTATGTTTGATCTCGGGGGGGGGGGACGTGACTGGGGTGGGCATGGCCAGCTTGACGTCACTTGTGTCTGGGGCACCTGTGGTGGCTAAGCGCTTAAGCAGGACTTCCCTTAGATCCTCCCTCCCTCTCATTATAATCTCCTTCCTTCCTTCCTTCCTTCCCTTCCCTCTTCATTCTCCTTTCTTCTTCCCTCCCGTCTTTCCTTCTTTTTCCTTCCTTGGTCTCTTCCCATCTTCTTCTTTTCTTTCCTCTTTCCCTTTCCTGTCCCTTCTTGGATGCTCAAATACAAAAGGGGAAACATTTATCCTTTTGTTTTGGTTTTAGTTTGTTTTGCTAGCACTCGGAGCTCATTTTCACTGCCAGAGGCACCACAGGCCAGTCATTTGCTGTTTCCAGGTTGGCCCCGCGAGCCAGATCTAAGCACCCCATAAGCCAGATCGGCCTGTGGGCCTTGAGTTTGACAGCCCTGCACTAGTACGACAACTCATCCTTGGTGTGCTAAAGAAAATTGAATTTAATAAAACATCTGTATGGGTATACAGTGTAATATTGTAGGTTATATAGCAGTGGTGGCGAACCTTTTTCGGCTCGCGTGCCGAAAAAGGGGGGGGCGCGCTTGCGTGCGCTCGCGTGCCTACACCCATTCCCTCCCCCCTACGCATGCGCACAACACCCCCCCCATGCTGCCCCCTGCGCATGCGCAGACACCCCCACCCCCGCACAGGCCGACTTACCGGAGCCTGGAACGACGAAACGGAGCCTGGAAAGACAAAACCGGCAAACCGGAAGTGCGAAAAAACACACTTCCGGTTTGCCGGTATGCTGTTTTTTGCACTCCGGAGGGTTCAGGGAAGCTCCCTGAAGCTCCGGAATGCGAAAAACTACAAAATGGACAAACCGGAAGTGCAGAAAAGTGCACTTCCGGTTTGTCTGTTTTGTAGTTTTTTGCATTCTGGAGCTTCAGGGAGCTTCCCTGAACCCTCCGGAGTGCAAAAAACAGTACACCGGCAAACCGGAAGTGCGTTTTTTCGCACTTCCGTTTTGCCGGTGGGAACCCTCGCGTGCCGGCTTCTATGGCTCCGCGTGCCAGCTCTGGCACGCGTGCCATAGGTTTGCCACCACGGTTATATAGGATATGTTTTCCTTTGTGATCATCTTTGCAAATCCTGTAAAAAATCATGTTTTTGTTCTACTTGTGAATGCCTCCTACAGACAATTATATCTGTGAAAGACATTTTTGTGTGATTATTTTATTATTGCTGCTATAGAAGCAAACAAAAGGACTTTTCATTTAGTAGCAGCAGCTATGCTAGTTTTTTTTTTAATGGATCAGAGATCTATTCAAGTATTTTCTTAACTCCATCCCTGTTCTTTAGAAAAAAATGTTTTCTGCTTCTGACTAGATGGTTTAATATTGGTTTGTATATACGCAATCACACACACACACAAAAACCTGTCTACATACCATCTGCTCAGAACCCTTCTTGAATAAGTTTCACAAAACAGATAGGCAAACTTTGATCTGGGACTCAATATCCTTTTCTGGGTCCTTGAAGCCTTCCTCCCCCTGAATTTTACAGATGATTGGGTTTTTAAGGCACAATAGCTAAAAATCAGTAGTGGAGGTTGAAAGCATGAAAAATTTAAAACCATCCCAAATATCTTTCCAAATTTAAATCTTCTTTTGCATCATTTATTTATTATTTATTTATTTAGTTGTATTTGCATGCCGCCCAACTCCCAATGGGACTCTGGGCGGCTAACATTGACTATCTAATCTGCATCAATTTCCTCTGTGACCTTTCAGAATTTAGCATGAACTTCAATGGGATGTCACCTCTGTGAGAATGGTGATGGTGATGAGAAGGCCAGAAAAAAACAAAACAAAACCATGACCTCTTGGTTCTCATAAGCTGAGAGTATATCAGCAAGATATCAATAATACTGACCATTAATTAGAGTTTCTGCTTAATTAGAATTTTAAAATAACTTCAACACCCTGATACAGGGGTGGACTTCAAAATTTTTTGCAAGGGTTTCTCTGCCTGGTTGCTGTGTGGGTGTATCCAGGGTGGGCGTGGCCTAGTCGGCCTCCTGCACCATGGCGGGGGGGCGTTTTTGCCCTCCCCAGGCTCCGGAGGCTTTCCTCAAGCCTCCAGGAGGGCGAAAACAGCTTCCCCAGGCTCCAGAGGCCCTCTGGAGGCCGGAAACGGCCCATTTCTGGCCTTCCCGAACTTCAGGTAGGCCCGTTTTTCATCCTCCCTGAGCCTCCACGTGCGCCCTGCACTTACCTGCATCCAAAACGGGCCGCTTGGGGACTCCTGGGAGGGGCAGGGTGGGCGGGGCAAGCCTGGAGTGGGATTTGGGGGTTCTCTGTGTCACTGCGTTTTTTGTTGTATTTGCCAGCTGAGCTTACATTCTAGGCATTACGGTATCTGGCTCTGAATCTAAAGTGTCTTGTGATTCCTGATTTACTGCGCATGTCTACATTATTCTTCCATTATCTCTTCTTTGCTTTTCCTTTGTCCGGCTGACATATTTTCTATCGGTAGGATGTAGTCAGATATATTTTATACTTTTATAATAAAAGTGTTTTCTTAGATTATATATTTCGGGTTTGATTTTCTTTACGGGTATACGCCATGGGAAAACAAGATTCATTTACCTCTAATTTACAGTCTCCCCAGGCAGGGGGGCGAAGCTGTCTCACATTCTGATAGCTTTTTCAACACTCTGAACTGCACAGAATCTTAGCTAGAGGTTCTCCCGAAACCCTGAGAATGCCCAGCAGCCCACCCCTGCCCTGATATCCTTTGTAGGGAACATCCTAAGCATATTACATAGAACAGCCTTCTCTTTCCTTCCTATTATAGGTAATCCTTGACTTACAACAATTCATTTAGTTACCAAAGTTACAACAGCACTGAAAAAAGTGGCTTTTGACTTTTTCTTTTCCACACTTATTCTGTTGCAGCATCCCCATGGTCACATGGTCAAAATTCACATGCTTGGCAACTGACTCATATTTATGACAGTTGTACTGTCACGGAGTCATGTGATCACCTTTTGCAATCTTCTGACGAGCAAAGTCAATGGGGAAACCAGATTCACTTAACAAGCGTGTTACTAACTTAACTGCAATGATTCACTTAACAACTGTGGCAAGAAAGGTAAAATGGGGCAAAATTCGCTTAGCAACATAAATTTTGGCTCAATTTTGGTCAACAGTCGAGGACTACCCATATCTGCATTCCTTTATATGTTATGGTTAATTTAGTTTATATTTTCTATTTTTCCTCAGTAGAAATGTCTCTGCTAGGTTAAAAGCATAAATCTAGTTATTGGGGCAGCTTGTCAAGGTACATGATTTGTTTCACACCATGAAATCATAGTTGATATTTGGGAAGGGAAGTGGGGAGGAAACCGTCCTTTTATGTCCTTACCAGAGTTCCAAGCTTATGTGTACTTGCTGGGAAAACTTAACATCTTTAGTCAGCTTGGTAGTTCTGCATGCTGAGTGATTATAATACTACCCCATTAAACAGATCTGCTAGGAAAAAAGTTATCAAATTGAGCATTCCTTGCACACCATGAAAGCACTAATATGAAAACAAAAAGAAGTTTTTAAAAAATGAGATAATTGTTTCATCTAATGCCTAGCAGATGAGTACTGGCATCAGTCATCCATTTTTATACATAAAACTCACAAATGAATAACTGCCAGTAACCTCTGAGAAAAATCCAGGAAATTGCAAATTTGCATGCATTAATAAATTTGCATAAATTCAAACACCAGGGCTCAGAAGCATGTGCTTTTCATTTAAAGTTATGTCATAACAAACTTAATTGCAGGGGATTAATTGTAGGAGTTCACAGAACACTCAACAAGAGTTGCATACTGTATAAACAGCTAGTAATTAAAATTGTTAATGAAATGCCTTGTATTTTCATTTGCAGCTCTGGTTTAGTTGTTTTCCATTGTGGAAAACAATAAAGCCACAGAATTTGGGAGCACTGGGAGTTATTCATCCATCATGTACATCTTTATTTCCAAAATGATGTAAAGACATAACAGAATTTTCTTTCCTTGGGGAAAGGTCATAGTTAAGATTTCCATATTTATTACCCTTGTATTTCTTAGTGGGACTGGAAAGTATTTCTGACTGAAATCAAACAATGGTATACAAATGATTGCAGACTATGCTGCCATAATGCTTATGTGCATTTGAAGGTTGCATGCTGTTTTGAAATTGATGCCTATGTATATACTTGACAAGAATGTTTACTAAGGATGAAAAATGGAGAAGTTTAAGGCATGCACATGCCGGTAGATAGATAGTGGATAATATGTATTCTGTTGTGAAAAATGAATGCTTGTCAACTGAAGTGCATAGGATAATGCTTCAAGTCATTTTGTTATATGAAAATGAGTATAGCAAGTCAAAAATAAAAGTTGAATGTGTAGTGGGAATTGGGGTATGTTAGAATTATGTTAATATTATATTAAGAAGAGATAAAACAAGAAGAGGTTGGAAGAAGAATAAAGAGATACTGAACGAATGTGCATAGAATACAAAAGAGACCACAGAAGTTTGTTGAGATTACTTGTTCATACACAGAGAATGAAGGAAGACTGAATATATCTCTATTTCTCTCTCTCACACACACAAAGAATGAAGAAGGAAATATGTATTGGTTAAAAGAAAAGGGAAGGTCAATAAAATGGCCTGAATGATGAGATTCTCAAGGGTTAGATGAAAAGTTTAAAAATAATCAGTGTATGGATATGACAGAAACAATCGTTTGCAAGAATGGAAAAAGTATTCAGGAAAACAGATAGTTTATTGATTGATTAGTCTGACAATCAGATCAATTGCAAAACAAAAATAAAATACAGCATAGAAGTCCAGGATGACATGTATAAAAGGAACCATGTGTGTTAAATACAAAGAATCAACATACAGGTAAATGTATCACCTTTACAATCTGTTTGATATAATGGGGCCTTGACAACTGCCTTAGCTATAAATGTAGCAGTTCCATATGAATAGAATATACTCAACTATTTTTCTCCACCTCTCACTATTTTATGTTTTAATTTCTTTACCTTATTGTTTCCTACTTTTTTCCTGTGGGTTCCCCCCCCCCCCATAATGTTGCTTACCTTGAAACAAAATTGAATGGGTACCGGTATGTATTATTATTTGTTTGTCCTCAGTGGGGGAAAACATATTTGTGGGCTTCTAGAATGTGGTCCCATTTTTATTCAGGCACTTCAAAGAGATTTTATTCAAGTACTTCAAAGTAGACACTATATTTTTGCTATGCAAAAATTAGTAAATAGGGTCCATGTGTAAAAAGGGAAGAAATAGCAATAGCAATAGCACTTTTCTTATATACCGCTTCATAGTGCTTTACAGCCCTCTCTAAGCGGTTTACAGAGTTCAGCATATTGCCCCCAACAATCTGGGTCCTCATTTTTACCGACCTCGGAAGGATGGAAGGCTGAGTCAACCTTGAGCCTAGTGAGATTTGAACAGCTGAACTGTTGAACTAGCAGTCAGCCTGCAATGGCTGCATTTAACCACTGCACCACTTCAGCTCCTGGAAAGAAACACTTCCAAGGAAAACAAATGATGTAAGAGTCTAAATCCAAAGAACCTAGTTATATATATAAATCTGTGTTGTATATATATATATTTACAGTTATACACTATTTTTACACTTATGGGAGTTTTCTGGAAATATTCTAGTGGACACATTAGAAAGAAATAGAAATGTTTTGCTAAGACGAAATGATTGCTATAACATAGCTACTATTTGGCTTTACACATTTGCTGAAATGGTCCATTTGTTGAACAATAAGTCACAATGGTTGGATTCACACAAATGCTAAACCATAATTGACATCTTACAAATCACATTGGTTTATCACAATTATTCAGAACCAAACAACCCATACTCAGAGCACAATGGTAACCTATAGCAATTGTGATGGATATATTTGAATATGCATACCTAAGAGGAGAAGAAAAACCCAATCAACTTTAAACTGTGGTTAAGCTAGCTATGACTTTGTATGTCTTTCCGGTGCTAACCTTCCTTGGGTTAACAAAACAAGTAAAACATAAATTTCTACATAAATAGCAACCTTAGTTGTTATTATCAATGAATCATATCTGCATATTTTACTGGCCAAATAGAACAGCAAGTGAATATTGAAAATGATTTCTTAGAAACATGAAATCACACTTTTAAATAAATAGACCTGAGGAGATTTCATTCAGAAATATACAATTAACAGTGAAGTAATTTAAGTTCTAGTATAAACTTACATGGAAGCCAAACATTTATTTGGATTAGGTAGTTGGAGGAAATGCCTAAAATTTTCAAACATACAATGCTTAGAATGTTCAGGCTAGGACTTTTTCTTTTTTCTTTTTGTCATTTTTGTCATTTAGGCTGAAGAAAGCAAAATAGTTGAAGTCAGATGAAATGCTGACATACCATTTTAACACAGATTTTCACGAATTACCTTGTCAGTGATAAGTTTGTATGTTTAAAATAGCTACTTCTTTTGAGACCTGAATAAAATATAGCATATTTCCTCAGATGTTATTTTGAAGCTTCACGTGAAACAAAAAAAGGGGTGATATGGGACAAATTTAGCACTACTAAAATGATAGCAAGCAAGAAATCTCGTCACTTGACATGTTAACATTAGTGTTGTTTGTGTAATTAATTATCTGAATAGCAAATCATTCCGTGATCTCAAGACCTCTGTTTCTGTCACCATTGTTGTTGATTTGGTTCATTCCTATCAGCGCTATTTAAAACTTGAGAATAACTTGGAACTTTATTCCAAAACCTTTGGAATAAAGAGTTGAAAAACCACACAAATAAATATATTGTTAGAGAAAACTTTGTAGAGGTTGCTTATACAAAATTGAGAAGCCTTTATTCCAATCCCAAATCATTTTTATCTCATTTCTCTGCTGACATGATCTGCCCTAGATATGTTTCATTATTGATTTTACTCTGATAATTCTAATCAGCATAGTCAGAACATATAGCTGGAGAGCTCAAAGGGATAGGAAGACTTCCTTATGTAGTTATGATATTATCTATCTTACCACATCTGGGATTTAATATTTAGCTCCTAAATAACTTCATATTCATTTCTTAGTCCTGAGTCATTAGGGATATCATTTTCAAGACTAATGTAGAATGAGAAGATAAGTATTTGATGCAGGACAAGCAAAGATCAAACAAATGACAGCATCCAAAATAGGGCTTTGCACGCTTTGAAAATGATATCAAATGAGTTACATTAAAGGCATAATCCTTTAATTTAACAAACTCTCTGAAGAAACTTCAGTTTTTGGGTTTTGGACAGGACTCTGAAAATAGCAATAGCACTTAGACTTATATATACCGCTTCATAGTGCTTTACAGCCCTCTCTAAGCGGTTTACAGAGTTCAGCATATTGCCCCCAACAATCTGGGGCCTCATTTTACCGACCTCAGAAGGATGGAAGGCTGAGTCAACCTTGAGCCTGGTGAGATTTGAACAGCTGAACTGCTGAACTAGCAGTCAGCTGGAGTAGCCTGCAGTAGCTGCATTTAACCACTGCGCCACCTCGGCTCAGAAAAATGGCATCAATTCTTTCAAGAGGAATTGCAGTGATGAAAATGCTTTAAAGGAAGTAGATTTATCCCAAAATGTGGAGGAAAATATGGGTGTTTAATAAAATGAAGGAAGGCCATTTGGGACCTTACAAAAATTGTTCACTAGAGTTGAATCTTACTAATGCAATCAAATAGTAAAATTAAAATTCATATGAATTATGAAAATAAAAACATTTTAAAGCATCCTTTGCATCGTTTATGAAACATATAACACCCTAAGACAATATCAAGGATATTAATACCACTACTGGGATTCATAACTGCTAGTGTCATTCAGTGGCTCTTTATTGTTACATTTGGGGATTCCCTATGCAGAGCTTTGGAGGATTGTTCTAAATATAAAGGAGCAAGGAGAGGAAAGGTCCAAGCTGAGCTCTGAAGCAAAGAAGAATTCTTCTTGACAGAAATCTTGACATAAGGTGCCAAGAGTTATTCTTGCAGTGGTTATTCTTGCATTTGACAGCATGGATGTTCAGCATAGATAAAATGGAGCTGCAAATGACATAGAAGGAAGGGGAAAGGAATAAGTTTCGAAATTGAGTTTCCTAGAGAGTACTGCCTTGAGCAAACTTCTAGAAAAATATGTTCACTCTATTATTCCTGGTTCAATGGATATACATGCTGTTTCTAATGATACAGCTGTTTGGAACCTCGGAATACATCCCAGACGGTAGCTTAGCATTTATGCAAAACTGAAACACTTTGAAGCAGTTAAGAAAAGCCAAAGAATCCCAGAGTGTATAGGAAAGCATAGGAGCCCTTTAGTACTGCTTGCCAGAACACACTGAGAAAATTAGAAATGTAAGGAGGCTTATCTGGCCGCTTGTGAACTCAATAAAAATTTGCCCAGCAGGATTATATCTTATTTATTATTTTATCTTGTTTTCAAAATGTGGTTTTGAAAATAAAAACATTATTTTTATTTATTACAACTCCTCCCCTTCCAAACAAAACAAAACCCCTCTACCACATACATTTTGAAGGTAGTATTTTGATGGAAAATGCATCATTCCCATGGCTTGATAATGTTGGGAGATGAGAATAAATCTCATAGAGGCGATTTGGATCTTTACTTGGAATTCAGACAGTTAGAAATAAAGCCGAGATTAAAAGTCTAATAGAAATATTTATTTCGGTACAAAAACAATAAATCCTGAATAATTACATCTTTGCTAAAAAAAAGCGACCTTTCCGGTCAAGAGCCAAGTCAAAAGTGATTAATGGTGGATCTGGAATGTGGACATGCGTACAAGATCATATCACATGTTCTGCCTGTATTGGAATATACCATAATATTAGAATAGGGGTGCATCACCCTGCATAGACATACAACTGACAATATTCACACCGTGACAGATAATGTGTCACAATTTCGGGAATGGTGAAGGTAAAATTGACACAGTGACACAAGGGGTCAGTGGGGAGCCTTACTGAATGATTTTGCTGCTTCTTAGTTCATGAAATGCAGAGGCGGAAAATAAAGAGAAAATTGCTCATATAGTCCCTGCACATACACACATTTCTGGGCTGTTTGGAGATCCTATTCCATTGCTAACTTTGAAAGGAAGGAAGATGTAATAAGTCTCAAAAGTTTCTTTATTGCTTAGCGTTTTACCTTTTCCTAAGGTTGTTGTCCAGCAAATCGACTTCTTCCAGAGAGGCCATAGCTTGGGAAATGCAATGTCTGCTCCCAAATTTTAACCATACTCAAATTTCTGAGAGGCAAGGTGTTTTTAATTCTTGACATGATTATCTCAAGGGAAAAAAAATGAACAGGAAAGTGAGTCACTGAAAGATATAAAAAAACTACTGGAAGACTTCAATAACTTCAGAAAATGCTTATCTTTGTATGCCATATGAAACCCTGATTAAATTCATTGGTGTCCCTTTTTAAACAAAGTATCAATAGCCCTGTTAGTTTCTTATAAGAAAATTGATATTTAATCCAGTGAGAACCCTAACCCTCACATCCTGGACATAAATTGTTTCAACTTCTACCCTCAAAACGACGCTATAGGGCTCTGCACACCAGAACAACTAGACACAAGGTCAGTTCTCATCCTTACTAGTACCTATCTCTTCCACTTATAGCTATATCCATGTTGCTTGTATCTTTACAACTTATATTGTTTTTATTGTTTCCTAGTATGATTTGATTGCTTATTAGTATCCTATGACTATCACTAAGTGTTGTATCTTATGATTCTTGACGAATATATTTTATTTTTTCTTTATGTACAGTGACAGCATATGCACCAAAGACAAATTTCTTGTGTGTCCAATCACACTTGGCCAATAAAGAATTCTATTCTATTCTATTCTATTCTATTCTATTCTATTCTATTCTATTCTATTCTATTCTATTCTATTCTATTCTATTCTATTCTATTCTATTCTATTCTATGAATAAGGCACTTTCAAATCTGTCTGTACACTGCAGAGGGCTGTGGGTCAATGGAAAAATATTAACCAGAATGGTTTTCCAGCCTTGTTTCCAATTTAGTATTCTGGTAGTTCTTTCACTAGTAAAATGGAGAATAAATCTGTTATATATGATTTCATTTAGTTTCTCTTTTCTCTAATTCTAGATTTGTTCTACACTATTTCTTCATAACATCACAAATGTGGTATAGACATTTTCTTTGCACAATTTTCTCTTGATATTTTAATATTTTCATTTTGAGTTGCTTATTTTCCTAATCTACACTTCTGGTATATTTTCATTTTTTAAATTGGAAATTGAAAGCTTTACCATATTATAAATCTATTGTTAAAATGATATCTGGAACTTATTATTAAATGATTGAGGCTCGATTTTGTTTTGCTATTCCAGCTGATTAAAAAACAACACCTGGAGCTTTTTTTTAAAGATAGTAATGATTCTTTCTTCTATTCTCTGTTTTTCCAACTGCGAAGAGGCAGAAAAGAGATGAAAGAAGCATGGAGAAATTTTGTAAGAATTGAAAATGATAGCAATATAGGTGTCAAATATGATAAAGGAAAAAATGTATGGACCTACTTTATTTCTGGTAGGAAAAGATGCTTTCCATATTTTATGGTTAAGAAGTTGCTGAAGAACAATAGCCCTGCTATGAAATACTGCTATCCAATGAAGAGTCAGAAGTGCGATATAATCCACATTTAGCATACTAAAAGAATGGTTGAATATCTTTGGTTTTACTTCTTATGCAGTACCTCTTCTATTGAACCTGATGTTAAGCTAGCAGATGTCACTTTGGGGGTCCAGCAAGATGGCAGTGATTAATAGAGGGAACTAGAGCATACTTTCTGTGGTAGATGTGGTGGGACTGATAGTCCTTTGCTGTTTCCAGGGTGGCCCCACAGGCCAGATCTGGCCCCCAGGCCTTGAGTTTGACACCCCTGCTCTAGAGGAAGAAAGAGAGCCATGATGACATCATGTCTCCTCCTCCTAATTTCTTAAGCTGGCCTAAAAAGATCCCTGATTAAACAACTGAAGATCAATGAGAGGTCAAGAGGTAAAGCACAGGACAAGGGCAGGATAGATACATTTCCCCATTCTAAGTCCCCTAAAGGTTGTCAACAAGCACAATCAATGCTGCAGAGCCTATATGCACATATATTTACACACACCATTGTTAAAGCTAACAAGCTATAACTTTCTCCAGACATCTCTCAAACAATGCATTAACAAGTCATTTTATCAAGCAATGTAAGAATTCTTGAAAATTGGACTGCCTGGAATTTATTTGATTAACAAAGTAAATGTAGGAAGATTAAAATTTACCTTTATGCTTAGAACACTGGGCTACCTAGTTCAATTTTAATATGCTGATTGGTAGCAGTTCTTCAGGCTTTCAATGAAAACATTTAAAGATTTAGAGCTAGAGCTTACTACACTGGCAACAAAATGACTTCAGGGAAAAACTACCAAGCTCAGAGAACTCCAAGAACCTAATAGTTCAACTCAGAACTACATAAATTCATCACAGTGGAAATTTGCCTCAGCATTTGCACTGTTTTCTAAAACAAATGATGGCATCAGTCTGCATGGCTCAGTAATAAGTACTGGAATGACAAACTCCCAGACTCCAAAATGATTGAGAAAAAGTACAGTCCTCAAGAACAAGACCATTTATACTGTTGTGAAGGACATCTGATTAAAATTCCAACCAAAGAGATTTTCAAAGAACACTAAATTAACTTCCTTCAGATGGAAACCAAAAGATGATGAAATAGCTTAGCTCATTGTCAATATGTGAACTGATTGTCTGAGTCTGAATATGCTTCTTGAACAGGACATGTATCAGATTTTTTTAGATTTATTATTAGAGTTGGAAGGGACCTTGTAGGTCATCTAGTCCAATCCCCTGCTCAAGCAGGAGTTCCTACACCATTTGAGACAGATGGCAGTCCAGTCTCTCCTTGAAGGTCTCAAGTGTTGGGGCTCTCACAACCTCTGCTGGCAAGCTGTTCCACTGGTTGATCGCTCTCACCATCAGAAAGTTTTATTTTTTAAATAAAATAAAGTTTTATCATTTTAACTTTGCTGTGGTACATTTCCATGCTAAAGTTATTTCGAAAAGTATTTTGCTTCACCGAGAAATTCCAAGGCAGTGAAATCTACTCAAAACAACCCAAATAACTATCATGGGGAGTAGGGATGAGTTTATAAAACGTAAACAAATATACTACGGTAAATAAATTTAATAAAATAAAAGTGAATTCATAATATTTTTGTCTCTTGATACTATAATTTAATTGAAGCTAAATTTTGTCTTGGCTATTGAAATCATTGATCAAAATTGCAAGCATTGTGAACCCTCATTTCTAAATTCTGTTGGAACAAATGTAGAAAAATTCTGCCCTTTTCCTGTCAATTCTCATTTAGTATAAAACAGAATTGTTTTTGGAAATATCATAAAAACAATATTTTACTGAAAGAGGTGAGGGAGAGAATCCTGGTACTGAGGTTTGGAGATCTGTGAAAGATCATGGTATATATATAATACAGTCTGCAGCCATCCTGTCTTCCCATATTTTAAATGAATCTTAAAGGACAATAATCCTGAAATATTCCTATGAGTAGGCAGGCATGAAATCTTCAGAAAAAGGAAAAGAAAAATTTCAGACCAGTAGTAACACCCTCTATCACCTTCAACTATCAAGAACTATGAGAGAAATCTCAAAGAAATTCTCAAGCAATTCTGAAAATATAAAGAACCAGAAGCCCTTTCTCTGAGGAAAAAAAATGCAAAGAATATTCTACCTCAACATTAAGGCCCCTTTTATTTCATTAATTTGAAATGGCGAAAAGGGAAGAATTTAAACTGAGTTAAAAGGCCCTATGAAACAGCATCACCCCAGAGATTCAGATGAGCCCTACTATGCCTTCCATAAGATACTAAAAACCTGGCTTTTTCAACAAACATTTCACCTAGAAAGTTAACAAGCTCTGCTAGTTGCTCTTTTGATTGTTCCTTTTTGTTACTACCTGGCACTATTTTGACCCTGGACCTTGATTATTAATTGATTATTTTACTGTGGTTCAGTTTTAACCCTTTGTATGGCACCCAGAGGGGATGCGGTGGCTCAGTGGCTAAGACACCGAGCTTGTTGATCAGAAAGGTTGGCAGTTCAGTGGTTCGAATCCCTAGTGTAGTGTAATGGAGTGAGCTACCGTTACTTGCCCCAGCTTCTGCCAACCTAGCAGTTCGAAAGCATGTAAAAATGCAAGTAGAAAAATAGGGACCACCTTGATGGGAAGGTAACAGTGTTCCGTGCACTTTCGGCATTTAGTCATGCTGGCCATATGACCATGGAATCACCATCAGACAGCGGCTTTAGAAACAGAGATGAGCACCGCCCCCTAGAGTCGGGAACGACTAGCACATATGTGCAAGGGGAACCTTTACCTTATGGCACTCAGAGTCATTGCTATGAGATAGGTAGCCATATATATTATTTAACTCAATGAAACGAATCTTCTTTTTAAAAAAAATATCTAGAAACTGTTTATTATTTGTCATTGTCCTTGCAGTAATAAAAAGAAGAATGCATGGCTTCATTGATCCTTTATAGCATTCAACTCTGTAATATTACACTGCATCTGTCAGCATTAAGATACTCCGAAATATTTCATCAAATACACTGATAATAACTTTCCACCTTAGTCAGCAAGTAGATATAAGCCTGTTTCTATTAAAATAATTGAGCCTCTGAGGGCACAGTTTTTCCAGTTATTCTTTATGGGAATAACTAAACCCAGCCTTGTTATTTTCTGCATCCTCAATTATAGTTGGATTATAAGATACTTGCTGTGCCATGTTTATCAATGAGAAAAAAATCTATTCTTGCGAACAGAAACAGAGTCAAGGACGGAGCAAGAGAAATGAACAAATGAGTCCACAGTTTTATATGGTTTGGCCCTTCCAGCACTGATGAACATATTTACTTACAGTCCTTTGATGGCTTTCTTTCATCTCTTTACATTTTTACAATTTCAGATATGCAGCATTGGGCTTTTCATTCACATTTCTGATCCTCCATCACTGTAATCTCAGCCTAACAGATATCTTTTATTACCACTGCCAGGGTTTGCCATTCCTCATATGGCTTTGCATTGTTTTTGGTCTTTGTTTAAGATTTGATAGGGGGGTGGGAATCTGGTTCTAAGATGGTATTCACAAGCAAGTGAAGATGCACTTGACTTCTTGATATTTGAATGTTGGTGCAACTATAGCAACAGGACTGGGAAGAATGTGAGTTTTATCTTCTTTCACAGACCAACAACCAACATGAAGGTTCAATAGCTCTTTACAAAGCTGTTTATTGAGAATTAAACCATAAATTGAGAAAAATAAATACATCAGCAGCAATAACTACCTGTATTATTCCCTGGCTTTCACATACGGTTTAAACCAAAGATTTTAATGCATGGTGCTTTTCTGCTAGATTATATTACACAGAAGTAAAATCATGATGATGTGAATAATTATTTGTGGGAATGGTATGATTTCTATGGAAAATTTGTAAGCTGTTTAAGAAAAAAAATATTTCAACTAAAGGACCATAAAATGATACTTTTCATCATTTCCACCACTCATGTGATCTGACTGGCTACTAGGGCTTTGCAATCATTGGAAAGACAGGCTTTCCAAAGCTTGCTAGCACTAGATAATGCTTGGAAGCTTCTTGTGGTGATATGTGAGAAAAGCCTTGGGAGACTGGGTCCAGAGATACTTTCTCAGGTTATAGAAATGGGGTGAATTGTACTTTCAGACATGAAAGATTGTTGTTGGCCTTGCGGGTAAACCTGATAGGAATCACAATCAGATGAGTTAATTCTACTTTATTGTAAAGCTATATTGGCAGTCTCTTGCAAGTACATACCCCCCTTTCTTTTGCAGTCTGGGATACTAGGGTATCCCTTATGAGGTCTTGCCCCACTCACTATCCAGCTGTTAACTATGTTATCTCTTATCTAGCTGCTCCTTTGGCAGTGTTTATTGTCCCAATCTTCCAAGGTCTTTCCTATAGTACCAGCTGACTTTGTGGCTACTGCAGGACTAGAACTCATGGTCTCCCAGTTCTAACCTGATGTCTTAACCAGGGGCGGGTTGCTCTCTTACCTTGCTACCAGAGCCCTGCGCGTGCATCGCCATGTTGGTGCGCACACGCGCCCCCTCGCGCGATTTTGCTTCTGCACATGCACGGAAGCAAAATCTCACCGAAATCTTGTGAGGGGACACGCGTGCGCGATTCCCCTCACAAGATTTTGGTGAGATTTTGCTTCCGCTCCTGCGCAGAAGCAAAATTGCCCAAAAATACAGCATCGGAGCGAGCGCGTGCAAACAGAGCCATCTGCTGGCCACTACCGGTACTGTAGAGTGGGCCGCACCGGTAGCAACCCACCTCTGGTCTTAACCACTACACCAAACTAGCTCCAGAGGATGCTGCTTCTCTAATAATGTGGAGGTTTTGTTCTCTCTGGGAAGTTTTTTTCCTGTTTTGCAAAGCCCTTCTGTATACAATGTTATGATATATTTTCATGCTCACATAGTAAAATGTTAAGAACTATCTATGAGGGTGGGGTGAGATTACAATCAGTGGGTGTATAGACAATGAAAGATCTACCACTTTTTTATGACAGGTCATTCTATTATAGGGGGTCAAACTCGCATTGTCACGGTGGCATCACATGAAGTATCAAGACTTTTTTCCTCTTTGCTAAATCGGGTGTGGGCGTGGCCAGCATGTGACACATCTGGCCCGTGGCCCATGAGTTTGACAGCCCTGTTCTATCAGAACCATGTCATTATCCAAACAGATATATGAAAAGTGGTATTCTTTGACTAAAAACTCATGGGCTTTTAGTTCTCTTCTTTTGTCATTTTTTCAGATTATATCTGGCTATTGCTCATCACACGTCTATAATCATGGGAAGGAAATATTGTATGAATAGAAAAACCAAATTGTCCTGGACAGGAGATATACAACTTTAGGTGAAAACATCAATGGAGAAATTTTGAGTTAAACTATCCCTTCTTGATCCATCAGTTCTGTGAATGAAATTGATTCGGTTGTTAGGTGGTATCTAATCTCCACCCAACCATTTCTCCAAATTAGAGATGCTGAAAAAACATGGGTCTCATTAAAGAACTCATGATTAAGGATCAGCAGCCAAAATAGCCATACCTACAGCTATTTGGTTAGTCAATGTAGAAATGGGCTACTAATGTTACAAAGCCTTGTCAGTACCTTTTTGGCAAAAGGACTCATGGAATATGAATATTAGACAAAGTATAAAATAACTCTGATTTCTTCAAATCTGTCTTCCTTAATTGTGAAAATTTCTTCTGTACTCCCCCCTCCCCCCCAATGCTATTATTTCAAACAAAAAAGCTGTGTTTTTTTTCACTAATTCAAGAATGATCCTGCTACAACTTACAAATCTGTATTCTTAAATATTAAAAAGATAAGAGATTTTTTTTAGTATTGAACTGAGTTTATATGAACATTTTATGCATTCCATGGATTTTTTTTCCTTGAGTAATTAGACAAAGTGTTCAATTCCCCTGTGAAAGAAATTGCTTGCTAGCAAGTTATTTTTCATTGCTGTCAAAGAGCACAAGCTTCAATCTTCCATTTTTGAATGTGATCCCAAGTATTGATTATTAATCTTTCAGAAAATAAAAAGCACATCATTGACACAAATAGGTTTATAGCTCAGGGGATACCTTTTCAAGCCTCTTGATTGATAGACAGGCAGGCAGACAGAAAAATATTTCAGAATACTAAATATAATAAAAATAGAATACTAAATGGAGATAAGTAGAGTTTCTGTGCCCTAAGCAGTTAAGAGTGTACATACCATATCATATCTGTATGTGAATTCAATATAAAAATGTGTACTTCAAACTGATTCTATATCGTTCTGGCAATAGTTACCATCCAGTAAAGTTTTATTCTTATTAAACCATGAAAAACCATACATGTTGATCTGTAATTTATCTACTATAAATTATCTTTGACTTACAAGAGTTAATGACTGTTCGAAATTCAACAGCTGAATTCAACTGAAATTCAAAATTCAACTGAAAAAAGTGACATAATCCTTTTACACAGTTACGATTGTTGTGGCATTCCCATGGTCACTTGATCAAAATGTGGATGTACATGTATTTACATGTATTACATAAATACATGTATTTATGACTGCAGTGTCCTAGGGTCATATGATCATCTTTTGCAACATTCCGACAGGCAAAGTCAATGGGGAAGCCAGATTCACTTAACAAGTGTGTTACTAACTTAACCTCAGTGATTCACTTAGGATGTGGGGAGAAAGGTTATAAAATGGAGCAAAACTCACTTAATAACTATCCTGCTTAGCAATAGAAATTTTGGGTTCAATTATGGTTGTAAGTTGAGGGTACCTGCATTTTATTAGAAGTAAGATTTTTTTTAATGAAAAACAATGAACAGCTGAATTGGGAAAGGGTTAAAGCTTTAGCCTTAATCAGATCAGATTAACAGAGTTGGAAGGGACCTTGCAGGTCATCTAGTCCAACCCCCTGCCCAAGCAGGAGTCCCTTACATCTGCCTCTAAGAGCTCCACCTCTAGGCCACAGCAGTTAATCTTTGCATGAGAAAAATCTGTCTGACTTTGTGGAGTTAGAATTATTAAGGGATAGTATGGAAATATAAAAGCATTAATCATCATAATCATCACCTTCTTTTAACGACCCCATAATCCCTTGCGGGGTGGAGTCTGGACAGCTAAATGGAGCTAGAGTGTTTACTGGCTGGATGCCCTTCCTGTCGCCAATGCAGAGTTTTGTTCAGCAGATATATTCTCATTATGCCCAGAGAGAGAGAAATATCTGCCTCTACCTAGGATTGAACTCACAGCCCCCTATAAATATAAATATAAATATAAAAGCATTAATGTCACCCTTTAAATCGCCTTCTCCAAAATATGTCTCTAAAATATTTAGTTCTACCTATTTAGGGTTCAACAAAAAGGTTGCCTTTACTATAAGTAGTCTATGAACTTCCCATTGTCACCTTACTGCAACAGGAGTTAAAGCAATCTATCTACCAAAGGCATTATACATTTTTTTCAAAGTAATTGCAACTCACCAGAGGTTTCATCAACTCTTTCATCTACAATATGGTCCTTCTGATGAACCCATTCACTGTTGCATTTGAAGTAGATCTGAGTGGCCGGGCTGGCTTTACAGTAAAGGTTCACCGGCTTATTCTTGACAATGTAAGCTTCTTCAGGTTCAATAAGAAAATGAGGGAGAGGTTCTGGGGGATCAGAAGGAAAGGTTTCTGGGAGCTCATGAAAAAAATCATCATCTGTAGGAAAGAATAAAAAGGAAACATTAAAACACGGTTAAATAAAATCTAGTTTTCATTTAATTTTCATTAAAAAAATAATAAAAATATTGTACTTGGCAGGAGAGAACTGCTTTGGGTCCTATCTGTCAGGACCCAGGAAGACATCTGCCAGGACCTTATCATGGCGCCCACTCTGGGAACATCTTCCCCTCAGGACCCTTCTACTAGAAACATAGAATCATAAAACTAGAGATGGTTGTGTCAACAAGCTTGGGAAATGTATAGCAGAACCCGCATAATTGTGTTTATTTGTTTGCGGGTTCTTTTGGTTTTTTTACTTCATCTGCAAATCATGTTTGCATTCTTGTTATGTGTTGTCATATAGTGTTTTTAACTGTGGTTAGCCATTCAGAGTCATGAATATGAGATAGACACTCATATAAATTGAAATGAATAAATAAATCCTTATATAGCTGGCACATATTCTTTCACTATCTCATATAATTTGCAGATTGTAGATTGCATAATTTGTAGACAGATTTCCATATGATAATCACGGATCATCAACCGTAATTGCAAAATCACAACTATATTTTCAAGAAAGTGGATTTAATTTGCCAACAGTATTTTTCTTTTATTAACAATTCATGACTCCTTCAGAAGAGTTTTAGTTGCTTTGGTTAACCTTGGTAAATTCATCTGGAAGTATTTTATGTATCTTTCTGGATCAGTTGCACTTACTTGGCACTACCGTAATAATGTAATTATTTCTTTAATAATGGTAAGAGTATTTTTGTGAAATTATATTAAGTTAAGGATTAGGTCATGCCAATTTATGACTACAGCAAGAGCTCATGAATTAAGACTACTTTATATATTTTTTCTCTACTGAAGGAACTAAATAAATGTTTTATTTAAATCTACAGTCAAGGTCTTACTGATTAGCTTTAATGCATGTGAATATTTAACACCCCAGGAATAGCTCATAGAAAATGACAAGAATCAAAATCACACTGTATTAGTAACATATGAAAGCTTAAGATGTAGCTTTCTTATGTGGGCTGAATATTAGTGAATTACTGAAAGAATATTTCTCTAATTAAAAATATGTATCAGAAATCAGTCCAATACAGTACATATTGCAGAAAAGTCTCTTCACCCAGAATCTTCTGCATGTGTCGGGATTCCTAACCACTGGTTATCTCTTGAGTAGATTACTGCAACACACTTTACATGGGTCTTTACATTTGAAGAGTATTCGGAAGCTACAAATAGCATAGAACGCAACAGCACATACAGTTCTGGAGCCTTCTTATGTAACCCTGCTGTTACATAAGCTACAATGGTTGCCAATTTGTTTCCGGGTCCAATTCAAGATGTTGATAATTGTCTCAAAAGCCCTTTAGGATATGGGTTCAGGATATCTGTGGATCCATTTCACCCCGATCGGACTAGTCCACCCACACTCATTCCAACAGAAGAGACCTACTTCGGATTCCATCTGTAAAACATTTTCATTGGCAGAGTCCAAGAGAAGAGCCTTTTCTGCTGTGGCCCCTGCCTTCTGGATTGTTCTTCTATTGGGAGACTTCCCCAACACTCATGGCCTTCTAGTTCTGCCAGCTGGCCTCAAAGTCCAATAGGGGCACAATATGCTAAGCTGGCAGAAAGGGTAGAAAAGACGTGCCCGCCCCATGTCATCCACCATCTTGGTTTTTAGCTTTCTATTTAATTCTACTAATTCAAACTGCTTTGTATTATTACCTTTTTAACTTTTTATTATAATGTAAGCCACCCAGAGTTGCTGTATAGTGAAGTTGGGGGGGGGCATAAACAATAAATAAAACAAATAATTCCCAGAATCTGGTTTCTTTAGATTCTCTATGACCTATTTTATAAAAAAGAGCTCTGTAAAAATCAACTAGGAAGATTCTGGGCTGACGTTTCCTTATAGAGGTCAACAGTGGTGGGATCTTGCTTCAGAATGATTAAAGCAGTATTAAGGCATCATTTTGCAATGTGTATGGTGATAAGGGTAAACATCTTCCATTGTAATGCTGCAGGTCTGGCTGCATCTGTTTGTTCCCCCCTGATCTTCTCTTAACATCACTGAAAGCCAAACTCAATCAATAAGAACATGCTGCTAACAGTATGAGTCATTTAATCAGGCAACTTCATGAAAACCAGAACGCAACACGTATTACTGAGTGCTATTGTCTAAATTTTAATAAAAGACCTGTGTGCATCTGTGTGTCTTTCTATGTGTGTCTTTTACTTCCTTTACTTTCAGAGTGCATATAGTCTTTAATTTACAACCATTTGTTTAGTAGTCTTTCAAAGTTACAATGGCATTGAAAAAAGTGACTCATGGACCGTTTTCTACACTTACGACCCTTGCAGCATTCCCGTGGTCCACGTGATCACAATTTGGGTCATAAAATGGGGCAAAACTCACTTAAGAATTGTTTTGTTTAGCAATGGAAATTTGGGCTCAATTATGGTCGTACGCCAAGAACTAACTGTAAGTAATTAACACATCAGCATTGGATGAAATCATAAGTACTCCACTTTTGTAGTTATACAAAAAAAGTGAGCATCTTCTTCCATTCAAATTAAACATTATCCACTCCATAACAGGAGGAGAATCATTGACAAAAACCTGAAGGGAGCACTTTTCTGATTCACAAATTTCATTCAAAGGCGTTAGCTTTCTTCAGCTGCCACTAGTGATGTCTGTCCCATCTAGGCATTTGATGAAATGAACTGTAGCTCATGAACATTTATGCCAGGGGTGTCAAACTCAATTTCATTGAGGGCCGCATCAGGGTTGTGTTTGACCTTGGGGGGCCGGGGTGAGCGTGGCCAGGGTGGGCTTGACATCATTCGTGTTGGCGCCTGTGATGGCCCGAGCACTCTGCTAGTGAAAACGGGCTCCTGAGCTCTGTTTTCAGCTGCGACGGCCTCCTGCAAACCTCTGCCAGGGAAAATGGAACTCGAGAGGGCCGCACGCAGCCCTCGCAAGCTCCGTTTTCCCTGGCAGAGGCATTGCAGGCCGGTCCTTCGCTGTTTCCAGGGCGGCCCTGTGGGCCAGATTGAAGCACCCTTCGTGCCAGATCCGGGCCCTGGGCCTTGAGTTTGACACCCCTGATTTATGCATTTAAATATAATGCGTTCATGAGAAAACCTGCTATTGGAATCTTACTGCTTTATACCTGCATCCTATTTCCAATTCTGTATTCACAAATCATTTGCTTGAAACATTACATGTGTATATGTTGTGCAGGATTTTAGCTTTGGAAAAACAACTGATATCATGGAACCAAGGAAAGTTAAAAGCAATTCTTTTATTTCTAATCTAAGGACAGACTTTGACTGTATGTCTTTCATTGCAAAAGGAGATTTACAGAAACTTCTCTGGTAAATAGTTGAAAATGAGCAAGGGTTTAAGATAGCCCATTTATTCCCCGTGTCAAGACTCAAAACAACAACAACAACAACAACCCCGCTCCTTCTTTTCTGAAACAAAAATACAGCAATTCATTGGAAGAGTTCATAGCTTCTCATAGATTTTAAAATATCTTGTCAATATGCAAAAGCTTTTGAAATACCCAGACAAACCATTCTTATTGGTAAAAGGATGAAGGAACAGTCACTATTGACATATCTCTCAGTAAGAAGCTGATAGTCCAAAAGGCCTTATTCAATCTCTTCTTTTCTGCTTCTGAAGCAGTTATCGTTATGCGCAGTGACGGACGCCAGCGATGATCAATAAAGCACCATGGAATATCAAACTAAAAATAATGCAGAAGGCTAGCTCTTCTCTCCGTGTCAGTTTTCATGAAGATTAAATGTCAGACAACTACCTTTCTTTGCTCTCGATATACATATATTTTCCGGTATCCAGAATTACAAAGGATATGAAAAGACTTTTCCTCACGGCTCAGCTTTTGTAGAAAGACAGATAAAGAACAAACAATGACGGATGAAAGGGACTGGATAGATTGCTATCAGGGTATCTATCTTCATAGCTTCAGTTACACTATGTCTTTATTAGAAAAGTGTAAATTGAGAAGGTTGAGGTTTCATGGGCCTTCAGAGTTTCTCGAACTGTATTGGAAAAATACAGATTGTTCCTTTCTAATTATAGATAGAATATTTAACAGTTGATGCAGCATAAGCTGCTATTTTGCAATGCCATTGAGCCAAGCACCATTGAAAGAAAACAACCAGAAAGAAGTAAGAAATATTGTTCTTTGTGTTTACATATTTTGGTAGATTTTTAAAAGTATTATTTTGAGTAAACATCTAGTGATTAAGACACCAGGCTAGAGATTTGGAGATCGTGAGTTCTAGTCCCACCTTAGCCATAAAAGTCAGCTGGGTGACTTTGGGCCAGTCACTTTCTCTCAGCCCAACTCAATTCACAGGACTGTGGGGAAAATAGGAGGAAAGGAGGAATATAGGCATGTCTATCACTTTGAGTTATTTGTGAAAATAATAAAGACGGCATTCAAATTAATAAATAAAATTAAAAATCAAGGTAAACTTAATTTTTTTTTGAGTTAAATCATCTTGATTTAAATAAATCAACCTTTTAGTTATTCTCTGCAAAGATAATGAATGGGATCCAGGCTCAGTCTTAGCAACAGAAGAGTCTTTAAAATCAGTACAATAATATGATATGACCAACAAGTCTTAGTCATTGTATTGGATCTCTTCTAATTATGATTAACTCTGGATTTATTCCATTTTAAGGCCTGATGTTGGACAGTCTCTTCACATGCATAGGATAACTTTCTACCAGAAATTAGTAATCTCTCTTCAGTATATCCAGACCTCATCTTTTCTTCTGGTAACTTAACAGCAAATCAATAAAAGAGACAGATGTACACATAGGTTCTATAATTAAGCAAAAGTGCAATTCTGGATCTTAGCAACAGGGAAAAATGTGGTCATTTTCATTAATGGCTCCCAGTATACAGATTATAATGGTCAACATCCTATTAAAGCAAAACACAAAATTCCCTTTTAAAGATTTAAAGTTTTTCTGATTCAAGTTGACTGATAAGGACCTTTGTGGTAGTGTTCAAATGATCCTTTAAAACACTTTCGTTTTTTAAGTCAGTTGCTATATTGTGATCTGTTAGATTTGCCTGCTCACTGATATAACATAGTTAGGAAATATATTCTGCATAACCAAAAGCAGACAGTAGTGAATTAATGCAAATATTTCCATTTTAAAATAATATATATGCCAGATCAACAATTCAGTTTGCATGTAATCATATTCCACAGAAACAAAAAGAAAAATACTTGATTGTCCAGTGTGTAGACTGTCATTTAATAGCAGATTGCAGAATAATAGAGTTGGGAGGGACTTTGGAGGTCTTCTAGTCCAGGGGTCTGCAACCTGCGGCTCCGGAGCCGCATGCGGCTCTTTGGGCCCTCTGTTGTGGCTCCCTGTCGGGTGATCCATCACTGACTGGCCCTGCCCCTCGCCCTCCCCTCCCAGTCACTCCTTGCCTAGCCTAAGAAGGTAAGGGCAACGGCGAGGGATGAGAGGGACACACACACACACACACACACACACACACACACAGAGGGGGGGGAGAGTGAGAGATACACAGAGATACAGAGAGAGGGGGGAGAGGGAGGGGGAGAGAGGGAGGGGGGTTCAAAGGGTTTTGTGGCTCCCGGTGTTTTTTAACAACCAGTTGTCTGCTCTAATGACCGGCTGGGTAGGCGTGGCTCGGGGGAGTGTCATGTGACTGGGTGGGAGTAAGTGACATCAAGTTGGCCATGCCCACCCAGATTTTGTGGCTCCTGGTGTTTTCTTTTCTGTGGGAAATGGGTCCAAATGGCTCTTTGAATATTTAAGGTTGCAGACCCCTGTTCTAGTCCAATCCAGGGGTGAAATCCTCCTGGTTCGCTCTTACTTGTTGGTCGCCGCACAGCCGAACAACCTGGTGGCGTTCACGGTGCGGGCTTCCCCCACCCGCTTCCCACCGGCATTTGCGTTCTTTTGCCCTCTGCGCAAGCAGAACGCTTTGCGCATAGGGCAAAAGAACGCAAACGGCGGCGTCCCGGCGGGCAGGGAAAGCGGGCGGTGGAAGCCCCAGCAGCGAACGCCACCAGGTTGTTCGGCTGTGCGGCGACCAACAGCTAAGAGCAAACCGGGAGGATTTCACCCCTGGTCCAATCCCCTGCTCAAGCAGGAGGCCTTATAACAGGGGTGTAAAACTTGCGTTGTCACGGCAGCATCACGTGACGTATCGGGACTTCCCCTTCGCTAAACCAGGCATTGAGCATGGCCAGTGCATGGCGCATCTGGCACGTGGGCTGGGAGTTTGCCAGCTCTGCCTTATACCATTTCAGACAAGTGAGTTGTCCAGTTTCTTCTTAAAAGTCTCAGTGATGAAGCACTTACAATTTCTAAAGGCAAGTACCGTAATTCCACTGGTTAATTGTTCTCACTGTTAGGAAATTTCTCCTTGGTTCTAAGTTGCTCTTCTCCTTGATTAGTTTCCATCTATTGTTTCTTGTCTTGCTTTGGAAAATAGGTTGACACCCCCCCTTCTTTGTGGCATAATTTGTTATTTTCCTTATCTTGTCCTTCCAGTCTGCCATGGACGTGTTTGACATTCCCCCATCTCAAATGACTTTTTTTTTCATTTTCCCAGTCTGGCATACAGGGTGCCCTACAACCATTCATTTAATGACCGTTCAAAGTTACAACAGCAATGAAAACATGATTTATGACCAGTCCAGCACTTATGACTGTCACAGCATTCTCACAGGCATAAAAATTCAGGCGCTTGGCAACCAGCATGTGTTTACGATGGTTGTAACATCCTGGGGCCATGTGATCATTTGCAACCTTCCCAGTCAGCTTCTGATAAGCAGTGTCAATGGGGCAAGCCCACATGGCTTAACAACGTGATTCATTTAACAAATGCAGTGATTTGTTTACCAACTGTGGCAAAAAAAATGTGCAAAAGCAGGTGTGGCTCACTTTAACAGATTAACAGGGACCTTGCAGGTCATCTAGTCCAAGCCCCTGCCCAAGTAGGAGACCCTACATTTGCCTCTACCTAGGATCGAACTCACAACCTGCTGAGTGTGAGGCAAGAGCTCCACCTAGCAACAGAAATTATGGCTTCAATTATGTTTGTAAGTCAAGGACTATCTATATAACCTTGGTATTTCTTGGATATCTCTTACCAGGCCCATCTCTATCGACTCTTTCTGATATTAGCCAAGGACATCCAAAGGTGCTTTTTCAAGAGGCAACTGAACTTTCTGGGTTTTTTTCTTTGAAGATGTTTCGTTTCTCATCCAAGAAGCTTCTTCAGCTCTTCTTGGATGAGAAGCAAAATGTCTTCAAAGAAAAAACCAGAAAGTCCCGTTGCCACTTGAAAAAGCACATTTGGGACAACCATGACCTGGATGACTGAGAATCTCCATAAACATTTAGCCAAGGACAGCCCAGTAATCACCTGGCAGGGCTGATTTATCTTAATATGGGGGAAAAGCATGTCTGAATTGGAAAATTCAGAGTTACAGGAACATGGGCTAGCTCACATTTCTTGAGAATTTCTTTATTACACTAGTTCAGTGATGGTGAACCTATGGCACGGGTGCCATAGGTGGCACGCGGAGCCATATCTGCCGGCACGCGAGCCATTGCCTAGCTCAGCTCCAGCACGCATGTGCGTGCCAGCCAGCTGATTTTTGGCTCGCACGGAGGCTCTGGGATGGTGTTTTCGGCTTCCAGAGAGCCTCCGGGGGACGGGGGAGGGCATTTTTGCCTTCCCCAGGCTCCAGGGAAGCCTCTGGAGCCTGAGGAGGGCGAAAAATGGGCCTACCAGGCCCACCAGAAGTTGGGAAATGGACCATTTCCGGCCTCCAGAGGGCCTCCGTGGAGGAGTGGAAGGCCGTTTTCACCCTCCCCAGGCATTGAATTATGGGTGTGCGCACTCGCGCATGTGCAATAGCGGACGCGCATGCACTTTTGGCACCCGAGGAAAAAAAAGGTTCGCCATCACTGTACTAGGTCATTTCCTCCAAACAAGAAAAAGGAAAGTAATCAGAAGACGGTGTGAGGATATCTTAAAGAGATGTTTGAAAACTGTATTGTTAAGGACAGAAATTGCATCCTTTTTTCCCTCAGATAAGAAAAAAAAACACCCTAACCCTGTACTCCCAATAACTATTGGCAGATTTTCGGTAATTTGTAGACTTTATAATTTTTCATTGTTCTCCAAGATAATAGTGATGTGGAAAAGGAATATACAACAATGAAAAGATGATTGGATTTTGTCACATCTTATAGGGGAAAAAGAATGTCAACAGAAGACTCCTGTCTCATCTCCTTCAGCATTCAAGGCCTCTATCCTATACATCTGCTACACGCCACTAAGAAGTAATAGCCTCAGCCTTATCAAACTGATAGAATCAACGCTGGAAATTCAGTTTGCTTTTCTGACTTCCCAGATGTGATTAGATGTCCTGCAGCAAGAACACAGAACATTATTTCTTTCTCTCCTAGGTAGCAAGCTATGTTTTAACAAGTCCTTTTCCTACATATACCTCTGATAAATAGGGGATGAAGGAAAATTAAGACCTGGATATCTGCAAGGACAATTAAAATATATATTTGTATCTCATGGTTAATATATGATAACCTCATTCTACGTTCTATGAAGTACAAAGCATTAATTGAATCTATTTGAAGGAGAATTTAGCCAGAAAAATAGTTTCATTATAACTGTTTGATAATACATGTGATTTTGTTTGTCTTCCTACGCTACAATTCCAGAAAATTATTCTTAGTATTTCCCTCATCTCTTTTGTCTCTTTCAAAGAAGCAGCAATTACTGCCATATTTATATATATTAAAAAATTCTTTTCAAACGTATTTTTTTTTTACTTCAGAATGACTCAAAAACATTTTAAAGTGAATAAATGCCAAGATAATTCTGTTCGCATTTGAATTCCAATCATTTCGTGAAACCTTCACAGTTCATCACAACAAAGGCAGCTGGAATTAACTGCATGTTTGGGAGCTGAGCTCAGTTTTTTAAATGTTTTGATTAAATGGTCTTCTAGAAGAATATACCCCATTTTGCATGAAATTAACAACAGGTGTTATTTTGAACATATAACTTCTATTTGGCAAAGATAATGCATTATTGTTGCTATGACTTCATTTAAAAAAAATCTTACGCTCTATCAAGATAGGCAAAGGTAATGTGGAAATTCTACACAGCAAATGATACCCTGCAAAATAACATATTATGTGTCTTTTTATCTATTAGCCCTTTTTTTCTACAAAACAATCCTCTAATCAGACCCCACAATTAACCCATATTGATGGCTGAGCAGAAATCTGAACCCCGAGCTTTCTGCTCCGATTTCATTTATGTTTATCTATTCTATCCTACCCAACAGTTTAAATAATATATCACTAGACAAAGGGGGAAAAACCCCCAGGTCATTTACACTCACAAGGATATATAGGATCCATATCTAAGCTCTAAGTTTATTTATTTATTTCCTTCCTTCACATGCTTGTGTAGCATTGTGATTCAGATGCATAAGTCTTTTACCTATACCAGAAACTAAGTAGACAAATTAGTACACAAAAAAGGATAGTTTTTGAGGTCCCAGGATTCCATGGGACATTTTTGGAGGAGTTAAGAACTGCCAGTCAGGCAGGACACGTTACATGTGTGAACCAATCTGAGTTTGGAGAATTCCTTCCTTTTAAAAAAATGTAGCATATCTAGACTAGTATATTACACTTTATGTTTTATTTTCTTGTCTCTTGTTAGGGCTACTGGAACTTTTGGTTTTCAGCAATCATTTTAAATCTGAATTCAAACTTGCGAGAGAGAGAAGGGTAGGTGGGAGATTTGTGGATGAAAAGTTGCCTTTTTTTGGTGAGAATACGTATATTGTGCATTAGCACACTTACTATGTTCCAGGTTTAATGGTTTAAAATCCAACGAGTGAATAAATTAAGACTTAACCCAGAGAAAGTTTAAAAATAAACAATTTTAGATTTAGATTTTTTTTAAAGATTTATTATTAGAGTTGGAAGGGACCTTGTAGGTCATCTATGTAGTAGATGTAGTAGTCTATGCATGTTGGCAATGGGTTCTTTATGAACAACCAAAATGACAACAAAATACAACTTTTCAGGTTTTTTAGAAGCCTTTAACAGGAAACATGTCATTCTGCCTCCCTCACCCACCCCAAGAGGAAGAGGAGGAAGCCATCCAAAATTCAGGAAGCTTGCACTTACTGTAGAAGTCATTTGGGTAAAATCAGAATCAAGAAGAGTGACCATGTTAATCTAGCTGTTTCTATCTAAAGGCCACAATGAGTAAAAATCAAGATGCAAAGTTGGCATAGTCAGAAGGGGGGGAATGAAATAGTTTAATTTTCCTTTCACATTAAACAAAATGCAGAAGAATTAAGAGTTTCATCTCAACAATCTGCCATTAGTTTCCTGAATTGCTGAATTTTGATGGCAAACTATATATTTCCAGAGATTTCATACACAAAGCGTCAGGATCAGACATAAATGAGTTCCAGTTCAGTTCATTGCTGAAGCCTATACACAAGACTCTGGTTAATTAATAGCACTAAATTGACACTAACTGAGTGTTAATGGAATTCAAGCGGGGGAGGGGGTAGAGACTAGAGTTGGAGCAATTGTGGACATGTAATGATTCTAGGCTGAGTCCTTTCTTAACTCCACCCCTAGGCTCTGCCTTCTCTTCTCCTACAGAATGTATTAAGAGTAGTTTGCTTGAAATCTACATAATGTAAATTGTTCATATCTTCCACAGAAATTCTAAATTAATTAAGTTTACTCATTACTACCGTGTTTCTCCGAAAATAAGACCCTGTCTTATATATATTTTTTGAACCCTGAAATAAGCGCTTGGCCTTATTGCCATGCACTCAAAAGCCCGATTGGGCTTAATATCAGGGGATGTCTTATTTTGGGGGAAACAGGGTATGTTATTGGTACGTCTTTCAAAGGTATGAAAATATATTTGTTTTGATCCATTACATGAAGCTGATCACATACTCTCAGAAAACCAGTAACACCTTATTTTTTTAATTACCCTGAGACACATAAAAACCTCTTTTTTCACTTACATGCAAGAACTAATAATGACAAAAATTACACATACCTGACCAGCCAAGTTAATAAATATGTTGTAGACCACGGATGTCAAACTCGTGGCATCACGTTGCCATCACATGATGTATTGTGACCTTTTTTCCCTTCGGGGAGCTGGGGGGCGTGGCCTGCACATGATGCATCTGGCCCATGGCCCGCTAGTTTGACACCCCTATGTAAACTAATAAATGTATTCTTTACAAGGCTAATACAGAGTTTCCCCTCTTGGAACCAGAAAGCAATTTACCAAGCCAGGTGGTAAAGACACAACTGACTATGAGCGAAAAAACTGAGATAGTTGGTTCAGACGGTATCATATCTATCCTTGAAAATAAAACTTGCTGTATCCATTTAAGATTAAGGAAAAGAGGTTATGAAAACCTCTTTCTAATTATTACAATGCTTTGAATAGTGATTACTTTGTGCTGTCAATTTTTCTTTTCATTTATTTAAATATAAAAAAAGGTTTTTTTCAGCGAGAGAGAGAGAGAGAGGGAGGGAGAGAGAGAGAGAGAGAGAGAGAAGTGGATGATGAACTGAGTAGGTAACTGATCACTTCAGCATTTCTCATATAACAAAGCTCACTGTCTTTAGCTCACAATTGTTCAAAGTGAGAGCTTGGGGCACTTTATCTAATTAGCAAATTAACACTTATTGAATTAGATATGGTTTGTAATGGCAGTTTATGAGCAATTCAGTATCGTTCATACCTCTTGCCTGCTTCCCTTGAATAACTGAATATTGGATTTAGAGAATCAAAGAGGTGGCAAAAGAAATGTATGGTGAAAAGACCAGATGCTATTATTTCAAATTTTTCATAAAGCAAAAATATCTTATTCCATTTGATATTGGCTCCTGAAAGCCCAAGCAGTCTTTGCTTCTAAATCACCTGCAATGCAAGAAATATTTTTACTTTCAACTGCCATTAGTAGCCCTTAATGGTTGACATGGGGTCATAGAATTATTGCAGCTCTAAGCAGCATCATTTCCTTCTCATTGTAAAGCTTCATTTTTCTTTGACACATTAGTCCTGAAACAGCTCCAGGCTTTTGACCCTCCTTTAACCTTGGTAACTAATTAAAGATGGACAAGACCTAGGTTACAATATTTTTTTTATAAACCTATTCATTCAAGCCCCCTTAAGGCACCCTTTGTCACTTAGAACAAAATTTCCTATATTTACATGAAGATGAAGACTGATGTTACCATGAGGAACAAACGGGAAGACATAAGAGATGTAACTTTAATGGTAAACTATTTTAAAACTTATTAGAGCACTCCAGATGTCTTCTAGAAATATTAGCAGTAGATTCTTAGATTCCATAGTGAACTTGGAAGACGATTTATTTTATGTGTCCTTACAGTAAGGAATAAGAACATTTCTCTTTACCAGATATCTGGTTCACTCTGATAAAAGGAATATATTTTTAATCTTATAAATACAACTTTAAATAAACACATATTCAAATAAAGTATGCTTTTTTAAAAAATAATTCTCCTGAGTATGATAAACATATTCACCAAAGTGAATGTTTATTATATGTTTATCATTATAAACATATAATATAATGTTTATCTACTTTGCTTTTGTTTATGTTTATACCATACCTGTTATCTTGTACACGTTTTGACAAATAAAATAAATAAATGAAATAAATAAAAAAGTATATAGGACATCTAACTAATCTTTCAAACCTGTATTTTTCGGAGTATAAGATGCACTGGAGTATAAGACGCACCTTAGTTTCGGGGGAGGAAAACAAGGAAAAAAGGCCTCTGCCTCCAAGCAATTTGCCAAACAGCAAACAGCAAACAGTACAGATGATATACACTGTTTGCTGTGTATTTCTGTGCATGTGTGCCTGACCCATAGAAATGGCAAAGAATTGGAGAAATGTACATTTATGGCAGTATATTAATCCCAGAAAGTTTTCTTAAATGTAATCACACTAACTCCTCCCAATTATTTAAATAGATCTACTCCAAACATGACTAAGTTAGGGTTTCTCAGCTGCCTTCATTTAATACTAATACTTAATACTAATACTTAATACTAAAACAGGACATTTCACATTATACTTTTACAGATCTTTAAAATTGATGTGGCTTTCTGGAAGTATTCTCTGCTATTTAAAAGAAGATACAATAGCATTGGGCCTCTTCAGAGCAAGCATTTATTTTAAAAAGCTTCTTCATTTTGTTAAGTTGTCTAGAACAATAATAAAGCAGTCTTTAAAAAATAAGTCTAATAATTTGAACACTCTACAAACATTTAACAAAATAACATATTAACAGAATCTGCCTCTACCTAGGATAGAACTCACAACCTCCTGATTGTGAGGCAAGAGCTCTAGCTCTGAGCCATAGCAGCTATAGCTTACCTCCTTTCAATTTCAGCAGTCTAATATTGCCAGCAGTTTATTACACATTACAGCCACCATAGTTAGTTTCATTTTACCACGTGGCTTGCAAGCCTCCATCAGCTGTAGGTCGGGAGGCAGTTTATCTCTTCTTGTGCTCTTCTTATGCTTTGCCCTGTTTGCTGCAAAAAGGTAAATTGCTGGCAGGCAGAGGCCAAAGGGTGGGGGTGTCTGGGTGGGGCTGCATTCGGTGTATAAGATGCACCCAGGTTTTCACCCTCTTTTTGAGGGTAAAAAGGTGTGTCTTATACTCCGAAAAATACGGTAATAATAATATCTGTCCTAATAAATACAATCGTGAAGATGTCTGTCTTTAGTTCGACATATAATGGACCAAAAATAAGAAGCAAAACAGTTTTTTTAGAAATGATTAAAGATTAATTCTGTGCACTGGATTGAAAGAAATACTTTACTGAATATATTTAAGCAGACACAGACAACAGCCATCAATTAAGGATGGTATCATTTGGGTAAGTGTGTGAGGCAGGAGGTTGGAATCAATTATTTCAAACATCCCCTTCCAACTCCATAATATTCAGATGTCATGACACGATAAAGAGTTTGCATTTCTGAATTCTTTATAGAATTAAAATATTTTACTTAAACAAGTAGTCCTCAACTTACAACCACAATTGAGCCCAAAATTTATGTTGCTAAGTGAGAAATTTGTTAAGTGTGTTTTGCCCTATTTTACGACCTTTCTTGTCACAATTGTTAACTGAATCACTGCAGTTGTTAAATTAATTTAATTTAATTTAATTTAATTAAATGGATTTGTATGCCGCCCAACTCCCTAGGGACTCTGGGCGGCTCACAACATATTCGGATCCATTTCGACAATACACTGCAATAAAATACAATAGTTAAAAAACATATAACATATAAAAATTAAAAGAGTATCGTCACGCTTTCACCCCGCCTGCCGGAAGAGCCAAGTTTTTATTGCTTTCCGGAAGGCCAGCAGGGTGGGGATAGTCCTGATCTCCAGGGGGAGCTGGTTCCACAGGGAGGGAGCTCCCACAGAGAAGGCCCTCCCCCTCGGCCCCGCCAACCGACATTGTTTGGTCGACGGGACCTGGAGGAGGCCGACTCTGTGGGCCCTGACCGGTCGTAGGGAGGTATGCGGCAGGATGCGGTCCCGAAGGTAACCTGGCCCTGAGCAAATTAGTAATTAGTAACAAATTAGTAATCGAATCTGGCTTCCCCATTGACTTTGCTTGTCAGAAGGTCACAAAAGGGGATCACATGACCCCAGGACACTGCAACCGTCATAAATGTGTCAAACATCCGAATATAAATCATGTGACTATGGGAATGCTGCAATGGTCATAAGTGTGAAAAACGGTCATGTCACTTTTTTCAGTGCCATTATAACTTTGAACGGTCATTAAATGAACTGTTATAAGTCGAGGATTACCTGTACTTTCTGTACCGTAACACATAATGCACATTTTCTCTTTATTACAACAGCTCACTCATAAATGTGCCATCCTTATGTTCAAAGCCTGCCAAACCATTACTTTATTTTTCAAGTCCTAATGGTACACGTTTTTTGCCAAATACCTTTTGCCAAGTTTCGAAGAATCACAAATTCTTCACTTTGTGACTGATTTATGCCCAACTTCATTACAAGTCCATTATGGTTCTAAAGAAGAGGAGGGCATGAAAAACTCCATACTTTAAAAACTATATAGCTATTTGAATATTGAACTAGGTATAGTATTTATTAGCAGACTACAGAATAATAGAGTTGGGAAGGACTTTGGAGGTCCTCTAGTCCAATCCACTGATCAAGCAGGAGGCCCTTATACCAGGGGTATCAAACTCGCGTCATCACAGGAACTGCAGGCCACTTTAGCTGACACTGATCCGCAGGTCAGCGGTTCAAATCTCACCCGCTCAAGGTTGACTCAGCCTTCCATCCTTCCGAGGTAAGTAAAATGAGGACCCAGATTGTTGGGGGCAATATAAATATACATTGCTTACTGGTGTAAACCGCTTAGAGAGTGCTTGCACTGTGAGGCAGTATATAAATGTCACTAATAAATAATAAATAAATCACGGCAGTGTTACGTGACGTATTGGGACTTTTTTCCTCCTTCGCTAATTGATGTGGGCGTGGCCAGTGATTATGTGACCACTATTATGCAGTGATCCTTAAGCAGCACTGTTTTACTTGTAAAAATCAGGATAAACTCAAAATTAATCTCTGTTCAGAAATACCTAACAAAACTCATTAATTCATTGTAGCCCAAATACTGATTCCAAATTCAAGTATGCTATCATTGCATGCATGTTTGCTTATCTGTTTTTCAAAGAAATTTAGGCTACAGCGGTAATTCTTAGAAAGATGCATGCCCCACTGAATTCATTGCCTTGGAATCACAGGGTTTCATTGTTTCTTCAAAATACTCATAGAGGTTTAAAGTGAAAGTCAGTTGAAGATTAAATAATGCATTAATATTTGAATGCTCTTTCATAAAGGAAACAAAATCAAAATAACTTCTGACAAACATTCTCCTACATAAGAAAAATGATCCACTGTTAGTTGTCCATGTATAATTTATATAGGAAGAACTTTCATTTTCGATGTTCTATTTGAATACCTTCTTCCTCCTCCTCTACCTGTAAAGCAGAGGTGGGTTCTAACTTACCTTGCTGCCAGTTCGCTTCCTCCCATGCCGCATGGCTGTGCACGCATTGCGCGCCACATGGCTGCGAAGTGCGGATGCGCACGCATACGCAGTGCCGAAAACTCAACTTCTGTGCATGTGCAGAAGCAAAAATTAGCGTGCACAGAAGCAAAAAACAAGATGGCAGTGCCCATGGACCAGCACCGACAGAACCAGCTCCGTGACGTCACCACCGGTTTATTAACGGTTCTAAAGAACCGGTTAGAACCGGTAGGAACCCTCCTCTGCTGTAAAGATACAATCCATTAGGTTCTACCTTAGTGCAGATAACATTCTACTTGGAAAGTTACTATAGAAAGATTTTCAGTCTGAAGTCAATGTTTGATTGATTAAACATACTAGTTTCAAATCCAGCTTAAAGGTAAGAACTGTAAAAAGAAAAATAGCCTATTAATAGCTTGACTAGGAAATTCATGTACTGTATTGTTATTTCAAAGCCAACATATGTATAAATAAGGTATTTTATAGAAATTAAATTCTTATATTCACTTGCTTTTTGGGTAATGGATTTATTTTTGGACCATATGCTAATGGCCTCCCCAAATCATTTAAAAATTTGCTGTGTGATGATGATGATGTACAGGTAGCCCTCGACTTCATTTAGTGACCATTCAAAATTACAACAGCACCGAAAACAAGTGATTTATGGCCATTTTTCACACTTACAGCCATTGCAGCATCCCCATGGTCACATGATCAAAATTTGGCTGCTTGGCAACTGGTTCATATTTATGATGGTTGCAGTGTCCTAAGGTCATGTGATCACATTTGGGACCTTCTGACAAGCAAAGTCAATGGGGAAGCCAGATTCCTTTAACAATTCTGTTACTGACTTAACAACTGCAGGGATTTACTTATATTCACTTAACTGAGCCGTGGTGACACAGTGGTTAGAATGCAGTACTGCAGGGCTACTCACTGCTCACTCCAGGAGTTCAATTCTGAGCAGCTCAAGGTTGACTCAGCCTTCCATCCTTCCAAGGTGGGTAAAATGAGGACCCAAATTGTTGAGGGCAATATGCTGACTCTGTAAACCATTTAGAGAGGGCTGTAAAGCACTCTGAAGTGGTATATAAGTCTAAGTGCTATTGCTATTGTACTGCCTGTGCATGAAAACAAACTGGAAAAAAAATGACAAAAGACTATTATTCTACTATTAGAAGTAAACATAAATGTACAGGTGGTTTTAATATGCCAATACAGTAGAGATATTTCCAAGATTGTATAGATTACAGCTTTTTAAAGGATCTATCTCCATGATGGCGAACTTATGGCACGTGTGCCACAGGTGGCATGCGGAGCCATATCTGCCGGCACACGAGCTGTTGCCCTAGCTCAGCTCCAGTGCGCATGTGCATGCCGGCCAGCTGATTTTTTGCTTGCGCAGAGGCTCTGGGAGGGCGTTTTCAGCCTTTGGAGGGCCTCCCGGGGGGGGGGTTTGCCCTCCCCAGGCTCCAGGAAAGCCTCTGGAGCCTGGGGAGGGTGAAAAACAGGCCTACCAGGCCCACTGGAAGTTGGGAAATGGGGGAGCGGGGGGGGGGGGTCATGCGCGCATGTGCAGGGGGTGGGGCATAGGGGGCATTGAACTGTGGATGTGGGCATGAGCGTGCGTGAAATAGCGCCCGCGCCCGCGCTTTCGGCACCCGAGGAAAAAAAGGTTCACCATCACTGATCTATCTATATAATCTTGCTTTTTCAGCTCATATATTTTATCTACAATAAGACATATCTTCATAGTTATTTTACTTTGCAGGTACACAGACTCAACAAAACATTCAGCAATGTGCTGGGGCACTGATATAAAAGCCCCATGGTTTCCTCCAGTTTTAAAACAGCAATAGATTAATTTCAAGACTCACAATGGGGCAGTACAGTTCCATCTGCTCCTATAACTTACAGAAGCAATCTATAGCCACAAAGTTAAGAGTTCACAAAAAAAAAATGTCAGTATCTGGTTAAATATTGCAACATTTTATTCCCTCCAGAAACTAATTCTATCAACTATTTCTTGCAAAATCTTGCTGATTTGCTATTCTCTCATTCCATTTCCCCTGCCATCCAATTGATTTAATTTAAAAGACTAGGTCAGGAAAGGAACTTTGGAAATTTGGCTCACTTTGCACTCCAAAGTTCAGCTAAAGATCCTATCCAGTTTGATACTTTTATCCCTTTGTGACTGACATCAGAGCTAATAAAAAAAGAAAAATACTGGAAAAAGGAAAACATATTCTTGCTACTTAAAAAAAAACCCTCACACAATTATTTAATTCTTTATACACATTAGAACAATGTATCAGAAAAATACTGCCTCAAAATACAATCCATTCTTCTAGCCAATTGTTACAAAACAAAGCCATAGGTTAAAGCATTAGCTTCTACTTGTTGCTTCTGTATTTTATGTCTGTGTGAATCCATTTAGAATGTTTCAGATCATGCAGCAGACTGTTTTCCCAGCATGTACTAAGAATTCACTATATCAGTTACATCAGGGGGTCCCCAACCTTTTTGGTTCCATGGACTGGTGGTGGTACTTTTGGTGGCCAGGGAGGTGGGGGATGGTTTTGCGCATGCAACCTAAACCCTATGAATGTGCAAATGAAGCTTCATGCACTTGCTGGTCACTTTGGCATCCCGGTTCCCAATGGGTTGCTGCCCAGTCTGTGGCTCGGGGGTTGGGAATCCCTGAGTTATACGATAGCAATAGCAATAGCGCTTAGACTTATATACCGCTTCACAGTGCTTTACAGCCCTTTCTAAGCAGTTTACAGAGTCAGCATATTGCTCCCAACAACCTGGGTCCTCATTTTATTGACCTCGGAAGGATGGAAGGCCGAGTCAACCTTGAGCTGGTGAGTGTCAAACTGCTGGCAGCGCCAGTCAGCAGAAGTAATCTGCGGTACTGCATTCTAACCACTGTGCCACCACAATCCCTAAATTGTTATTTCTTTTGACAATAAATTCGCATGTAGCAATAGCAATAGAAACAGCACTTAGACTTATATACCGCTTCAGAGTGCTTTACAGCCGTCTCTAAGTGGTTTACAAAGTCAGCATATTGCCCCCAACAATCTGGGTCCTCATTTTACCCACCTCGGAAGAATAGAAGGTTCAGTCAACCATGAGCCAGTGAGATTCGAAGTGCCATGAAAGAAGATCCAGTTCCCAACATCTATTTCTTCCCATTAAGATTGTCTTTTAATTATTTTGTGAAATACTTATTCCAATATATGTATTAATTTTGCAGAGATTAATATTTAGCATTTAGTTAAACTGGGTTCAGATGGAATTATGCAAAAATAACTATCCACAGTATTACAATTTTCTTTTCTGATATAACTAGGTTATACAAATCTTGCCTGGCATGAAAATGTATGCATCATACAGGTAATTTTAGCTTCATAGTAACAGAATCTATGTACACACCATATTCAGTATGTTCTAATTTAATAAGAGCCAATGTGATATAATTGTTAAGACATTAGATTGTTCTAGTCTACCCTCAGCCATGGAATCTCAGTGGGTAATTTTGGACCATTCTGTCTTCCTTTGCTCAATCCAAAAATAAAGAGACAGTGCTACATCATATGCTGTCTTGAGCTTTTCAGTGAAAGGTTGGATATAAATTATAAAACGTACACAAATAAATAATAAATTCTGTACTTTTTAAAGAATCAGAATTAATAGCAGCTAAGGTAAACAGATCAGTGATTTAAATGGAAATGATTAATCTGTTCATATGAGTCCAACAAGCTGATCGTACGCTATCCTGTTTCTAAAATAAAGAGGTATAGAGTTATGTTTCTTTTAAAAAGTTGATTTTTCTGGACTTCTTCATATAAGTATTGTTTGTCGGACAACAAGAGCTCTGGGCTACATGTGTGCCTTTTAAGTCAAAGGAAATACTGTTCCAACATAATTTCCAGATTGTAAAAATTATGAATTTGTCCAAAATTCTAATGCAGGGGGGGAATTAGGTTTGGAAGCTGAATGCAGAATTCTTTACACAGAAGATAATGTGTATATAGCAGGAGTGTCAAACTCGCGGCCCACAGGCTGGATGCATCACGCGCTGACCACGCCCACAGACGATTTAGCGAAGGGAAAAAATAATGATACGTCACGTGATGACGCCATGACGACGTGAGTATGACACCCCTGCTCTATATTAATGTATATGTAAAGAAATGCATAGCTATACACAAAGGAAATAGTACTGGATCACCTAATACTGAGATTATTATTATATTTCCATATTAATAACTTGCTCTGAAGAGAGAGTATCCATAAACAAAGGTCAAACCCCGCTGAGCCACATGTTAGCAGAAATATCATTGAAATATATATATGCTCACAGTAAGAACCAGGTTGACAGGAAGAATTAACCTACCATCCTTTCTCATATTGCTTGTTGTTGTTGCTTTAATGTGCTAGGCTATTTTACTGTGAGATTATTCAAACAGCTGCACAATTTAAACGTGAAATGGCATGCACTACATGATACTGTCGGTTCATAGTTTGATCTTAACTTAGCTAAAACAGTTAGCTGATTTGCTAAGCACTATAGTTTCAGAACTATCATTCGTGTTTTGAATATTTTATCTCTCTCTCTCTCTTCTCATGGGGAAGGATAAAACATTTAAATTTAAGCAGCTTGTTCCTCCAGATTATATAAAAGAAAACAGTTCTCAAGAGCAGCAAGGTTTCTGGCTCCCTTATCTTTTTCATCTAAGGTACCCAAATAAACCCTATGAACATAATATTCTACCACTGTGTTCTATAAGACATGGCTCACAAATTATACATTTTCTATTAGGAAATATTTGCAATTACTTTCTATATAGGTGATTTCTAAATCCTATTGCTACTTATCTACAAGTGCAGTCATCTGATATGAAAACTTGGAATATGCACTAATTAATGTAGCCTGTATTTCACAACTTGCAAAAAATTGCTCAGTTGTATGAGTGCACTGAAGCATACACAAATGTAAAATTAGGTGCCCTTCTTTTCTAAATTCCAAGTGTTTATTAATTAGAAAAGAATAGTAATAAGTCATTAATGCATATTAACTTTGAATGTATTAACGACGTATTTCTGATCTGTTTTCCACCAAAAATGCCGTATTTTTCGGAGTATAAGACGCACCAGAGCACTTTTGTTCTGGGGGAGGAAAATAGGGGGAAAAAAATCTACCTATCAGGTATTCATCTGGCTAGTCTGTTCAGCTTCAGCACATTATTTTATCCCCTGGTTAGGGCTGAAAAAAATATTCTTTGAAGGGAGTAGCAATAGCAATAGCAATAGCACTTTACTTATATACCGCTTCATAGTGCTTTACAGCCCTCTCTAAGCGGTTTACAGAGTTCAGCATATTGCCCCCAACAATCTGGGTCCTCATTTTACCGACCTCAGAAGGATGGAAGGCTGAGTCAACCTTGAGCCTAGTGAGATTTGAACAGCTGAACTGCTGAACTAGCAGTCAGCCTGCAGTCGCAGCATTTAACCACTGCACCACTTCAGCTCTTAGGAGGAATGAAAACAAGCCTGCAAAGACTTAGGAGGGAGTAGGAATAAAAAAAATGCTGCAAGCCGGGAAGATCGTTAGCACCTCGTTAGGGCTAGAAAAAAAAGCTTCGAAAAAGCTACATTCAGAGTATAAGATGCATCCAAATTTTCAGCCTCTTTTAGGGAGGAAAAAGATGTGTCTTATACTCCGAAAAATACGGTATGTCTTTCAATTTTAATAGCATTGTACCCAGAATGATTCTATGCCACCAGTGCATAGACTGAAAACTAAGCTAAGACTGATGGAAATTATAATGATCCATCTATGGAATCCAAATATCAGTTATCTTCACAGATTCTATAATGCTAAAATGAAAAGTTTATGCTAATCCCGAGCATATCAGCATAAAATTTCATTGTGTAGCATGATCTAATTTTAGCCCATCTAGTTCTGGGATCAGAGTCTAGCCCAAACGTTCAGTTAATAACCTTTATCAAGTAGTCCTTTGATTAGCCGCAAGGACCTAATCTAAGAAGTATAAATATAAGGTCAGCATAGTCTGGCTTATTCAGCAGATCTGTATTCTGCAATCTAATAGAGTAAGGCGATGTTATGCTATGTGTCAGCAAATATATGGGGAAAGGTTTGGAGTATTGATTCTAAATCACTGAAACAAAAGATATTTACACCTAATGGTATTTTTTTTTACTTGATGTGATATCATAAATACAAGTTTGCAATATCACAAGTAAATTAATGCCCAAAGTGCATCATTAAATGTCTATGGAGATTCTCAGTCATCTAGGTCATGGTTGTCCCAAAAGTGCTTTTTCAAAAAGCAACTGGACTTTCTGATTTTTCTTTGAAGACGTTCACTTTATGAAGGTATGAAAGCTTGCCCAATGGCTACACTCACCTATGGATGTCAGATCAAGGCCCCTGTTTCTTCCAGGAATGCTAGACCTTTCAAATATTTTACGTCTACCTGAGAGAGTGATTGTGGGTTTGCATTTGATGAAATGTTATTGTGTTATATTTCTAAATGCTTATTTCATACTTGTACGTTTTGTATTACATGATTTACTGCTATTTCTTCTGTTTTATTATTGTTTTATTATTTTAACTGTTATATAATGCCTAGTTTATGAGCCATTTAATAAATATAATAAATGAATACATCATTTTAGCGACTCATTAAAGGAGAAAACAGTTAGCAACATAGCCACATATTCTAGTTTGTGAAACGCCAAAAGTGTCAGATGTTTGTGTTCACTTTAATAGGAATAAATGGGCTCATATTCTAATGCTTCAGCTTAAATGGCTCTATTTAGAGCCTTAGACATACCTTCTTTTAACATTAAAAAGTGATCACAATATAAGGGTAATAAAACTGCCTAACAGTAGATTTACAAATCTAATTTAATTATGGTAATTGATAATACTCATAACAGTATAGAGAAAATAATAAGGAAAGAGAAGAATAAGGTGCTTGCAAGGATGAAAATAACATCTATTGAAACAGATCAATCAGCATGTTTACAGTACAGCATGGTGGTTACAGAAGAACTGGGTATCAACACTAGGTTACAACCCCGCCCCCCAAAAACAGCAAAAATGGGGAAATGTAACAATCAGGACAACTGGCTTGGCAATTTTCTTGTATCTATGAGGATTGCAGGGTCCTGGGATCCCATGATCATCAATTGTGATCTTCCCAGCCCACTTCTGGCAAGCAAAGCTAGATTCACTTAACAACCCCCTGGTTCACTTAACAACTGCAGTGATTGATTTAACATGTGGCAAAAAGGGTCATAAAGTTGAGCGTGACTCACTGAACAATCATCTTCCCTAATAACAGAAATTTGGATCTCAATTCTAGTTGTTAAGTCAAAGACTATCTATAGTCAAGCTGGTATTTATTTAGAAAATTTATATTGCTGCCTACTCGCACATGGCGACTCAAGGTGGCTTACAAGCATATAAAAACACCATATAAGAAGAAATAAAAAGAATAAAAAGAAAAATAATAAAATAATATCCCCCCATCCACTTTGTACCTTGTAACAGACTGTAGACTGTTGTTGGATTACTTAGAATCTTGGATTAGAAATGAGCTGTTCTCAGGTCTTCCTGAACTTGTGACTATCTTTCTGGATTCTTTTGCAGCATGTTTTGTGTTACTTTTGTGAAAGATTTATAAGTGCAATAAATATCCTGAATTTATCAGGAATTGGTCATGTAAGCATTTAAGCAGAAACACAAAAACAGAGATGTATCATCAGCATCCAGAGGGATACAAGGTCTGCATCCCAAAGCTTATACATTCATATTCTTTTGTTTTAAACCAGGGTGTCAAACTCGATTTCATTGAAGGCCGCATCAGGGTTCTGTTTGACCTTGGGGGGCTGGGGTGGGCGTGGCCAGGGTGGATGTGGCCAATGTCACTTGTGTCGGGGGCATCTCTGGGTGCACGAGCGCTCTGCCAGCGAAAACGAGCTCCAGAGCTCTGTTTTTGGCTGTGATGGCCTCCTGCAACCCTCTGCCAGAGGTACTGTAGGCGGGTCCTTTGCTGTTTCCAGGGCAACCCCGCAGGCCAGATCTAAGCACCCTGCGGGCTGGATCTGGTCCGCGGCCTTGAGTTTGACACCTCTTCTTTCAACTATGAAGAATAAGACCTACTCCAAGTTCCTCTGGCAGGAAAAACTTTTTGCGATGGGATTTCATAGAAGTAATTCTGTGCTGCTCTGTCTACGGAATGTATAGACCGCATCCCGCAAACCCTCAGTTTGGCTGGCAACAAGTTAATAGTTATTTGGCCGAACATTTCAACAAATATTTTTATTACAATTACATTTTAGTATGTTAGGTAAATATTATTTACTACTATTAACTATAAATGTTACCTTTATTAATATGATGGAGTCCTGAACTGCAACATGCCATTTTTGCAGAATTATTAATCCCCCCCCAAAGAGAATTTTATTTCAATCTGGAATAATATGTGAGTTGCTTATCTTCCTTAAAAAAAAAGCAAATGCATTTAATTTATTTAAGGTTTGGTAGGGCCACCCAGAACGTATGCCATATAAATGCACTCTCATTTCCTTTTTCTTCCAGATCTATCATTCCAAGTATATATAATGATAAGCTCTGTAGAAGATCAATTCCTTAAAGAAAGCTGCTCTGATCAAAATAGAGGTGAGTCCCATTTGAAATCCTTTTCATTTTGGAAAGACTTCTAGTCTTCTTTCATGTCACCTCGCTCAACCTGGACAATTTTTTTTTTCTGGGCAAGTGAAGCAATGGCCATGATAAATTCTGGACATGGATGTTCTCCCATCTAGATGGGATGCAGAATGAGAGAAGGGTGTCTCGAAAAAACGAATATGGTTGGCTAAGATAATGGAACACCAAGAAGGATGGCTAACATATTTTATCACTTGCTGTGCATGCTGTTACCTGTTTTATTTGCTTTATATATATATTATATTAATTCAATGAAATGTAGGTGGATATTTATATTCTCAGCTAAAGTAACTAAAGTAAACTTTAGTCAACTTTTAGTCAGCGTATAAGTATTTTACAATCACCACAATAATGGGAGGGAAAAAATTCAACCGATAGAAAAAATTTCAACCAATAGTGGATTAATGCTTTTTCTTGATCATTTTCAACTTCATTGACTTATGCACATGGTCACATTTATTCACACTCCGCAGATGTTTAATCAAAGGATTTTATATTGATCCATTACTTCGTAAAAACCTGTTAGGTTACTTCCTACAGCAGCAGGCATACATAACTGTATCAGATTCTACACTGCCAATGCTTGTTCTCCAATGCTAATTTCTCTGAGCTCACTAGAAAAATTGCTATCGATTCCTTTCATTAGGCAACAATTGACCCTGCTCCACTGGAGCATTAGCAAGACCAAATTCTCTAAATGCACCCATAGATCATCCTTTGACTGTGAAGATGCAATAGGCACGCCACAAGTTATGGTTTATTTCATCCAAAATTAAAATTTTATTGGCTACATTATCTAAAGTAAATTGCTTAATATATTTAGATGAAGAACTACTGCTACAAATTCTGCTAGAAGGAGTGTCCTTGAAAATCATTTCTAAGAAACAAAGAGCAACAAAAATCAAGAGTTAGTTTATTAAACACTCTTTTTAAAATAATGCATAATTGTTTATATAACTAGCTCTCTGAACCATCTTACTCTCAGTGACTCTGTCACTGAGAGTAAGGTGGTACAGAGAGTTAGTTAAATAAATAGAATAGAATAGAATAGAATAGAATAGAATAGAATAGAATTCTTTATTGGCCAAGTCTGATTGGACACACAAGGAATTTGAAACTATTATTATTAAATAATAATAACTGTGATAAATGCTTCTGTGTTTTACTAAGGCGTATAATTAAATATTCAATAGCTATTATTGCCATTAGGGATATTCCATTATTGAGATTGTAGTAAACTCAATAAGTTAGGAAGGTTTGTTTTCTTAAGTTCTCTGATAAATGGTTTTTAATTGAATAATGTTTTTAAAAAATTAAAAATATTATTCTTGCTTAAAAGTGAAATTAATTCATGTGAAACAACAGAGGGATGTACCAAAAAAGACTCGCTTTCCAAGAAGAAAAGAAGATGATTTTGATATAATATCAGGGGGAAAGTAAGTTCCTGAATTTATTTAAGAGTAAGAGTGTGTGAGAGTCCTCCTTTAAATGTACAACCGTCTCGGCTATAATTCACAGTTTCTCTGACTTCCTGTCTTCATGTAAGCTCCAAATATCACAAGGAACTCCTTCCATTAATATTGTGCCTCCTGCTCCCAAGGCTGGAAAGTGGCTTTGAGGTTTAGGGCCACTACAATCTGGAAATTTATTACCTTTAATTCTGAATAAGGTGGTACTGTCCCAGACAGGACCTTTGAGCAATCAGGGGGCTGTCAGGGTTCCAAATAGCATCCAAAACTAAATCAGAATCCGAGGCAAAACATTCCTCAAAGTTCCAATTTATTAACAGAGCCGTGTTGGCACATCTGTGAGAAACCTGAATCTAAAGCTACGAGGGTTTCTACACCCAGTTTAAAGTTCATTCCCGTGTTCCCACACCCATAAGTTCATCACGTTGACCAGTCGTCTTTTGCCAACATGTCCGTTACTCCCATCAGCTTCTGTCCAGGTGCTGGATGAAGGATGACCTTGAAAATCTAAAAGGAATTTGTTATGGCTACATGTCTACATCACTCATGCAACAGCCCCTCCCAAATTCCCACAGCAAGAATGCATTCTAAAGCATCAAGTGTGGCAGGCCAAAGTCTCTAATAAAATATGGCTTCAGCCTGACAGGGGCACTTCCTCGATAAGAAAGTAGCAATTGTGGCTAGAAGGTCTTATGCACAACTTGGGGTTATGTACCAATTGTGCCCATTTCTGAACCAGAAAACCCTACACTCAGTCACTCATGCTCTAGTAAGCTTCTGTATTGATTACTGTTGCACACTGAACCCTGTAGCACATTCAACTGTCTTTGAAGATCATCTGAAAGTTTCAGCCGATACCAAATGTGTTCAGCTTATGTTGCACCTCTGCTGTGTGAGCTACATTGGTTATTAGTGTGCTTCCAAGTTTACTTTAAGATATTGGTAAAACTCTATAAAGCTCTACATGGAATGGAGCCAAGTCATTTGAAGGACTGCCTCTAACCATCATATCTAGCCATCTCATCAATAGCAATAACAATCGCATTTAGACTTATATACTGCCCCATAGTGCTTTACAGCACTCTATGAACAGTTTACAATGTCAGCATATTATCCCAACAATTTGGGTCCTCATTTTATTGAACTCAGAAGGATGGAAGGCTGAGTCAACCTTGAGCTATTAAGCATTGATCTTCTGGCTGTGGGCAGAGTTTGCTTGCAATACTGCATTCTAACCACTGTGCCATCACGGCTCCTTAATCCATTTTATCAGGTCCAGCACGGGGGACATGTTGCACGTCCTGTACACAAAGGACTATCATCTTACCCAGGAAGGGAGCCTTTTTTTTTCTGCCATGGCTTGCCTTTTGGAATATAATTTTCCCAGAGGTTGGTTGCATTTGGCTGGGGGAACCTGCTGAAGTATATTTATTCATTCAATTTGCCGTTCGGTAAAGTTCAAGCTTGTTTTTGTCAGTCTTAAAGCGCTTTATGACTTGGGACCTAGGGATTTGGGGGGTAGCCTTCACCGTACACTCACAATAAGTTTAAGTAGAAACAGCATCCATTGAGTCCTGTCTTTGGAGCAGTGTATCAGACACCATAAGGATGTTTTACTTTTCCTTGCTGTTGGTCATCTACCCTCAAAACGACGCTATAGAGCACTGCACACCAGAACAAGTAGACACAAGAACAGTTTTTTCCCGAACGCCATCACTCTGCTAAACAAATAATTCCCTCAACACTGTCAAACTATTTACTAAGTCTGCACTACTATTAATCTTCTCATCGTTCCCATCACCCATCTCCTCCCACAAATGACTGTATGACTGTAACTTCGTTACTTGTATCCTTACAATTTATATTGACTGGTTCCTAATATGATTTGATTGCTTATTTGTACCCGGACTATCATTAAGTGTTGTACCTTATGATTCTTGACGAACTTATCTTTTCTTTTATGTACACTGAGAGCATATGCACCAAGACAAATTCCTTGTGTGTCCAATCACACTTGGCCAATAAAAAATTCTATTCTATTCTATTCTATCTTTGGAACACCATCCCCAAGTAAGAGCTTTCCCACCATGCTGGCATTTAGAAAAGCTTCTAAGATCTGGTTATTTGTAATGGTACCTGTTAATGAACTTGGGAGACAGGAAGAACAGTTTTACAGACTAGGCGAAGGTCAGATAAGAGGCAGCTGAGCCCACAGAAAAAATGGCAGTACATTTCTCAGAGAACCTAATTTCTTGAACTGTAAAGGTGAGGAGGAAGAAATGTACTTTTAGACTTACAAGACTGTTAATATAACCTTACAATAAAGATAGAACTAATTCTCCTGAGTATGTTTCTTGTCTGGACTACCACATAAGACTGACCTTGTTTCAGAAAAGTTTCAGGAATTTGTGAATGGTTGATTCCTACAGTGACTGTTCTTAACCAAAAGTGATATTTCTATTAGTACAGTTACTGTTATGACTTGTTCTTTTAACAGTATCATTTACTGTTATATCTATCATGTGTACTCTATTGGAGTGTATGATGCTTGCCATAATTTGTGACTGAAATTAAATAAGTAAATATAAGACAGAGGTAAGGAAACATCTAAATGGTATTTATTCTTTCTAAAATATGTGCCTTCTCCAGCAATAGCTCAGCAATCCAAAAAGGGAAATCTATATTTATTAGCAGCCCACCTCATTAGCAGCATTTGGATAATTATATGAGCTTTTTGCCCTACCAAGGGTAACTTTTCCCTATGGGTACAAACAATCCATCAAATCTTGCATTTTCTCCTTTTGTACAATTTACAGTTTCAGAACAAGCCATAATATTATGCCTTATTTTAAAAAGTTAATATCCCAGCTTTTTATGCATGTATCTATTGTTTCCTCATATAAAAACTTCCTTAGGTGTTCCTTCCCAGCAGGAGCAAAATGGCTATATGCACAGTCAGCGTAATTTGGATTATTAACTTTTGCTAGTTAATATTTTTTAAAAGAAATTCTTTTGAATTAGAGCTAAGTAGGAGATAAAATAGTTTCTACCTCTACACTGCAGCGATTTTATAACCACATAAAAAGGATAGTGGGAAAGAAGGTAAGATGAAGGTAAATGTGAATGGTCTTTTGTTCTATGGGGGATGCGGATTTATTCAATAAATCTTTGGTTTATTCTTAAATTGATGAGCTCAGGCTGATGATCATCCTGGGAACTGTTCCTTGTGAAAACTTTCTATATAAAAATTGAGCCTACAGTCTATATTTGTATATATAAGATGGGCTCCATCCAGAATAACAGAATCATAGAGTTGAAAGTAACCTTGGAGGTCTTTTGGTTTAACCTTCTGCTCAAGTAAAAAACTTTATACCATTTCAGAGAAATGGCTGACCAATCTCTTCTTTAAAATCTCCAGGGTTGGAGTATCCATAAGTTCTGCAGGCAAGTCGTTCCACTGATTAAGTGTTCTCCCTGTTGGGAAATTTCTCCTTAGTTCCAGGTTGATTCTCTCCTTAATTAATTTCCATCCATTGCTTCTTCTCTTGCCTTCAAGACAAGAAGCAATAGGTTGGCCCCTCTTCTTTGTGGCAGTCCCTTAGATATTGGAACACTACTATCATATCATCCCTAGTCCTTCTTTTCATTAAGCTAGACATACCCAATTCTTGCAACTGTTCTTGGTATGTTTTATCCTCCAGTTCCCTAATCATCTTTGCTGCTCCTATGCACTCTTTCTAGAGTCTCAACATCTTTTTTTAAAATATTGTAATGACCAAAACTGGATGCCATGTGGTTCCAAGTGTGGTCTTACCAAGGCACTATAAAGTGGTATTAACACTTCATCTGATGTGATTATCCATACTGATGATTTTCAAATTAAGGCTTCCTATTGAGCGATCTGCACACTCTTTCTGGAAACAAAACAGAAACAAAACCATCCTATTAATATTTTTTGTAAAATCCCCATCACACCTGAGAGCTGGATGGTAGGATTATATACATTATATGAGACATTTAACTATATCAAGTATGCTTATCTGTTTTGCCTCTGTGGCTGCCTGTTATGTATATAAAAGCAATCCAAATGGGGGGAAAATCTGAGAAGTAAATATGCATGCACATTCATGCGCACAAACACATAATCTTATATTCAAAGCTCCACTTGGGGGGGGGGGAACCTGCTGAAGTATATTCCCTCATTCAATTTGCTGATAAAATATTTTATCGCTGTGCATGCAGTTCACATGCCTTTATAGTAGAAGTGCTAGAACTTCCAGCGCTAATTTAACACTGCTCTGTGGCTAATTAAGTGTGAATGCTACATCATCAATTCTGCAGAAGATCTAATGAAAAAGCAAGGCTAAATTGTTACCCTGAGTGATGTAAAAGGTCACATTGCTATAACCGCACCTTGTTGTTGTTTTATTCTCCCCTTTTCCATTCTAAAAAAGGCTCTTTTTAGTAGAAGCCATAACCCTCAACAGTTTCCACAGTATTCCCTCCAAAACATGATGACTTAAAATGTGTGTGAAATCAGCATGAATCTGAATTTTTAACAGATTCCATGTTGGCAAGTCAATTCTGGCAGATTAAACCTATATATTTAAAGGGCACCTAAATTGGCCACAGATGGTTGCCATAACAAAGAAGTGGAGAGCTTTTGAAGGGTTAAGGACATCCTTGACATCAGGGGTGGGTTCCTACCGGTGTGGACCAGTACGTGTGCACCAGTAGCGGCCCACTGGTGACGTAATCCTGTCTGTGCCGGTCCGTGGGCGCCGCCATATTTTTTTCGTAATTTTTGGCGATGTTTTCGGGTTTGGATGGCTTCTCCTCGTCCTCTGCTTTGGAAAAAAGCCCTCCCCCTGCCCCTGGGTTAATACCGACCTTTATTTCTTCGTCCGAAGCACAGCTGAGCAGCTCCTCAGCTGTGTTTCAGGCTGAAATGTCCTTCTGAGCATGCACGGAAGTAAAATTGCGCAAGGGAACGCGTGCGTGCATGCGAGCTGAGCGAGCGTGCGCGAAACGTCGCGATGTGTACCACTAGCAAAGCTAACTGGAACCCACCCCTGCCTGAGATTCAGAATATCTACTGGAAAAGATGAGTAGAGAAGATCTATTGCCTTATAACAGGGGTGGGGAACTATAGGCCTACAGTCCATAAAGGCAATTTTAAGTAACTGAGTAGACCTTCCTACTACAACTGCCTCATTTTTAGCACTGCTAATATCACAGTTCATTTTAGCCTATCAGCTTACCTTAGAATTTCTCTGACTTTGAATTTCCCTGTTTTAGAATAAAACTAGATGACACAGGGTGGCAAAGGAGTTAAAAGGTTACAGGTAATGCTCAATTTACAACCATGCATTTAGTGACTGTTTAAAATTACAATTGCACTAAAAAAATGACTTACAACTAGTACTTGCACTTACAAATACTGCAGTATCCCCACAGACATGAGATCAAAATTTAGCCACTTGGCAATTGATGGTTGTGGTGTCTTTGGGTTGTGTGATTGCCGTTTGTGACCTTCCCATCTGGCTTCCAACAAGGAAAGTCAATGGGGGAAGTCCGATTCCCATAACCCAGGGGTGAAATCCAGCAGTTCTGACAGGTTCTGGAGAAACAGTAGCGGAAAATTTGAGTAGTTCGGAGAACTGGCAAATACCACTTCTGGCCCCAGAGTGGGGTGGGAATGGCGATTTTCCAATATCCTTCCCCCAGGAGTGGGGAGGGAAAGGAGATTTTGAAGTATCCTTCCCCTGGAGTGGGGTGGGAATGGAGATTTTGCAGTATCCCTCCCCTGCCATGCCCACCAAGCCACACCACGCCCACCAAGCCACGCCCACAGAACCGATAGTAAAAAATTTGGATTTCACCACTGCCTTAACCATCATATTATTAACAACTGCAAGTGATTTGCTTAAGAACCATGGTAAAAAAGGCATGACTCACTTAACAACTGCTTTGTTTAACAACATAAATTCAGATTAACCATCACACCCTGCAGGGAGCTAACTGTGTTACTGGTTCGAATCCATTTTTACTTTTTGAAAAAAATTCTCAAGCAAATGTGTATCTGACAAACATGATATACAATCTTTGCTCCCAGTCTTTTAAATAGAGACCATTAGTTTCAGCTAGGCAGTACATTTCCATGTTAGAGTAGATCTCAGCGATTGGATTGTGAATGAATAATTAGCTATTGCTTTTTATGGCCTCAAGTTAATGCCAGGTAATGTTTTGAAACAGCCCCAAATACTCCCCTTCCTTACTTATGAAGAATTGGTCCTTTGCCCAGGCAATTCCAATAAGTACCTAGGCATTTGTAAACTTTCTACACTGAGAGAAAAAATGGAGAATGGCAAAAGAAGCAATGTAAGATTTCACATTTTAAAAAATGGACACCTGCAGAGAATGAAAAGAAGATAAGATCAGAAAAAGAATATAGATAGCCTAGAATGTTATAATGAAGATGAAACTGGAGAATATATTGAAATTAGTGAATAACAATAACACTTAGATTTATATACCGCTTCACAGTGCTTTATAACCCTCTCTAAGCAGTTTACAGAGTAAACAACTGTCAGCACCTCCATGATCAAGTGTATCCTTAGATACAGTTTTCTTAAAAGATTTGCAAACAAATGGTTATCATTGGTTTGCAGTTCCTTGGAGAAAATTCAGAGAGTTCCCTAAATAATCTGAACAGACATAATCTTTAAAGGCTACTACTTCATAATGCAAAGGTGAAGACTACTACATGTCCTAAAGATTGAAGTTCTGAGGCAGGGGTGGCCAAACCGTGGCGCATGTGCCAAACGTGGTGCATTGGATGATTACAAGTGGCGCATTGCATCCTTGCGCCTACTTATTTTTTTTAAATATGTGTCATAACTGAATCCATCTTAATATTTTCAACACCAAAGCAATGTTTCCTGTAAAATTAGAAAACGGCACGCAGCATTTAAAAACTGCCACGCGCCGTTTTCTTTATATGTGCGCGGCCGCGCAGCCTCTGCAATTAGAAAATGCTGGGCGGAAGTTAGAAAATGTCGGGCGGAAGTTAGAAACTTCTGTGCGGCGTTCTCTCATTACGTGCGTGGCCGCGTGGCCGTGCACCTTAAGAGGGAACAGTGCACCAAAGTGATCTCAGTTCAATTCGTACAGCCTTCGGTAATGTTCAACTTCTTGGTGTCTGAAACTTAGAATGGAACTTATGAGATGTTACTTTAGGCGGGTTTACAAATGTACGAATATTTTTATCGGTGTTGCCATTGCGCGTTCCTGCTCAAACAATCGCAAACACTGTGCACTAGCAACACATCATGTGTTTGAAGTCACATGCGAATGAGCGGCGAGCGTTCGATATGGTCAGCCAGTTCTGAGTGAGCCATCGTGGCGTGGAGTTTGAAGCAGTGTTTTATTGAGTGTACTAGCATGGTTTTTGTATTGAGAGTGATTGAAAGACAGATTCAAGATTAAATATATATTATGTTTGTCAAATTTTGAAATGGTGTAAATTAATTAATTGAATTGCATGATTGAGTTATTCCTTTTCCTCCCTTAAGCAAAGCAGATCCTACCCCATTCCTATTTTACAATCCCAAACATGAAAGTAAGAAGGTAAAAAACATGCTTGAGTTGTATGGCGCATCTGAACTCGTCTGTGAAAAAACTGGCGCATGGTATGCTTAAGGTTGGCCACCACTGTTCTGAGGAGTTCTGAGCTATGTGCCTTTAAAATATTATTTTGATTGACAAAGTGTAATGGCAAATTGGAAATTTGTGCAAAGGGAATAGATGATTGTAAGGAATTAAGAAGAGATTGGATAGCCATTTGTCCAGAATGATGTAGGGTCTCTTGCTTCAACAGGGAGTTGAACTAGAACAGGGTGTCAAACTCGCAGCATCACATGATGTATCATGACTTTTCCCTTCGCTAAACCGGGCATGGGCGTGGCCAGCGCATGACACATCCGGCCCATGGGCCGCAAGTTTGATACCCCTGAACTAGAAGATCCCTTCCAGCTGTCATTCTGCATGTTGTAAGTGTGAAAAGAGTGCCCATGTGCTTCGATGCTTCAAATAAAAGTTTTCTCCTTCAAATGCAAATATCTGCATATTCCTACTATTTATGAATATTCTCTCTCTCTTTGTGTCTTATGTGTAGAAACACGCTTTGCAGAAAATATTCTTTTGCTGTTTGTTTTAAAGAAGCTCATTTGGAAGGCTTTTCAACAGATTGTACCAACTTGTTCCCGATTGCAGAAGTAATAATCCAAGTATAATAGCTTTTGCTCAGCTGTGAAAGCGCTTATCTATTTAATAAGACACATGCAGTATTTTAGAACCTCATAAAATAAAACAGGTAATGTAACAACAGAAATATTGCAGCTGAGCAAGAATAATTCCATTTAATTCCACCATCTAATTTTTCTTTCACTCTCAGTGTGGTCTTTCCCATACTCCTCATAAATATGTTAAATTTTATTTCCATATGCTTTCAGAACTCCTCTTCATATGCAGGCAGTTTTTTAAAGAATATATTGTAATAATTGGGGGAATGGGCTAAGCTACATATAGCAAAAATACAGCTAACTAGAAAGAAAAGGAAAGGTAGAAAACAGATTACTCACTAAAAACCTAAACTTCCCCTAGAGACCCTGAATCCTCAACTTCATTCAAACCTTAACAAACTTTACATTTCAAACCACATCTTGCAGGACAAGTGATAGGATTACACAGCTAAATCCATAAGCATTGATTTTGTCTCAGTCACAGATGCACTGTGTGCAGTATTGGAAAATCCTTTAAGACGATAAGGTTATGACAGACAGTAAAGAGCATACAGCTATCATTTAGATAAAGCCATCCATATCTGCACTTCACATCATCTGAAAAAGTACAAATGTGCCCGGAAGTGTATGGAGATTTTCCCTTCAAATCAATGACTTTTCCTCTTCAAAATAGCTATAGAACATTTTCTCCCTTAGTCGTGCCATTAATATCAAAAGTCTTGATTTGGGGATTAGGATTGCTTACCTACTTCATGTATAAGCAAATTTACCTACTTCATGTATAAGCAAATTTTCAAATTGAAAGAAAGAGAATGAGATATTTTTTTGGGGGAGGGGGTAGTGGGAGGTATATTTGGCAGATATTTGGTAAGTCTGGTGTTATATTAAAAAGGGTGTGATGGCCTGGCGCAGGGGTCCCCAACCTGTGGGTCGTGGCCCACTACCGGGCTAATTGCCACTGGGCCGTGTACGCGCCTCTGTGCATGCACACAGCCCCATTCGTGTGAGTTATTACAGGCAGTCGCAGCCCTACTCGTGTGAGCCTTGTCATAGGTGTTTACGGCCCCATTTGTATGAGCATCGTCGCAGGGCTCGCAGCCCTACTCGCACAAGCCTCATCACGGGCACTCATGGCACAACTCACACGAGCCTTGTTGGAGGCGCTCGTGGTCCCACCCAAGCTAGCCTGGATGCGGATGCTCACGGCCCCACTTGTGCGAGCATCACGGGTGCTCATAGCCCCACTCGCACTAGCCTCATTGCAGGTGCTCATGGCCCCACTTGCACTAGCCTCATTGCAGGTGCTCGTGCCCCACTTGCACTAGCCTCATTGCGAGTGCTCATGGTCCCACTCGCACTAGCCTTGTTGTGGGTGCTCACAGCCCCTCGCGCTAGCCTCCTCGTGGGTGCTTGCAACCCCACTCACACTTGCATCACCGTGAATGTCACGGGCACTCATGTGCATGAACGTGCACATGCGCTTGCCCCCCCCACAAAATCATCCCTTCTTTCCCCCCTCCCCCATTTCAGGCCACTAACCTAGCATCTTAACCGCTAGACCAAAGTTCTAGCCCAAAAATTTGTAGAAAAAGAGGGCGACGCATGCGACTGCCCGGTGGAGATGGTACCGGAGCAGTCGCATGCAAATTAGGTTATCGGCTGGTCCCTACCGGAGCTACGCACTGGACCACACCGGTAGGAACCCACCCCTGCTGAAGCCCCAGAGTGCAAAAAACGGCCAACGGGCAAACCGGAAGTTCAGAAAAATGGACTTCCGGTTTGTCTGTTGTGCTGTTTTTTGCACTCTGGAGGATTCAGGAAAAAGCACAATGGGAAAACCAGAAGTCCATTTTTCTGAACTTCCGGTTTACCTGTTTGCCCGTTTTTTACCATCCCAGGCTTCAGTGAGGCCTGTGCGCATGTACAGGGGTGGCGGGGGTGGTAGTTGTGCGCATGCACAGGGTGCGCATGAGATTTCAGCAAGATTTAGCTTCTGTGCATGCGCGGAAGCAAAATCACGCTGAAATCTCGCACGTGCGCGCATCCCCTCGCAAGATTTTGGCACGATTTTGCTTCCGTGCATGCGCAGAAGCAAAATTGCACGTAGCACGCGCACAAAGCATGAAGAAACACGGAGCAGTGCACCGGTCTCGGTAAGTGAGCAACTCACCCCTGGGCTTCAGGAAGCTTCCCTGAAGCCTCCGGAGTGCGAAAAACAGCACAACGGGCAAACAGGAAGTCCGTTTTTCCAAACTTCCGGTTTGCCTGTTGGGCTGTTTTTAGCACTCTGGGGCTTCAGGAAAGCTTCCCTGAAGCCTCCGGAGAGTGAAACGGCCTTCCCCAAGGCCGAAAATCAGCTGGCCAGCACGCACATGCATGCTGGAGCTGACATAGGGCAACGTCTCGTGTGCCCTCCAATATGGCTCCGCATGCCACCTGTGGCACACGTGCCATAGGTTCACCATCACTGCCTTAGAGTCACAACTCATCAGGGGAAACCATTACCTTTTACCTTTTTTATTTAGTGTTAAAATATCAGTAAAAGCATGGCTCACACATACTGTTATTTTTGCTTTAATTCACTCATTCAGACTTTAAGTATCTCTAAGCTTTCTTGCTAGAAAGCAAGGATTTATTGCTTGAATGATATAAAGTAAAAGTAACTCAATAGCAAATAAACACCCTAAAGTGACCATTTCTATAGAATATAAGAGTTTTAAGATAGATAACCCAGCAAACTAGGAAGCAAAATACAATTATTGTACTTAGATTCGCCCAAACCTTATATGAACTGGATAGAATCATTTTAAAATGCCAAGAGAGATGTGTCTAGGCGTATTTGTGTGTGTTAAACTATTTACGATTTCTCTGTGCTTTGTTATTCATTAAAAAAAACAAAAAAATGTACAAAATGTAATTAAATAATTAGCTTGAATACAATAAATCAAGTCTGCATATGGAATTATAAAAATCTGTACTTGTCTTTGAAAGAACAAAGTAGTGGGAGCATACAAAATAGAAAATGATATCAACGATTGGGGATCAAACAAAATAGATTCTCGTCAGAAAGGTTAAGACCTTGACTGCAGAAATTGCAGTTGCAATTGCAGCTGCAAATCTACTGAATAAATACTATATAATATTCATATTTAAATGCCAGAAAGAAATCTTGGCAGTAGGATATAATATGCTGGTGTTTCCAGAAAAAAATCCAATTGACTACGATTTTATTACCCCATTTGTTGGTTTCGCAAGGAAGGGGTTATAACACGGAAATGAAGCAGGCCTAAATCAGACAAGAGATTGAGCTGAATTATGCAAATACAAACAAAATATAAATAATAAGTTCTAGGCCTTGATCATAAGCCCAAATCAGAATTCACTAAAGCCATCTTGAATATCTAACCCAGGGGTGTCAAACTCGATTTCATTGAGGGTTTTGTTTGACTTTGGAGGGGCTGTGGCCAGGGAGGCGTCACTCATGTCAGGGGCACCTGTGGTGGCATGAGCGCTCTGCCAGCAAAAATGAGCCTTCGTGGGCTCCGTTTTCGGTTGTGACAGCCTCCTGCAACCTTCTGCCAGCGAAAACAGAGCTCGGGAGGGCCGCACAAGGTCCTCCCAAGCTCTGTTTTCGCTGGCAGACGCACTGCGGCCCGGTCCTTCACTGTTTCCAGGGTGGGCCGGATTTGGCCTGCGGGCCTTGAGTTTGACACCCCTGATCTAACCCATTCCAGCTCCTAAACAGAACTCTGTTTAGGAGATACTGTCCAGGAATGAAGAATCAGGATCACAGGAAATTTCTAACTCAGAAGTTTTATTGCCTATATACAAGAATCTGATCAACTAACTGTCAGCCCTAAATTGGTCCTAGATAAGAGTTAACAGAATTCAAGGGAAGGGCTGGACTTGGAGCATTTGTGGACACATAACAATTCTAGGCTGAGTCTTCTCTTGACTCCGCCCTCAGGCTCTGCCTGCTCTTTTCCCACAGATAGCATCTTTTCCCTGAGACCTAAGAACAAATTCTAAGCTAACCCCACTGAAGTTGCAGGATACATGGATACCCCTTAATTTTTTTTATTCTTTAGCATAAATATAGCTCATAAACATAGTTAAGTTCAATATAAACAGTCAAAATGAGTCCTGTATGATGTTAGGATTGTCCAGAAATGAGAACATATATAACCTTCTGATAAGGCACAATATTGGCACATGTGAAAGAATCCTTGTATAATTATACCGATAGTTCCCAACTTACATCCATTCATTTAGCAAGGGTATAATGGCTCCCCAAAAAAGTGAGTTACGACTGGTTCTCACACTTACAATCATCACAGCATCTTCACAATCACATGATCACAATTCAGATGGTTGGCAAGCAGCATGTATTTTTGATGGTCACAGTGTCCTAGAATCATGTGATCATTTGTGTCTCTCCTAGTTGACGTCTGACAAGAAAGTCAATGGGGGGGGGGGAGCCTGATTTGCTTAGTGATTGCAGAGATTCACTTACAATAGGAGCAAAATAGAGAATATCAGGCACGGTCATATGATGACTCATTGAAAGACCATATTGCTTAGTGACAGAAGTTCTGGTTCCAGTTGTGATGATTAGTTGAGGAGTACTTCTGTACAAAAAGGGCTTTTCTTTTGAAAACTGGATATCTGCAGAAGATGCCATCATTACAAATACATAGTGTTGTATTTGATCCAAGCTGCATTGGTCATAGGTTTATTCTTCCAAGCTTTCGGGCTGGAGCGTATCCATAGGGATTGTCTCACAGAACGTGTCGCGCTCCAGAATTGGCACGCATTCTGGAAAGAGAGAAGTTCCCTGAGGATGAGCTTCAACATGAGCCCAAAAGATCAGAAGAATAAACCTATGGTCCCAGTTACCTACTCAGATCACATCCTGCAACATCCTGGGACACATATATTTGCAACCATTCGTGAGTACATAGTGTATTAGGAATACCCAACATATGAATGAATTCCTTGGACAAATGGGGTTTGGAAGAATAAAATAATATGATAAAGTCTTTCTTCTTGAAACTACAAATGAACAAAAAGACATGGATTCTCAATTTCATTTCATTTTATTTTTAAATTTAATTTAGAAATTATAGTATTAAAGTAGGCGAATTTTTACATTCTTTACTGTGAGAACAGAACTGGACATGAGTAATGGTTTCAGTTTTAGATGCACTCCTCTTAATTCCTAAGCATTCCCAATTATTAATTAAACTACCACCGCATTTAATATTCAGATTCTTAGGAACTACAGTAAAATATGCAGCAGTCTCATGCACGCAAGCAAGTTACTGTCTTAACAAGTAACTGAATATATAAAACTCTGATTATTAAGCCCTCTATATATGTAATTTCTTTTTCACATCCTTGTTTTAAACTGGTAAATACATCCAAAAACTCTGTGGAGAAAGACCAAAACTTGCAAAGTTTTTTTTCCTGTTGTGTTCATTAAAGTTAAAAATAAAACGGACTTTCTTTAGAGAAGAAATGCCAAATGCACAAAGCTGCCAGAGAACTGCATTAGAACAAACCCCCAGGACCATGGGGTAAGCAGTCACTCTGTTGCCTGATTGGAAAATGATTTCCCTATTTAGCTTCTGCTTCATCAATGCTTGGCATCCCCAGGGTGCACTGTTCTTGATAGGTTAGCTGTCAAATGCTCCATTGTCCAAATTACACTACTCCTGCAGATTTCCCGCTAAGAAACAATTTACTGCAGCTTTCTGCCATCCATCTTATGGACCATGTCTTCCAGGGAGTTTTTCAAGTATCAAAAGTTGATTGACTTGCTAGAGACATATGAACACTCTTGAGATGCTCTTGCCATTTATCCACCCAAACAGATCTTTGAAAGCAAGTTAAACAAACTGTAATGAGAGATGGTATTAATGAATTCAGAGGGCAGTATGTTAATTGGAAAACACAGCCACCCTTTAAATATTCCGAAAAGAATTTAAAAACAGCTTTGTCACCATCTTTTCTTCTTCATGCACTGCCACTTCCTTGATTTCATCACAGGCCTAACTATTATGCATTACTTTCCTTACTTCCAGGAAACATGACACAGAGAATAAAAAATGGGGAGAATTACTTCTGTTCTGCTTTTTGTTAACCAGTCACATTCCATCTGATTAACAAAAATGTTTAATTCCTCCCCCCCCAAAGTAAAAAAAGATGATAAGCCAAGGATTGGGATTTGGGTTTCCTATACTTGGAACTTCCTAAGGGCGTTGAGTGTCCTGTTGTCTATTGTACAATCTTCTATTTTATTTGTTTTATTTATTTAGTTTGTCAAGATAATGAGATAACAGGTATAAGTATAAACATGAATATGAATACAGTAAATACAGGGTACGAATAAATGGGGACAGTAGGACAGGGACGGTAGGCACGCTGGTGCGCTTATGCACATCCCTTACAGACCTCTTAGGAATGGGGTGAGGTCCATGGTAGACAGTTTAAGGTTGAAGCTATGGGGGTTTGATGAAGCAACAACGGAGTCAGGTAGAGTATTCCAGGCATTGACCACTCTATTGCTGAAGTCGTATTTTCTGCAATCGAGTTTGCAGCGGTTCTTTCTTTTATTTCCAGACTTCACTTAAATCCCAAGAAATGATTTCTCCTCAATAAACTCTTTCAATTTTGGGAAGCAGAGACAGAGACAGAAGGCTGCAGAATAACGAAAAGGTATATTTTAAAACAAAAGAACAACAGTCCACTCTACCATGATCCCACCATTGAAAGGCAAGTTGAGGCTTAAAAAAAAATTAAACACGAAGCTACTTTTTCAGTAAGAGAAATTAAAAATGAAGACATAAAATAACATCATTTCTGCATTATTTTTTTGCCGCCTATTTTGTCTTTACAATAGCTACTAAGATTAGGTAGAGACATTGTGAATTAGCTGAGATTAATGGTTTGGATATTCCATCTAAAAACCCTCGGCTTAGGAGCCGAGATAGTGCAGTGGTTAAAAGCAGCATTGTGACCTTCAGCTAATTGCTAGTTCAGCAGTTCAGCTGTTCAAATCTCACTAGGCTCAAGGTTGACTCAGCCTTCCATCCTTCTGAGGTGGGTAAAATGAGGACCCAGATTGTTGGGGGCAATATGCTGAACTCTGTAAACCGCTTAGAGAGGGCTGTAAAGCACTATGAAGCGGTATATAAGTCTAATTGCTATTGCTATTGCTATTATGCTATTTTGCCCATTCACAGCACTGAAATTCCATTGCAATGATATTTAAATATAGTTGTCAATCTGACCTAATATTCAGTTACCCAGAGAGCAGAGCCTTATGGAAAAAGGTGCAGACTTTTCACTTAATATTTTCAAAATTATCACGATTATTTTGTAAGCACTTAGACTTATATACTGCTTCACACTGCTTTACAGCCCTCTCTAAGCGGCTTAGAGTCAGCATATTGCCCCTAACAATCTGGGCCCTCATTTTACCAACCTTTGGAAGGATGGCAGGGTGAGTCAACCTTGAGCTGTTCAGAGTCGGTCTGCTGGCAGTTAGCAGAATTAGCCTGCAATACTGCATTCTAACCACTAACTGGAATAGTTACCTGGTTACCTTGAGCAAGATTCCCTTTAGTTGAGCTCAACCTCTGGTGAATCCATTAGATGCTTTCATTTAGCTTTTCAGGCAAGAGTATAAAAGTACAGTAGTTTGTCACTGCCTTCTTCTAGGACAGTGTTTCTCAACCTTGGCAGTTTGAAGATGTGTGGACTTCAACTCCCAGAATTCCACAGCCAGCGTTGCTGGCTGTGGAATTCTGGGAGTTGAAGTCCACACATCTTCAAACTGCCAAGGTTGAGAAACACTGTTCTAGGAATTTCTTCGACTTCTCATTCTAGGGATACCATTTTAGTTTAATATTAATAGTTTAAAATAAGCTGTTGAGAAAAGAAATCATGTCTCTCTCTCTTCAAAAATGAAAGAAAGGTGTGGGATCTGTCAGTTATGATTTATATTGGGCCAGGTCCTAAGCAAATTGTTAAACAGCATGTTTATGAACCATAGAAAATTAGAATTAGTAAGAGCCAGAATGAGCTTTCAGAAACAAGTCATATTGGACCAAACTTATCTCCTTTTTGTTAGTTGAGGAAAAAGGCTGTACATAAATTACTTTGATCACAGCAAAGCATTCAACACATTATTTCATGATATCTTCATTAAATATGAGCTGGATGAAACCACAGTTAGATGATTAGATAGAGGATAATTGGCTGAATGACTGCACTCAGAAAGGATTCTAATTGATCCAGACCACATTGGTGAACATATCAAGTGAAGTGCCAGAGAGCTTGTCCAAAGCCCTTTGCTGTACTATATTTTTATTAATGGTTTGAATGAAGGGGTTGACAGGGAAATTATCAAATTGCAAATGACACAAAAGTACACTTCAGGAGAGAAAATGAAGGTCACAAAATGCAGGCTTGAACACTGGATCAAAATAAAGAGGATGAAATGTAACAGGGAAAATTTAAAGTCCCGCATCTGGATGGAAAAAAGACAGAAGTAGACAATGGAGGAGACCTGACTGGTACGTGCGAAAAGTATCTGGTTCCCAGTTAAACAAGGTGATGCAGCTGCTAAAAAAGGACAAATGCTATTCTCCTATCCATTATGTCCTAGTCAAATCCCACTTGAATATTATGACCAGTTCTGCATATTGCAGCAAAAATAAAATAAAATAAAATATTAGCACACTGAGGTGAGTTCAAAAGAGGACTTAAGGTAGTTAGGGAACTGAATATCAAATTGTATGGAAAACAGTTAAAGGAACTGGCTATGTTTAGCCTGCAAAAGAAAACACTATGAATCTGTATAATAAGTAAAGGTTTATCACATAGAGATGGAATGGAGTTGATGTTATAGAGTGGAGGATAGGACCAGAACCAAATGGGTTGAAAGTACTATGAAGTAGATTTAGGATTACATATTAGGAAAAAAATTATGAAAGTTAGAGCTGGTGGAAGAGACTACTTTTGCTGAAGATATATGTTTCCTAACACTATGACACCTTCTTCTTTAATGTTTTAGTGAATGCTGCAATGAACACTGGGATGGACTAAATGACCTTGAAGATCACTTCAAACTGTATGATAATATGTTAATATGATTTATGATGATGCAATATTAAATTGTGTACTGAAACGTTTAAACACATCACTTTTATTAAGAACGGTGGACTTATTTTGTATGGGCATCAAGTAAAAAGGTTCACTACACATGATTTAAAACCTTGGATCAAGACAAGTCTGCACTTTCGACTTCTCAACTAACATTAATTCATGACTTGGAAAATCTGATCAATATGTGAACCTCATTTAACTTATTTAGGACTTGACTTCTGTTATACATAGGTTTATTATACCACATTTGTCCTTTTTATGTTTTGTTTTTGTTTACACTCTGTTTTCACTTCATCCTACATGTATTTCTATTTTCACTTAGTATTGTTTCTGGTAATTATTTTTCTCTCTTTAGCTTTTGTGAAATCAGCCAGTCTCTTAGATACTGGCAGTTGTTTTGGGACGTATTTGACTCTCTAATAGCTGCTTAACCCAGTGCATATTCCTGATGCTGTTTATGTCAAGCAAAATGTCAAGTTATTAACTCCTACCTCTAGCTACATTTTCCTATTAAACTAAAACAAATCAGGGTTTGGACAGATTTTACAATACACTGACAGCCGAACACAATGTTTATAACTGGTTATAACTACTTTAAAAAAATACTACACAAGAAAACATTTTCAAAATTTATATATTCTATAGTGGAATATTCCATTCTACAATGGAATATGCTATAGTGGCTAAGTTTATACATTGCATTAAGCTAAACATAGATAATCAATTTTAGAGATCAATTTGGTGTATGAATTTGGCCAATTGTTTTAAAATACTATCTGAATATTTTAATGCTAGTATATTAAAATCCAAGATCATACATTATGTGCTTGTATTTTGAATACATGAAAGTCAACAACAAAAGTAGAATGATATTTTTGGTGATCACTATATTGAATCAGTGATTCAGGTTAAGTTGTAATTTTCTAATTTGCATTATTTTTCTTTCATGCTACTACATTTATGCATTTATTATGGAAAACCACTGATACTAGCTGAATAGCAATGCATAAAAATTTAAATATTATTAAAAAGCATTGTGAAGTAAATGTCCCAAGATTTATAAAGTAATCTATCAAAACATCTCATGATGAACAGAATCTTAGTCAGGGAACTCTGATGGAGACACATAAACAAGTATATTTAAAGCTATTTTAATTCTTTATGGCCACTCGATCATTCTGTTATTCTGTCTGCTGTCTTCAACTTGCAATTAAACTATTACAGTATAATTCTCATTCTGCTTCTTTCAAAATAATTTGAGCTTTCAATATTAATGTGACTGCTTTGCCACTGAATAAAATGTAGTTTTAAACTTATATAAAAGTGTAACCTATTTATGCTATTTTTAAAACTGCACTTTAATAATTATCGGAAGTGGTAGGTACATTTTATATATAATTCATAATATAATTATAATATAATTATATATATAATTATAATATAATTCAGGAGCTGAGATAGCGCAGTGGTTAAAAGCAGCATTGCGACCTTCAGCTGATTGCTAGTTCAGCAGTTCAGCTGTTCAAATCTCACTAGGCTCAAGGTTGACTCAGCCTTCCATCCTTCCCAGGTGGGTAAAATGAGGACCCAGATTGTTGGGGGCAATATGCTGAACTCTGTAAACCGCTTAGAGAGAGTTGTAAAGCACTATGAAGCGGTATATAAGTCTAAGTGCTATTGCTATTGCTAATTCCACTAGTAGGCAATATTTTTATATACCTATTTTGCTTTCAAGTTCTGAAAGGTGTAGAGTAATTTGCAAACATGTACATTTTAATCTAGGATGCCAGAGCATTTTACCTGGTTTCGGTTATAGTTATGCAGAATATTTTGGATTCTCTGGGGTAACAAAGGAAGCTGGCCAATACAGAATGTGGATTGGAATTTGTTTGGTAAAACAGGTGTATGCTATTAATTTGGGGAACATATATCAAAAATAAATTTGTTCCCATTACTCAGGAAGCACACTAATTATTCACCTACCAAGTGCATTGTCTCTTAAATTCTACTACATTTACTAAGTGATGGGAAGGGTTGAAGCTCTTTTTGTTAGCATCACCATTTTTTTAAAAAATCCAATATTCAAAGTCATGAACTATTTATAGGAAGTTTTTTATTCACTTTACATCTAAAAGCAAAGTTGCCTTTTTTGTTGAGCTCAACTCTCGTTGACTTACATGTACTCAACGATGTAAGTGCTTTGTATTGCCTTTTTCCAGAATATTTATTCACATCCATGTTATTTTATTTATTTATTTTTGTCAAGTACATGTTGGTAATATACATAGATATAACATTGTTTATATACATAAGGTGGGTACTGATAAGAGGGAACATTAGGACAGGGACGGTAGGCACGCTGATGCACGTATGCACGTCCCTTACTGACCTCTTCGGAATTGGGTGAGGTCAACAGTGGACAGTCTAAGGGTAAAGTTTTGGGGGTTTGGTGACGAAACCACAATGTCAGGTAATGAGTTCCAGGCATTTACCACTCTGTTGCTAAAGTCGTATTTTCTACAGTAAAGTTTGGAGTGGTTCACTTTGAGTTTGTATCTGTTGTGTGCTCGTGTATTGTTGTGGTTGAAGCTGAAGTAGTCGTTGACAGGAAGGACGTTGTAGCAGATAATTTTATGAGTAATGCTTAGGTCGTGCCGAAGGCGACGTAGTTCTAAGCTTTCTAAGCCCAGGATTTCAAGTCTGGTTGCATAAGGCAGCAGCCCCCAACCTTTTTGGCACCAGGGACCGGGTTCTCTGGAGGGAGGCTTTTCAATGGACCGGAGGGGGCGTGGTTTTGCCTGCTGCCTGCATTCTTGGATGGGGCTTCACCCTGTTTGCACGGACCGGTTTCTGGCATGCTGCGGCCCGGTGCCGGTCCACGGACCGGGGGTTGAGGACCACTGGCGTAAGGTATTCTGTTGCGAGTAGAGGAGTGGAGTTTACCATTGACTTCTTTCTAATTGTTTTTAAACAGAAAACAAAATTTTCAAATTGAGCCCACAGCTCAGATTTTCCTCTACTTCAGTGTTTTCCAACTTGGCAATTTTAAGACATGGGAACCTCAACTCCCAAAATTCCCCAACTAGCTTAATCCTCGCTGGAAAATTTTGGGAGCTGAGGTCTACATTTCTTAAAGTTGCCATGGTTGAAAAACACTGGAATAGAAGAATATTCTAACCGTCTGCATATCCATAAAAGTTCAAACAGAGAATTTTTAAAAGGGCAGCTTTTAAAATGCAAAGACCAATACATTTTAAGTCTGCCAGATTCTATCACAGCAGAGAAAAAACTGCATTTGTGCATTAGACAACAAGAAAATGAAATGCCATTCATGTCTACTTCATAATCTTGGGAAAATTGTATTCCATCTGAATATACATTCCCTCCTCTTATTTTGTATGCAAGGTGTTCTCCCAGTAGATTTTTCCAGACTCTTAATACTCAGTTTATAGCCCATTTCAGCTGAAGAACAGATTTTCTATCTCTCAGCATTGCATTACCATCCCTTGGAAAATGCTACTAAAATCACCTCGAGCAAATACCTGAGGCCCCACAAACAGCATATCGTTTTCCACTAGAATGCTATTACACCTGCACACTTTAACAGAGGGCCATGCTTGAGCGAACACTGGTGAAAGTACAGCGCTGTTGGAAATGATGGCAGCTGAAACACATGGCTGAGAAGGTACACGCAGTCCTAAAACAGATTGTAGTCTGTTTGACTGACTTGATTGAAGAAAAAAGGGCACTCCTAAATAATATGGTGTTCCATAGATGATCTAGACCTGTATCCCTGGTGCAAAACTTTCACCAATGCTAATCAAAATTGGCATTTCCTTTTAATGTTATGCCCTAGTGGACAAAAGCGGTGGTTATTTTTCTCTTCCAACTCTGTTAACTATGTGTAATTATTTGCTTTTGTTTCCAAACCACATCACAGCTACAGGAACAGAAAGTGTACATATATTCAGTCTTCATTTCAAAGACTGAAGCCAAAGTATGTAAAGTATATATAAACAGCAGCACTTGCTGGCCATTGTGCTAACCCTCTGGAGATTTTCTGTGATCCAATTAAATATCCGAAAAGATTTGCACACCTGCATGAGCTGGTGTCTGTATTCAACTTCTGCAAGTGATTCTGGGTGGTCTTAACAAGAAGAACTATCAATTTCTAATAAACCAAAGATTTAGGAAGAAGGTTTCATGGGATAACAAACAACACCCATTTTCATTTGGATAGGAGAATCTCTTACTGTGATGATCATTGGTATTGCCTGAATGCAGTGGTGAAATCCAATTTTTTTTACTACTGGTTCTGTGGGCGAGGTGTGGCTTGGTGGGCGTGGCTTGGTGGGCATGGCAGGGGAAGGATAGTGCAAAGTCTCCATTCCCACCTCACTCCAGGGAAAGGATACTACAAAATTTCCATTCCCACCCCACTCCTGGGGGAAGGATATTGCAAAATCTCCATTCCCACCCCACTCCAGGGAAAGGATACTACAAAATTTCCATTCCCATCCCACTCCTGGGGGAAGGATATTGCAAAATCTCCATTCCCACCTCACTCCAGGGAAAGGATACTACAAAATTTCCATTCCCACCCCACTCCTGGGGGAAGGATATTGCAAAATCTCCATTCCCACCCCACTCCAGGGAAAGGATACTACAAAATTTCCATTCCCACCCCACTCCTGGGGGAAGGATACTGCAAAATCCCCATTTCCTCCCCACTCCTGGGGGAAGGATACTACAAAATCTCCATTCCCACCCCACTCCTGGGGGAAGGATATTGCAAAATCTCCATTCCCACCTCACTCTGGGGCCAGCCAGAGGTGGTATTTGCCGGTTCTCCGGACTACTCAAAATTTCCGCTACCGGTTCTCCAGAACCTGTTAGAACCTGCTGGATTTCACCCCTGCCTGAATTCCTGATATTATTCCTTCATTCAAGGGGGGGGGGGGGAACAGAAAATGAATGGCTTGAATGAACGCTTTTAACAGAAAATATGTTTTTCAGTTTTGGTTTTCTGTTCCACTCATGCATTATCATTTGGATGCTCTGAGTTCCCTTTCTCTTATAGGATTTGCATCAATTACCTCTGATCTGTTTCTAAGGCCAGTATAGGTGATCCTCATTCAAAGAACAATTGTTCCAACCAAACCACTCTGTATAAGGAAGCCACAGAGACCTTGGAAAACATACTTTGTACATGTACAAAAGCTCATTTGTTCTTTGTACATGTGTATAACATACACAAACACTCAAAAAGTCCTCCTTTAAACAAATCTGCATGTGGTAAAGAGCATATGCACAAAACCCTTTAGTGCAGACAATAAGAATAGGTCTGTATTTACCAAATGCAGGTATACAAAAACATGGTAATGGAACTATGAATAATGAGGGCCACATGTGATGCACAATAAAAGTACTTTCCAAATTGAAGGTCCCTCTTCCCCTTGATTTTCAAAAATAAATATAGAAAAGCCATTAACTACAACCAGTACATTTTTAATTGTAGGAACATGTACCAATATATTCTGTTCTGTTGTAGGAGTTATTTATTTCAGATTTAGAGTACAGTACAATGAGGATTTTATTTTGTTTTATTAAGGACAGCTGTTACAGAAATTGCTAAAGGATTTTATAGGCTACCAGAATGGATTCTTATGCAATCTGCTGCCTTAAGATAGCTTACTGTAATTTCTTAGTCTTACTCTTGGTCTGATCCATTGTAGGCAGAATTGTGAATTTAAACAAGATTAAAATTATGATAATGTTGTCCTATTATTACATCTGTTATTAACTGGTTAAACAGAAGCATGAATACCACAGTATATCCAATGATTTATTTTATCTTTAAATATGCATTAAATAAACTATCCCTTTCTTCAGTAAAATGGAGTGATATGATTGGAATAAATATAGTGTACTGAAAGCCAATTTTTTTTGCCACCGATTCTATATAGAAGAAAATTGTTTGCTACAGCATCTGCCAAGTTGACCATAAGTGAGTGACCTAAATAGACAGAATTCACATTTTATCTTCCAAAATAACCTCTCTCATGTAATTACATTAATACAGTAACAGAACTAGTGAAAACTAATCAGCACCCTTATCATTCAACTGCAGACTCATTAAAAAGCTGTTAGATGATTTTTTTTATTTGCTTGTTAACCTATGAAATTTTGCAGGATCAGAAATTCAACAATTTTAGCAATCTTACAGTTTTCTGTTACGTTCTATAATTCTTGACAGTGGTCAAGAAAGGAGAAATAGGAGGAAGAATTTTGCCGAATAACATGCAATCAGATGGTTGCTTTTCAGGAATTTTTTTTTTATTTTAATTTTTTTATTAAGGTCACAGCATTACTAATAGAAGCATTAAAACCAATAATAGTAATTAAAAAATAAAAAATAAAGAGGCAAAATAGAATATAATAATAATAACATAACATAACAATAAAATAAACATAACATAACATAACAATAAAATAAACATAACATAACAATAAAATAAACATAACATAACAATAAAATAAATATAACATAACAATAAACATAACAATAAACATAACATAACATAACAATAAAATAAACATAACATAACATAACAAACATAACGTAACGTAACGTAACGTAACGTAACGTAACGTAACGTAACATAACATAACATAACATAACATAACTAGTGGATTATCAGTGAGCAGTTAGAGTTTACCTAGTTTTGCACACAGATTAACAAAATTTGGCTACATTCAGAAAATGTACTTCATACTGATCTGATAACAGCAGTTGTACACAGAAGAGATCAATATTTCCTGGTATTAGGTGAAGTGTTAGAAAGTGGGTCTATGAGTCCTTATGGAAGATATAGTATAGTAGGACATGAGCTATAGTTTCAATGGTCCCTTGTCCACAGGAGGGGGCTCTTCAAGTGTTCTTCAGTTCTATCTTCAGTGACATGTTTTATCACACTTATAAAAGTATATGGCAAAGAGTTAGAAGAGAACAGAATAACAGAGTTGGAAGGGACCTTGGAGGTCTTCTAGTCCAACCCCCTGCTTAGGCAGGAAACCCTACAGCACTTCAGACAAATGGTTATCTAATCTCCTCTTAAAAACTTCCAGTGTTCTACTTACTTCAGTTAAGCTCATAATATTTGAAGTTCTTTGTAATTCTTACCCACATTTCTTTTCCTAGAATCCTGCTTTTCTAATAAAACCATTTATCTATGACTTGATTTCAAAAAGGAACTTTGCATCGCTTTGCGTGGCACAAAATTTTGTCTTTTTAGACTGGTACGAAGTTTATTGAATTCTATATTGTGGGATCTGAGTAACAAAAAAAAAATCTTCCTCCCCCCCCCACAAGAATTAGACTTAAGATAGAACTCCTTGATTTAAAAAATTCCCCAACTAATCAGCCTATAACTTGTCAGGAATTTCAGTTGATAGTGGCAGCTTATCAGAATTGTCTTTACTAGGGAACAGGGGTGGGCTGCTGCGGGTTCGTACGGGTTCGTGCGATCCTCTATATAGGATTCTTCCCAGTTCGGAGAACCTGCAAATCCCACCCCTAGCTGGTCCCGCCCACCCTGCCCCTCTCCTTCCAGGAGTCTCCACGCGGCCCGTTTTGGATGTCAGGTAAGTACAGGGCTCACGCAGAGGCTCTGGGAGGGCGAAAAACGGGCCTCCCGGAAGTTCCAGAAGGCTGGAAACAGGCCATTTTTGCTCTCCCGGAGGCTCCAGGAAAGCCTCTGGAGCCTGGGAAGGGTGCCTCCCCCGCCATGGTACAAGAGGCTGACTAGGCCATGCCCACATGGCCACGCCCACCCAGCAACCGGGCAGCGAACCCGTTGCTAAGATTTTTGAAGCTCACCCCTGCTTGGGAACCTTTGAAAGGAGATATGACAGTAAGGCTTTATATGTGGAGTTCTTGGAGCTCCAACAAATTCACAGCTACTATATTGTCTTCTCGTGGAAGCTTTATTATCCGCCTTCATACTGAATATAATTTATGTTGACTACATATTAATTCTGAGCATTTATATTACTGACGAAAGTAAATAGTTGGTTGCTAGCTGCTTCCCCAACAATATATGCATTAATATCTGTTGGGGGGGGGAGAGAATGATCTTATCCCCTTTTTTAAAAAGCTCTTAACCTACATCTCATGTTTAAGTACAATCCTAGCCCATATGTGTAAAGCTTTATAATTATATTTTTAAATGAAATTGTTTCATCGTGCAGAGATAGCTTCGCTAGTAACAGCAGAACTAAGTAAGCTGCATGTTATTTTATTACCAAGATTTGATTTCAAGTTTCATTCACAAGAAGAATTGTGTTTGCATTGCTGATCCAGCTAATCTAGATGCTTGAGTAGGCCAGGAAATGTCAGTAACTCCCTGACTTTCAATCTTACCATTTTCATCTTGATATCTTATAAGCAGAGAGATCAGGACACAGAAATGGTGCTTGCTTCCGTATGTGCAATGAAAAATATGAACTGTGGGTTACAAAACGTCTGGTGGAAAAAATGAACAGTGAAAAAATGTTGGGACTTTTCCACCATGTCGTGATAATGAATAGACATTGACTTTATTTAGCAGTATAGTAATCTGTGTTTTAGGAAGTATTATTTATAGACTATCAACTTTATGCACTTTAACTTAATAGCAATAGCAATAGCACTTAGACTTATATACCACTTCACAGTCCTTTCCAGCCCTCTCTAAGCGGTTTATAGAGTCAGCATATTGCCCCCAACAATCTGGGTCCTCATTTTTTGGATCAAGACAGGGTTTTGATCCAAGACATTTAAACACCAATCCTCTTGAAGTGAATTTCTCAGTATATTGGCAGGAATATCTGATAAACCAGTACATCATTTTCCCCCAGTCATGAAGGGTGACCTAAGTTGAGAAAAATAAGACAATTTTTCCCCATCATATTCCCGATTTTTCTGCAATAAGAAGCACTTTGTAATCTATGCGCGCAAGGATCAGATATTAAAATAAATGCTAGTATGCAAACATAAGGCTTTGATAAACATTTTGTTATGATGTTCTCTCTTTCTCTTTCCCCCATGTGAAAATAATTTTGTTGTTTCTGGTGTTTTCAGAGGAATCTTTAAAAGTTTATTCTGAGGCACAGAGTTAAAAACAACTAAATGGCACCTGCAAGAATAAAAGAACATATATATCAACAATCACAAAAAAAAAGAGAGAGAGGAGACATAACTCACCATATTGCAAGTGGGTGGTTTTGGCAACCATCTATCTTTCTAAACAATGTAAAAATAGATAAATTCGTTCTCCTGTATTCTCTGCACCAAAAACAACAGGCCTTGAAAATGGTTTCATTAAAAAATAACAAGCATAGACTCACTAGGGGATAGATCAGGGCAAACAAAATAAAAAATTCTTCCATCATTGCTCAAATAGGTCAACTCGAATTAATTCAGAGGGCAAACATTCAAATTAAGCCTGCTGGCTTCCACCCCCCCAACTCACACCAGCTGAATGACCCTTTTCCCAGGATGTTGACATGGCCAAGTTAAAACATGAATACTGATTTGATTTGATTTGATTTGATTTGATTTGATAAAAAAGTACAATCATGCTGTTCTATCCTGAGCTATCTGAAAGGTGAGGACTCACCCATTAGAAAGGAATTCCTTGGCTTCTTATCTCTGGATCCCAACAGATTTTTGATATTTTAGTGGAATAATAATAATTGTTCTGACAATAATTGTTAATACACAGAGGGCTTTTAATCAACTAGATTTGTTCAAATGGCTTAACTGGGACTAAAGCACAGCCAAACATCAACACCTTGTCAGCAGTGGGGCAAGAAAGGATTCACTTTATATAGATTTAAAGTAATTTTGCGTTTGCTAGTCAATTGTGTAGCACAAACACCATAATCTAGCCTGCTTCCCAACCATATTCCCATAAAAAAGTTGGAGATCTGAACAAGTTAAAAAAGGCAAGTGACTCTGCTACCAAATTGATTGCCAAGATCTGGCAACAATGAATACTCTTGGTTGGCTGCTGTGCCCATATCCTGCTGATTCCTGCCTGACCAGCATTAAGGAACCAGTGAGGTGATGTGGTCTTCTTCTTCCATGTCTAGATCTAACTTTAAACTGCCAGAATAAAGCCACCTTCTTGACGTTGGTCAAAAATGAATCATTATCTGTACATGTTTCATACCAGCAGATGGGCTGGAGTCTGCATCTCTCCACATTCACACCATGGGTTGTTATCTGCTAAGCATATTTGTTTCACACTTAGGCACGCCAACTTTCAACCTATACAGGGTCCTCTAAGCAGTATAAAGGAGGTCAGATCCTCTAGCCAGATACTTCTTTAAAATTATTCCTTACTTGATGGTCTCCTTCCTCCAACTTTTATTTTGACTTTGTTATTATGTACCCTCAAGAATGTTCGTTCTTGCCATAAAACTGTTCCTAGATCTAAATCAATGGGCTTGGGGTGTATGTCCACTCAGAAGATGTCAAAGATCATTCTCTTGTTTTGTTCCTCAGCATCTGCTGCTACCTCTCCCCTGATCTTAGGTGGGGCAATGCCAGCAAGAAGATATAACTTCTTAATTGGTATAAGTTTGAGATATCCTGTCCCTAAGCGTGCTGCTTCATAGACGGTGATATCAACTTGTTTCGCATATGTAGATGTGCCCAGGGGCGGGTTCCTATTTTTTTTACTACCACTCTGTGGGCGTGGCTTATTTTGTGGGTGTGGCTTGCCAGCCATGTGACTGGGTGGCCGTGGCTTCTTGGACTGCTGAAGGGAGGGGAACTGAGATAGGTCCTGCCGCCCATTCCCCCTCCCCTCAGCAGCTCGAGAAGCCTCGAACGTGCAAAAATGCCTAGGATCATCACCGCACGTTCATGGCTTCTCAGACTGCTGAAGGGAGGGGAATGGAGATAGCTCCTGCCGCCCGTTCTTTCAGCGTCTCCCTCAGCCATCCTCCCCTGCTTGGACTCACTGCGGGGTAGGAAGGCAGCACATGAGCAGTGCCGGAAACTCGGCTTCTGGGCATGTGCAGAAGAAAATTTTTTAAAAAATTAATTTTTTTTAAAAAAATTGGCGGCACTCAGGCACCGGCAACCGACCGCACCAGTACTGTGACGTCATCAGCGGGCCGCTACCAGTGCTATAGAGTGGACCGCACTGGTAGGAACCCACCACTGGATGTGCCCCACACTGGAGTGAGCATACTCTGCTGTAAAGACATTCAGGGCCGAAGCTGATGTACGCAACATAGATGGTTGAACTCCCCATGTGTAGTTTATCAATTTCCTGATGATATTGTTCCTCCAGCTAACTTTAGCCTTAGTGTTCAGAAAATGCTGTTGAAAAGAGAGTGTCCTGTCAAGTATTCATGCCGACATACTTCAGTGTTGGACAGTGCTATAGTTGGTTCATGTAATGTAATGTAATGTTGTTATTACTTTCATGAGACAAAGGTTTATGGAATATCCGACACATCCAGCAGAAGTAATTGTTTAGTTCTGAAATGGTTACCGTATGTTCAGTTTCTGTATGTACAACAACTGATGAGAAAATATAATGGGATAACTGGCTAACTCAGGGGTGTCAAACTCTATTTCATTGAGGGTTGCATCAGGGTTGTGTTTGACCTTGGGAGGGGGGGAGGGGGGCATGTCCAGGGTGGGCGTGTCCAGCTCAACGTTACTCGGATCAGGGGCAACTGTGGTGGCCTGGGCGAGGCTGGGAGATCCACTTTTGCTATAGTTTGTTTTTCTAGCACTCTACCAGAGAAAATGGAGCTGGGGAGGTAGTGCGTGGCCGTCCTGAGCTCCATTTTTGCTGGCAGAGTCACCGCAGGCGGTCCCTCGCTGTTTTCAGGGCGGCCCTGTGGGTCAGATCTAAGCACCCTGCGGGCCGCATCCGGCCCGCGGGCCTTGAGTTTGACACTCCAGGGCTAACTGAATTAAACTTCTTATGCGAAAGGGTTAGTACAAGTAGTCCTCAATTTACAACCAATCATTTAGAACCATTCAATGTTACAATAGCACTGAAAAAGTGACTTACAACTAATCCTGGCCCTTATAACTGTTGCAGCATCCTTATGGTCACGTGGTCAAAATTTGGGTGCTTGGCAACTGGTATGTATTTATCACAGTTACAGTGTCCCTGCATCATGGGATCTCTATTTGTGACCTTCCCAACTGGCCTCTGACAAGTTCAACGGGAGAATCTGGATTTGCTTAACAACTGCATGATTATTTAACAACTGCAGTGAATTGCTTAACAACTGTAGCAAAATCGGATGCAACTCACTTAACTATTGCATCGCTTAGCAACAGAAATTCTGGTCCCGATTGTGATTTTAAGTCAAGCACTACTTTGCCTCTATCACTTTCCAATTTACCCACAGATATGGGGAGAAAAAAATTGAACTTGTATTTCTTTTAGCCTGACAATAGGTTTGTAAGCTATACCACTTTGCTAACACAGTGGTTATAAATTTCTGAGCAAAAGAATTATTATTTAACAGTAAAAAGCATGCTAACAATCAACAGAAATATGGGAGAATTCAAGATTTGTAGATATAGTTTTGAGGAGAACAAAGAAAGTTGGATGACATATATAAAAGCTAGAATAATAAATATATCTGCCATGGTATATTAAATGGAGTTGCTAATCCTAACATATATATTTTATATATTTCAACATAAAATTAGAAAAAAATAACTTACATCTATTTACTCCAGTATATACAACCATGTTGTGAGAACAGTGCGAAAAGAAATCTATACTTTCAGTTTAGTTTGAAGGCTTCTAATTTTTTTAACTACATTATTTTGATCCTGGTTTAGTATATAGGTTCCCTATAGAAATTAGCTCTTCCACATTCATTTCATAAAATTTGTCCTTGATTGAAGAGGTCATTTGTTTTGCATAGTTCCTCACTTAATAAACATATTCCTGACTCACCTGTGCACTATTAATTCCCTTAATGTCTTTCAGCTATTTGTATATCATGAGGCTGGCAGATTACTAGTTATGCTTGAGAGACTTGTTTATTTTATAGAAATGTAGTTCATAAATGACACAAAAATGCATATGAATGTTTCTCTTTCCTCTTAGTAGGCCGTTTCTATTTTAAAAACCAAAAAACCAAAATGCAAATTGCTAGAAAATATAAGCTGTTTTCTTATTTCAAAGAGTTGGCAGCCTCTAATCAAAATGACTTCATTAAAATATAAATCAAGAAAATAACACCCCCTTTAGCTGTCTGGTCAGGAAAGGTTAAATCTAGGTGGGGTTCTACCATAACAGCTGTGTAATATGGCCTCTCTAATGTACCAGCTGTTACAGTTTAAGTCATTCCTTTCCTACTGCCCTAACAAAGCTAATTAACCTTATCTCTAGGAGAAAATCAAAGCAAAACAGCCAGCTAGTATAATAAAGATGCACTGCTTTCTTGACATTGCCATTATGAAGATTCATGGAGTGGCAGTCAGCTCCTATGTTCTGTTTTAATCTCTCCTCTGCCAGGTTGAATTGCCAAGATATGAAGCTCAGACAGCTGACAGAAAAGACGGTAACACAATCTGTCCTTCCACATGCATTCCTCTGTTCTAAGTTTTTTCCCCCAGCTAATACAAGTAACTTCTGCATGAGACTAAGTTTACACGTTGAGTTAAGCAAACTTTAGCTATGTATCTCAAAGGTGCAACAAGTTGTTTTGCTTCTTACCCAAGAAGCTTTTTTCTTCTTCCTTAAGAAAAACAATCCAGTTGTTGCCTTTTGGGGGGGGCAGGGGTGAAATCCTCCCGGTTCGCTCTTACCTGTTGGTCGCCACACAGCCAAACAACCTGGTGGCGTTCACGGCGCGGGGCTTTCCCCGCCCGCCGGGACGCCGGCATTTGCGTTCTTTTGCCCTCTGTGCAAGCAGAACGCTTTGCGCATGCACAGAGGGCAAAAGAACGCAAACAGCGGCGTCCCGGCGGGCAGGGGAAGCCCTGTGGCGTGAACGCCACCAGGTTGTTCGGCTGTGCGGCGACCAACAGGTAAGAGCGAACCGGGAGGATTTCACCCCTGGGGGGGGAAGCATCTTTAAGACAACTATGACCTGGATGACTGAAACTACCCACAGACATTTAGTTATCTTATGTTTTATTGCGTAGACTAATGTTGATCATGTTCATACAAAATGTTAAGTGATAAACTCTGATTTGCAAGTTATAACTGCTGGGCTGAACCCAGCCAAAACTGCATCAGGGTTAGAGAACAGATTGAGAAAATAGTCTGTTTATGACACTTTGGTCAAAGTAGAATATTGAAAAGGAAAACAACAGACACGTTCAAGAAAGCAATAAAATGCATCCAAGCGGGAACATTCTGAATATGGTTTTAGTCTTAGGACAAGACATTTCCCCTTGTTCGTTTTCTTCACCACATGAAAACATCTTTATAAGAATGAACAATATCCATAGGATGTATTTCTTCTCTTTGGAATTAGTTTCTTATTAAAGATGACCACCCAACATGAACTCATTTAATGTGTGTTATGTAAAGTTATCTTGAATTTTGGACGAAAGTTTGTCAGAACATCCAAATAATGATTACAGGCATTAAAGCCCACTTTAAATGTCTGCTTCTAGACTTGAGAAGGCAGAAAACATTTTACTTTAAACCGTTCCTCTGTGGGAGATACACAAAACATTCTGATTATACTATTACAAAAATTATTATCCAAAACATTATCCACAGCTCTCATTTACATTTAAGTAGAGCAGCCATAATTGATAGTGTCCTTCTCACACTTCACAATTTAATGTGTCTGAGGCAGATTTCGACTTCATAGAATTAGTCTCTTTATTATACCCTCGGGCTGCAATTTTCCAAACGGAGCTGTCTAAATGTACTTTTCCTTTCCTTTCCTATATAAAATGCTTCTCTCCATTACCCATAACCCCAATCCCATAAGGCAAGAAAATAATTTGTATTTCTCAATTTGTGTGAGCAGAGACACAATGACGTGTGTGTCTAGAATCCAAGTGTTTCTCTTTCTTTGACTGCATGGTTAATCATAGGAAGTTATTTCACTCTACTCACTGCAAGGAAAAATATCTTTCCTTGCAGATTGTTTATGTCCCACGATTCAATTACTATGAAACTGGAAATATTCAGGTGTAGAAAGAGACAAGCTGCTACAAACTCAAAACCCATTTCTTAATGGGACAAACTAGAATCAAAATTAAGCCAAATACTAATTTATAACAGATCTATCTTCTGGAGGTATCAAGGCCCAGTCTTCCATATTTCTGAGTTCAGTAAAATGAGGACCCAGATTGTTGAGGGCAATATGTTGCCTCTGTAAACTTCTTAGAGAGGGCTATAAAGCATTGTGAAGTGGTATATAAGTCTACATGCTGCTGCTATAAATGAGTCTGAATCATTATGATTATAGGATTGAGGTGAGGTGCAGGCATCGTTAGCAGGTTGTCAAGCTAATAATCACAACGTGGCTTCTTTATGTACCCAACAACCAATCTGGGTTTCTTTGAGCTAACAAATTCTGCTTTGGTGTGCAACTTGTGAAGCTCTCAAATTCAGACATCACATTGAAAAAAACTTATTTTGTTTGTTAAGTTGTGACCTATGCTAGGAAATCTGAAATAGAAAGCAGAAATTTCCAGCATCTTAGTACCATTTCGTGCAAATGTAGATTTTCCCCCCTCCTATTTTTCAAAAACTGCATTTGAAAGAAGAGCTATTCTTTTTTTTTTAAAAAAACCCTCTTTTTGTGCATGTAGTCCTTGTGTAATATCCACTCAGGCAGTGTCCATTAAAAGTTATGACGGCATTGAATGAGTAGTAGTTACGATGGGTTCTCACAGTTGCATATGTCACAGCGTCTCTGTGATAACATGGTCACCATTGGCAAGTTTCACTGTGGGCTTTCGACAAGCAAAGTCAATGGGGAAGCCATTAGGAGGTCACAAATGATCATCATGTGACTGTGAGATACTGTGACTACATGGGATTTGCCTAACAACAACTGGGACTGCCAGAACTGCTATCCTAAATTGGTCACATGACATCATACGTTATGACTGTGTTACTTAACAAATGAATTTCCGATCCAAATTATAATTGGTAAGTGTGGACTACTTGTAAATGTTACAAATTATGGTCCATTGAGGATACTGCAGGATTTCAAACAACATGTATATAAAGAATCCGGATTTTTTAAAAGAAGAATAACATTAAATCAATATTTCCTCAAGAGCCAGTGGAGTTCTAGAAGATGCTAGATTAGAAGTCAAGAAGCTTTGAGTTCTAGTCCTGATGTTGGCATAAAATCTTCTGGGTGACTTTGGACCTATCAACTTCTTTCAGCCCAAGGAAAAACAATGACAAATCATTTCTGAAAATACTGCCTAGAAAACAATTGCCAGGACAAGACTGATTTGATCTTTCAAAAAATTTCCCCAGTAGAATGTTTTCCTTCTTTTTAAAATAATGGGTAGCAAGCCCTTCCCTTGGGAAATAGAAGTGTACCACAATTCGATTTAAAATTAATTTAGGTTTAATTATAGGAAATCATATTCAAAGAAAAAAATGAAATTAAGATTATTCTAAGACATCCTTGGTACGACACATAAAGAGGAGAACACGGAAAATTGTATGAAGCTCAAATCCAAAATTCTTTTATTTATTTATTTATTTATTTGGGAATTCTTCTATGCCGCCCTACGCCCTACTCCCTAAGGACTCAGGGAGTCCTTTTCTATCTGTTTTGTCCTACCAAACATATGACATTCATATTCCTTTATGAAGTGTTACTTTAAAATGTAAACACAAACACTGCTATTAATCACACATGACAGTCTTTTATCCTAACAAATAAAGCACACTCAGCAACAGCAATGAGTTATTGTCCAATCATTAAGAGATAGCTTCTTTGTTCAGTTAACTACCAAACTACTAAAACTGTTAGTAACTTTGTACATTAATGCAACAATAAAGATGAATATAGCCCAGCACTTCGGAATATGCCCAACCAAATGTATATGGAAAACTACATTATTTCTTTACTTGAAGGCTCAAGACAGCTAATCTGGGAGCTTCACTTCAATTTATCTTCTATGACACGGGTGTCAAAGTCAAGGCATCACATTGCTGTCATGTGACATTTCCCCCCTTCGTGGAGTTGGAGTGGGCGTAGCATGCATGTGATGCATCTGGCCTGCGGGCCGCTAGTTTGACACCCCGGTTTTATGTTTTATGAGGAAGGATGAGGAGAAAAGATTGGTGATTTTTCATGGCTAAAAGTGGGCTTGAATCAGGTTCACCTTGGTTTGACACCTTAATCACTACCACTAATCGGTTTTTCTCTAGTCACAATCCCATCTGAGTAAAATTATGGTGCCCCAGACTAAACACATTAGTTGAGGCAGGGTTTGACTAACACAGAATGGTTGTTTCTGGGGATTTAAAAACTGTAATAATACATTTCATTTGCCTATTCAACTGCCACCTCATATGGCTAAGTGGGAAAAAAAATTTGTAAGTAAAATTAAATTTTCACTAGATTTCTTTTTGCTGTCACACCTATAGTAATAAATGAGAATGGCTTAACTAGATAATTGAAGTTCGAATCTGAAAATTTCAGCAAGATGAGGAAGGAAGTGCAAGAAATAGGATCCAGGTAAGATTATTGAGAGAGAAATTATAATAATTATCCTGCCTGCATATGGTAGTATTTTCAGGATTCTACCTCAAGAATATGATAACGTAAATCATAACGTTGTGCAGCACTTCACATTCAGAAGCAAAAAGGTGCTTTAGGGCAGGGTTTTCCAAGCTGTTTTACATGGAAATCTATGGTTTCCTAAGAATTTGATAAAGCTTTAGGCTTTAGGAAGAGAAAGGACAAAACTAGTCCAAATTTTTTTTTATCAAAAAATAAGCTGATTTTTGGGAGGGGAACCCCCCCTCTCTAACTTCTTCCCCATTCACTTAAAGGTGTGTTTCATAGCGAAACAAATACTGTGTTGGTCAGTCTAAAAAATAGTATTTCTTTACAACTCTAATTTTCTTATTTTTTTAACAAATCAAGTTAATTATTGATACCTATAATTTATAAACAGAAAATCCAGAACTGATTTAAGAAATGCATTTCTTTACCATGCTTCCAGAGGAATGATCAACGGTTTCTTTTAACAAGAATTCAAATGCTGAGTAAGAAAAGAGTGATGAAGATAAGATCTATCTGTTTATTTAAACACAAGAAAGGGGTGTGTAAAATTACAGACACTTGCTAATAAGAAATGTATGAATAATTTTTTATGGAAAAATACATGATGTACCTGGGGGAAATAAATCACAACGAAGGGTTTATAGTTACAGTGTACGTGAGATGATGATGAATAATTCAGGCAACTTAAATTATAATGGAATATGTTCGAAGGGAAGGAATATGATTGGTTGTTTTCTCTGAACTAATGAAGTCAATATGAACTAAAGCAAAATTTTGTGAAATGCATTGTCTGCTATGGTAAGAATCACGAAGCATATGGTTCCCTGTATTTAAGATAAATCCATGCATGAATGCTGATGTTGAGTTACTGCAGCAAGGGAGGCAAAATGATTTTCCAAAACACTTTTTTCATCATAAATCATGTCAAATCCAAACCTTCATTGTGGTCCTAGACCAGCATTTTCAGGATAAAAAGTACTCCACTCTTGGCAAATATTTTTTAGGACGAAGTATACTGAATAACTCATGATATCTGGCAGTCCATAGCCAGGGGTGGGTTCCTACCGGTGCGGTCCAGTGCGCAGCTCCCGTAGGGACCCGCCAATTACGCAATTTGCGCACGATGGCTCTGGTGCCGTCTTCGCCGGTCCGTCGCGCGCCACCATATTTTTGGGCAATTTTTGGGTTTTTTTGCTTCCTGTGCATGTGCGGAAGCAAAATCTCGCCAAAATCTTGTGAGGGGATGCGCGCGCGCGAGAGATTTCGGTGAGATTTTGCTTCCGTGCATGCACGGAAGCAAAATTGAGCAAGGGGGCATGCACATGTAGCGCATGCGGGCACAACATGGCGATCTGCGAGCAGTGCACCGGTAGTGAGGTAAGAGCAACCCGCCCCTGTCTATAGCCATTAAGTAAATGATAGCTGAATACTAAGAGAATAGACCAAATGAGGGGGTCCTTGGTGCTCTCTGAGCTTGCTTGTCTCATTGCAGAAATGTCATTACCAAACTAGGTAACATCATCAGTGCTAATAGGGAATGGGGTTTGCTCTAAATTTATATTCTAGTAGCATGCGGATGGAAGTGGTCTTGGTAGTTCTTTAGTTGGGCTGTTTATTGTTTGGCAATTCCTTGATTGGAGTATTGTTTTGTTTCTTGATTGTTAATCTAACGTTAATCTCGGTGTTAATCTCTTGTCATCTGGCTGTTGATTGTGTGAGGAAGTATTTGGTCTTTTTGTTCTCTTTCCAGCTTGCTGATTTTCTCTTTTGAACAGTAAGTTTGTGTATATGTCTATGTGCCTGTTAATGGCTGATTTGTCAGAGTGCCAGGATAGACCAATGCTTGAAAAAAAAAATTTTTTCTGCCCTTAGTTAGTTTCTTTAACTAATATATGGAATTAAAGAAACTTCATGTTCCTCGAGGCTAAGGAATATAAAGTCAACCACTTGGGTTTTATAGTCACTCCCCTGTGGATTTTCCTAATGGTCTGAGAGCATTAAACTAACATAATTTGTCAAATAGGGCAAATGCTTCTATGACATCTAAACTCAGGGATGGTTCAGTTTAATTGTGAGACACCTTTGCAAAAGTTACAAGTTTTAAAAGATAAGAACAGGGAATATCTTATTTGTCCATCCTTATTGAAAATGTCAGGGATGTAAATGTTGTAGGCCCTTTTGAGGAGACAAGTACAAAGTAGAGTCTAATACAGGGGTGTCAAACTCAAGGGCCACGGGCCAGATACGGCCCGCGGGGTGCATAGATCTGGCCCGCAGGGCTGCCCTGGAAACAGTGAAGGACTGGCCTGCGGTGCCTCTGCCAGCGAAAATGGAGCTCCGAGCCCTCCCGAACTCCGTTTTCACTGGCAGAGGGGTGCAGGGACCGTCGTAGCTGAAAATGGAGCTTGGGAGCCCGTTTTTGCTGGTAGAGCGCTCGGGCCACCACAGGCACCCAACTCGAGTGATGTCAAGCTGGCCATGCCCACACTGCCCGCCCCCAGGTCAAACACAACCCTGATGCGGCCCTCAATGAAATCGAGTTTGACACCCTTGGTCTAATACATTTTCCTACAACTGATAAAAGTGTTTTAGAAATATAAGGAATATTATTATGCTTGTCTGTTTTTAAACCACTAAATATTGTGGTTGGCGTTGCCGAGACAAATAACTATATAAAAGTTATTTGTCTCGGCAAAGCCAACCACAATATTTTAGTGCCTAAAAAAAGAATGTGCAAGCATAGCTCCTCCCATACTTGTAAACAGCAATAAATATAACTAGTTTGAATTAACAGAAAACTACAAATATGCCTACTTTATAGTATGGCAATGAAACCATTTAAAAGTCCCATGTCTGCTTGACAGAAATAAAAAGAGCTTATGCAAATAAAATTCTCAGTGGATTTCTCAGTCCTATGGGCCAGACTTAACTAAATCCCATTCTGCTACACTTAAATGGCATTCAAAATCAAATTTATATTAAGTTTCTTTAATCCATGGATATTCATTGTAGTTCTTTTGTCCATGGAAGGCCATATTGCTGAATGAAAAAGTTTCTTCATTTATTCTAATCACAATCTTAAAAGAAAATTTGGTTGGGAAAATATAATGAAGAATTACCTTGAGCTCAGCGCTCTTTTGGAACTCAATAAAGCCTGTTTAATACTAGTTAAAGGATGTGTAAAGTATCTAAACTTCTACTTAATAAATCTAAACTTCTGGTGACTCCATGGAAACAGCCAGGGGTGAAATTCAGCAGGTTCTGACAGGCTCTGTAGAACCGGTAGCGGAAATTTTGAGTAGTTCGGAGAACCGGCAAATACCTTTGGCTGGCCCCAGAGTGGGGCCCCAGAGTGGGGTGGGAATGGATATTTTGTAATATCCTTCCCCCAGGAATGGGGAGGGAATGAGGATTTTGCAGTATCCTTCCCCTGGAATGGGGTGGGAATGGTGCAGAGGTGGGTTCCTCCTGGTTCGGACCGGTTCGCCCGAACCGGTAGCAACCCGCTGGTGACATCACAGAATTGGTTCGGTCGGTGCTGGCCCATGGGCGCTGCCATCTTTTTTTAAAAAAAATCTAATTTATTTTTTTTATTTTTTTGGAATTTTTATTTGGAATTTTTTCCTTTTTTTTCCTTCTGCGCTTGTGCAGAAGTTGAGTTGCTGGCACTGTGCATGCATCACCATCTTGTTTTTGGCTTTTGGGGGGATTTTTTTTAAAAAAATTGGCAATGTGCGTGCGCACAAGCGCCCGTGAAGCACGGCCACGCTGCGTGGGAGGAATCGAACCGGCAGAGAGGTAAGTTAGAACCCCCCCTTGGAATGGTGATTTTGCAGTATACTTCCCCTGCCACGCCCACAGAACGGGTAGGGAAATTTTTTGAATTTTACCCCTGGACACAGCCATGTTATTTTATTTATGAATGATATTAAAGTTTTTCTTTTGTAATGTTTTTCAACTTCCCAGTTAATATGTAGCCAGATTTTTCCAAATCGCCTCCCATCCAAATAGTAAAAAGCCCTGATCTTATTTAGTTTCCAAATATAAACAATGTGTCTGGTGTTCTCATATGGCTCCTATGTATAAAAAGTGGCAATAAAAATCCATTCATGGGGCAGAAATCAAGTCTCTACAAAAATAAAATAATTTCTTCATTTAACTGTTCCAGCATTGTGTTTCCTTATGAAAAAAAATTAAGTAACTTTACAACTATAGTAATAGCAACATTTAGAAAATTTCATTAACCTAAACATGGCAGAAAAATCTAAGATCTCACAGGTAACCAACAACAGTTTAATCTGTAAAAACTAAAGCAATGCTTTGTTCTTACGGATTTCTATGACACCTGATTAGAGTTAACTTTATTTTCAGAGCCTGATAGACTTCTTTCTTTATTCCCTTAAAAAATTATCTTGGTTATTATTTTTACTTTATTCAGCTGAATTCTGCACAAATTCCAAAAATAGATCAACCCACTTATTAAGATTAAAAACAACTTCTTGTCTATCACTGTTGAACAATGAAGTGAAAGGAATGTCTTGTTGTATTACATGATACACTAAGGTTTTTTTTTCAGTGATGCAAATAATTCCAAAGAAAATAATACATGAAGATTTTAAAAATGCTCCTTTTAAAAAGTCATTAAGCATTTTAGCAAATATGGCTAAAATAGATAATTGATGTACAATATTTTTTTTTATTCTTTTATATCATTAAGAGCTTAAGAGTTGCTAAATCATAACATCAACTAGACTAACTTGTTTGTAGGCATCTGTTCCTTTTCTGGCCAAGGGAAAACAAATTTAAAAGGACCCCCTCAGTTTATTATTCTCCATAATAATATTGTCCATATGGTCTTCCTCAGTCCAACCAACAAAAAAGTTGGGGCAAACTTAATTTAACAATTCACTTTGAGAATGTTACCTTTTCCTGAGTACATTATTTGTTTTCAGTACTTGCTTCTCAATGGATGAAGATAGGGATATGATATGTGACTGTTTACCCCAGGCAATTCTAACAGATATGATACCTTCAATGTGACTCACTTAGCAACCACCTTACATAGCAATGGAAATTCTGGTCCAGTTGTAGTCGTACGTCAAGGACTAACTGTAGCTAATGTTTTCCCCTTCTCTTTTCCTCCAGTTTTAAATATTTCATAATTTATAAAAAATTTCTCTCTTACCCCTCTCTCTGAAAAGATTAAAAAAAATTCTTTGGATTTTTCAACAAGGCTACAAGCTCTTTGGATAGTCAGAACCTGTTCAGATTCTGTCAACAAATACATAAAACACCACCTTTGTGTGTTTGTGAATCTGTTTATCTTAAAATCTCTGCACTTCATTTGAAAACACAAACTTTTATTCTCTCGCCTGAAGATACTATTTTGTATGCAAGTTATGTCTGCCTGGAGTTCTGTACCTTAGATGAAACAATATAATCCCTCTGAATAGCTCAAAAGTCAGTTCATCACAGGTCAAAAGTTATGGACTTACTGGATTTAAGAGAACGAAGACAACTGATGAGAAAATTTCCCGTGGTTCTAGGCTTCTTCAGTAAAACTGCTGGTCCAAAATAGAGGCAGCATGATTTAGCCACTTTGTTTAATAAAAAAGAAAATCTAACTTTCTGATTTAATTCTTCCAAACAGATTTACATCCATTCATCTAATATTGTTTTCCAAATCATTATTAAGCTTAACAGTTAAACAGATTTCTGCTGTGTTACATTAAATTAAAATGATCACCAGTTTAATGCATGGCATTTTCAATAAAAAGGGAGAAAATGAAAGAAAGGGAACATATAAATGATTGCCTAACTTATTATCTTACTGAAAATAATTAGAAATGATATATAGGATTGGGTTCATTCAGTGAAAAAAATGGATAAAGCAGGTATATAAAGATGATCTCTAGACATATTGATTATTTCAATCATTTTGATGGAATAGGAGTGGCTAAAATTATTGCAGATCTGTTGGGTCACTGCATAGTTGTGTTCATTTTTATCTGACTGTGCTCTATCTTGCTAATTCAACACTTTCCTTCACTGTGAGTAGTCTCAAATATTGACAGTTGTAACTTTTGGTGAAATCTAATGAGAGCAATATGTTCCAGTATTGCTGACAGTATTTCTTCAGATAAATGCCTAATAAATGCCTACTTTTCTGCTCTGGATAAATTAGGGAGAAGAGTAAGGAAAGAAACTTATGAAAATGGACACTCAAGAATCAACTTATATTTTTCACATGCTGATATGAAGGGTACAAAAATATCACATTTTGTTTAGTTGGAGTACACGCAAAGAGCCCAGCCCTTCCATTAAAAATCAATATGACCATGTTTTCTGAAAAATAAAGAGGTTAGAGAAGTCTGTGCTGAAGAATGGTGAGTTTTCAAATTCATCAATTTTATTTATTTCACATAGGTTTTAATGGATATGGATAATATGTTAATAGATATGTTTCATCAAATACATGGATTGAAGAGTGTGTACCACATGTGGAAAGAAAGAGTCAAAGGTTAAGTTTTCAATATATGTGATTTGATTTTGTGTCCCCTAGGATTTTAATACAGTAAAGGATCACGCTGGATTGTAAAAAGTCCTCCACTCCTCTACTCGCAACAGAATACCTTACGCAACCAGACTTGAAATCCTGGGCTTAGAAAACTTAGAACTACGTCACCTTCGGCATGACCTAAGCATAGCTCATAAAATTATCTGCTACAATGTCCTTCCTGTCAACGACTACTTCAGCTTCAACCACAACAATACAGGAGCACATAACAGATACAAACTCAAAGTGAACCGCTCCAAACTTGACTGTAGAAAATACGACTTTAGCAACAGAGTGGTAAATGCCTGGAACTCACTACCTGACATTGTGGTTTCGTCACCAAACCCCCAAAACTTTACCCTTAGACTGTCCACTGTTGACCTCACCTGATTCCTAAGAGGTCAGTAAGGGGCGTGCATAAGTGCACTAGCGTGCCTACAGTCCCTGTCCTAATGTTCCCTCTTATCAGTACCCATCTTCTGTATATAAACAATGTTATATCTATATATATTACCAACACATACTTGACAGAAATAAATAAATAAATAAAATAAAAACAGTGTGATGGAGTGAGCAATAAGATTCTGAAGTCAACACAGCTGAGTATGGAGTAGCAAAGCCTCAAAGTTTCTAAGGAGAGATTGGCTAGCCATTTGTCTGGAATGTTATAGGGCCTCAAAGTCTGTGGAGATTCTTAATCATCCAGGTCATGGTTGTGTCAAAGGTGCTTTTTCCAAAAAACAACTGGGCTGGGAAACACTTCACTTTTGATCCAGGAAGTTTCTTCAGTTCTAACTGAATAGTTAGTTTCCTGCTTGAGCAGTGGGTTGGATTACCAGACCTCCAAGGTTCCTTCTGTTAAGGCAGTGTTTCCCAACCTTGGCAACTTGAAGATGTCTGGACTTCAACTCCTAGAATTCCCCAGCCAACGAATGCTGGCTGGGGAATTCTGGGAGTTGAAGTCCAGACATCTTCAAGTTGCCAAGGTTGGGAAACACTGTGTTAAGGTATTGATATTTAAGAGCTGACCAGCTGTAAAGCTGATGCAACTGTAAAGCTGATGCAACTGTAAGACTGATGCAATGAAGATGAATCAGCATTGGTATTGCCGGTTGTAGACTACGAAGGGGTCCTCAAAGGTTTTTACCACTTTAAGAGGTGTTTATATAAGACTGCCAGGAGAGGGCGTATTCTCTCCTTGTGTCCAGTATCCATTGCTAAATTCTCCCTGTAGAGTTAAGAAGTAGATTGATTGCTTGTCAGGTATTTGTCTACCACGTATATATCTTGTATATAAACCACTATTAAATGTCTAAGGCTCTGTGTGCTGTGTTTTGCTCCTGGGTTGTCTCCTAATAGTAGTCACGTTGCAAACGCTCTGACCCTTCCAATTCTTATTTTATATTCTGCATGCCAAACACAGCTATCCAGCAACATGTAATTGTTTTCCCTTCTTCCTACATACCAATAAAGACTGAAAGACAAAGAAGCAATTACAAAGCTAGTTCAATTTACAGCAGAACCTACAGAAATGTGGAGTCTGGAAGGTGAAGGAAAATATAGGGCTAGTAGACATAAGTTAAATCCCTGGGTACCAGGAACAGATTCCTTGGTCCTTAAAGGAGAAGGTTGTCGAAAGAACTGCCTTTATTAGTAGAAAAAGAGGGAAGTTAAGAGCCCAGGATAAAAAAGAAATTTGTAACCTTGTCACATCCTGATACAGCAGTTTTTCCCCCGAACGCCATCACTCTGCTAAACAAATAATTCCCTCACCATTGTCAAAATATTCACTAAGGCTGCATTACTATTACTATTAGTCTTCTCATCGTTCCTATCACCCATCTCCTCCCACTTATAACGTGTTGCTTGTATCCTTATGATTTATATTAATATTGTTTCCTGATTGCTTATTTGTACCCTATGACAATAATTAAGTGTTGTACCTCATGATTCTTGACAAATGTATCTTTTCTTTTATGTACACTAAGAGCATATGCACCAAAAACAAATTCCTTGTGTGTCCAATCACACTTGGCCAATAAAGAATTCTATTCTATTCTACAGGTATTCTATATGAAATCAAAACTCCAAGGCCAGAGGGTTCCTTAAAGTATAGATTTATTAGGCATGTCATATTGGCAGAGCTGGTGAAAACCTGACTCTGAAGTTCCCTGGGTTTTCCCCACCCAATTCAAAGTCCAAAGTTCTTTCCCCCGTTACATACAGCCATCACATGCACCAATCAGGCCACCCTCCCAACCCCAGACGGCTTCCATCCACGCCCCTCCAGGTGCTGGTGAGGGTGTCCTTGGTTCCCGGAGGAAAGAATATTATTTTGGCTACATATTCCCCCATCTAGCTCTACTCCCCCCTCCCTTTCCCACAGCTCAAGCCAGTCTCGCTGTGGCAACCCTGAAGGCGTTCAAAGATGGCTCCAGAGTTGACACAGACTTCTCAAGAAAGCTAGGATTTCGCACATAATGGTCCACCTTATTATTAAGTCTTGTGCATTTGAATGAGAAACCTGAACTTATTTGTTCTGGATTAATTTGTTTGTTTTGTTTCTTTTGTCTTGATTCTAAATCAACTGTATATGGTCTTATAATGTGATATTTTGGTTTTTCTACCAATTTTTTTATATCCCTGGTTAGGAAAGTTTAATGAGTAATTTCCAGATTTTTCCACCAGTATCTCTAATACATACAATATACAATATGTGAATCTAAAACACTAATGCAGCTGTTAGAATAATATAATATATGAGAAATGTACAATAAAATGTGCTGTATTCAATCAGCTTAGAAACGTGATTGTACAAATGTATGGGATAAATTTTAATAACGTTCAACATACAATTTACATTCAACATTTATGAATTTTCAATCAAATGTTCAGAAAGCTAGTTCCATGCCCTCTCCTCTGATTGAGTTCTTCTTCTTTATTTCTTATATGGAATTATTGAATTGGCCAATTTCTTGAAACTTTCTTCTTCTTTATTGAAGAATAACTATGCAATCTGATTTTTAAAAAAGGAGGCATTTCAAAGACACAAAGAGTCTGGAAGATCTGTTTATTTTAGCCTTGTTTTCTTTCTGAAAGTCTTCAGCTGTGATGTTTAAAGTTAAAGTAAAGCCAGGAGTGCCAAGCACTTTAAAAGCACTTACACTGAACGATTGACATATCTAGTGACTGAACAGAATGGTTAGGTTTTATATGCCTGTAGGCGCAAGCAGATTTACATTCATGTGGCTGTCTGGCATCTATAAACTTCTAACAAAGTGGACTTTCTTCCTATGCCTCCTCCATCCTTCTATAACTGTTATTTTTTGCAATAGCCAAAAACTGTTTAGAATAACTGGAATTTTTCTTCTTCTCAGCAGTTATCTGTTGCTAGCCATTATGGAAGTTTTAGTGGTGTGTGTGTGTGTGTGTGTGTGTGTGTGTGTGTTTGACAATACTGAACTATTTTTTCTTCTCTCTCTCTCTCTCTCTCTCTCTCTCTCTCTCTTCTCTCTCCTCTCTCTCTCACTCTCTTCTCTCACTCTCTCTCTTCTCTCTCTCTTCTCTCTCCTCTCTCTCTCCCTTTTGTAGAGTGTTCTGAAAGATTCATTAGTTCTGTGATACTTGAACAGTATTCCAGGAAACCATGGTGATCAAAGACTCAGCAATGTGAAGATCAAAACCTGTTGATAGATCAGCTCTCTGGAAAGACAGCTTGTCTATAACCACCAGCCTTCTCAGCACTGCACAGCCACATGGATGTTTATAATGTAGAATGCAATGTCTCCCATGTCTGACTAATATTCCAATAAATCAAGGAAGTACAATAAAAATAACCCCAATCATTCTACACAGTATGTCAACTAGTCTACCTGTTAGATTGTGGGCAAGGATCACAGGAGACAGACTTCAGAACAGCTCTTTTATTCAGCTCACTCAAGCAACCAGCAAAACATGGTCTGACAGCTAGCTCTTTTATAGAGGGCTGTCAGACACAACAACCAATAGCGTTTGAGCATTCAAACGCTGGACCTGGGTGAAAACATACAGTTCAGTTAGAGTTCAGCTAGAACATAACAAATCAGAGTTCAGTCAGAGTTCAGCTAGACATAACAAGTTAGAGGTCAGTTAGAGGTCAGTCAGAACACAACACTACCCTAGTTCTATTGGGTCCAAACTTCTTCCAAATGTAATGAATTTTATTTTTCAACACTCCTTCAAAATAGATATGATATTGTGCAAAAGTTGCACAGCTCTATGTCTGCTGGCATCAAGGAAGAGCCAATAATTCCAGTTTACAATCACCATGTTGCAGACAAAATTTGTTTGATATGATTAGTCCAACTCTGAACTTTCTTTTCAAGTTGTACATACATCATTCATACATAACAAATGGATCAGAAGATGACGTTTGGAGCCTGTTTCATTGAACCATTTAAATCTATAGGATTTGAAGTGGCTACTAATAATAAATAACATATCATTCAATGATTTCACTCAAGATATTAGTAAATATTATTTTCTCTATTCTTTTAGATGCTTAACCTACAATTAGATGTTTAATAAAACTAAGTGCATTTCCTGTATCAAAAACTTTTTTGTTTTACCTTCTAGTTAACCTTGGCTACAGGTAGTCCTCAACTTACAACTGGTCGTAACTATGACTATTAAGTTATGAAGAACTTAAAAAGCTTCTTTTGCCCTGTCCTCAAAGTTATGACTGCTGCCCCACTGGTGTCCACGGGATTGCATTTTGGGTACTTAGTAATGGCTTGCATTTATGGCAGCATTGGATATGCTGGATTGCTTACTGACCACATGGGTTGCTTAGCAACTTTGATAACTCGTTTTACAATAATCATAAACTAATTATAAAACTGAGTTCAGTCACAAGTTAAGTGCCTCAGCTTATGCAACAATTTTTGACCAAAATTCCAGACTCCATTGTGGTTGTAAGTCGAGGACAATCTGTAGCTAAATAAGTCTCTACAGTTTTCTTGGCAACACTTTTGGAAGTAGTTTGCAACTGTCTTCTTCCTAGGAATGAAAAAGACCAACTGGCTTAAAGTTCTAAGCATTTCTCATTGTAGTTTAGACCATAGTTAAGAGTTGCAGTTTTAAATGCCTTTCATTTGGATCTTTCCAATATTATGAATATTATGAAGAAAATATCAGTCTATAAACATTTGCAACAGATGAACTGCATGTTGTGAAATCATGTGCAAACTTCAATCTTTACAAACATACATGCAACATCATGTGAATACAAAAGGGTAGAGCTAATGTCATGATATCACAAAGTCATCATTTTGGGTTTATCGTTATTAGGACCTAGGTTCTAGCTTACTCCCTACTGAGGTATATACAACTTACTAAGTCTTACTCTTTTCTCCAAATAGATATCCTATCAAAATAATTATTCAGGCCTACAATTTAAAGCATTTCATGATACTGTATTCATAACATTGGATTACGGACCATATCAAGAATGTATTTCTACTTAATTCCATCACCTCACAAATACTTGCATATTCCTCACATTTTAATCAGTACCTCCAAATGGAATGTGACTCACTTGGATTATCCGGTATATGCACACATTCTCAGAAAAGTTCAACGACTCAAGGTAGGCAATATTCCATTTATTTTCAGAAAAGTTGTAAGAAGTTCTGATTCCCATTATAAAGTAAAAAGCTAAGGAAATCTGATTTAACATTTCCGAGTCAAACAATTATTTTGAATAAATTAATCAGGAAATTATAATCATCTTGCATATTTGTGAGAGGGGGGTTCTTTGTGCTAAAGACAGAAATAATTTAAACAACAACTATTTTGGGGTGAATAATTTATCCCCCTTGTATTAACATTTAGGGAAAATATAGATCTATTTGCAGTGGTATTTACAACAATCAGATGAAATGCAATAATTAAAGGCTAATTGGTTGATCTCCGTCATTTATCACCTTTGTTTACTTTGACACAAAATCTCTCTTATCCTCTCTCCCTCCTTGAATTGCTAACTGTAACCCTGTAAATACCCTAGTCTAGTGGGAAGCAATATCTTTATCTTATGCCATAAAACATTTACAAAAGTTCCCAAACCATTCACAATTTACAAAATAATAGGTGTTTTAAAGAAAATGAAAAATCTTCTCTTCAAAGACTAATTTGAAGAGCCGAGGTGGTGCAGTGGTTAAATGCAGCACTGCAGGCTACTGCTAGTTCAGCAGTTCAGCTGTTCAAATCTCACCGGCTCAAGGTTGACTCAGCCTTCCAACCTTCTGAGGTCGGTAAAATGAGGACCCAGATTGTTGGGGGCAATATGCTGAACTCTGTAAACTGCTTAGAGAGGGCTGTAAAGCACTATGAAGCGGTATATAAGTCTAAGTGCTATTGCTATTGCTATTGCTAATTCTTGCATTATGATGGCAATTGGGACTGGAATTTCCATTGCTAAGTGCAAGTATGGCAGGGATAGCTGGGATTGATGGAGTCTGTGTGTGTGTGTGTGTGTGTGTGGTCATACACACCCGCAACTGATCACTGCAGGAAGGGGGCTGCTACAGGAACCACAGCCAGGCTCCTCATAGAGAAAAGCCATAGAGAAAAAAGTTACCAGATTCACCTGTAATCTTCTTGTAATCTTGTAATCTTCTCTGCTAGCTATTTCATTGACTTTATTTATGGGAAGACAGCAAGGAAAATTGCAAACAGTTATTATTTTTGGACAAAATTCCTATAAGTTCTGTATTTTCCCTTTCTTTTCCTATCAATGTCCTATTTTCAAATTAAGGACCCATTTGATGATAAAATATCCAAGTTCCACTTTTATAAAGGTAAAGGTTCCCCTCGCACATACGTGCTAGTCGTTCCTGACTCTAGGGGGCGGTGCTCATCTACGTTTCTAAGCCAAAGAGCTAGCGCTGTCTGATGACGATTCCGTGGTCATGTGACCAGCATGACTAAATGCCGAAGGTGCATGGACACTGTTACCTTCCCACTAAGGTGATCCCTATTTTTCTACTTGCATTTTTACATGCTTTCGAACTGCTAGGTTGGCAGAAGCTGGGGCAAGTAACGGGAGCTCCCTCTGTTACGCGGCGCTAGGGATTCGAACCGCCGAACTGCCAACCTTTCTGATCGACAAGCTCAGCGTCTTAGCCACCGAGCCACCGCGTCCCCTCCACTTTTATAGAGCACTGTAACTCAAGGAAGCATCAGTATATAGCAGATAATGTTAATGTGCGTATTAAGCTTTTCTTTTTCAGTCACATTTTATGGGCATAGAAAAGTATTTAGCCGTAAGAATCACTCTGCAGTAGCAGGGCTGGTAAATTCACTATTGTAAGTATCCCTACAATTAAGGTATAAATGAAAAAAATGTATGAAAATTACAGGGCCCTGTCCTCATGATTCTAGCAGCAGTGCTGGTAATTCCATCACGCTGCTCATAAAAGCAAGTGCAAAGAAAGTCAAACGGGCTCTACTCCAAGCATACCCTGAGGCATTCTACATCTTCATATGCCTCGTGCAGAGAGGATGCCTCCAAGCATCTTACTTCAAACCCTGTTGAAATTCTAGGTCCCACCATTTCTGCAAAATAAATTTAAAATGACCCATTTGACCCTGCTAATGGAAAATGTCTTTTGTGAAACTGTCTTGATTGACTGTAGGTTAATGGAAACTATATGATGGTGTGCACAGTGCTTTTAATATCCTACGGAACGAAGAATGAATCGGGCAGGAGGAAAATATACACCTTGGCTCTGGTGACCAGCAGTAAGGATGAAGAGACAATAAAAGACACTGTGATGACATAGAGGTATATGGATTTTCAGATGGCAGTTCCTCAGTCAGGAAGCACAATTAATCTTCCTGCAAGATTTTCTTCCACAGGTAAGATTAGAAATTAAGGAAAGGAAACACTTTCCCACAAATATGCAATTAGTTTAGTTTAGTTTATTGCCTTTGCACCTCGTACAAAGGAATCAAATGCCATCTTCAGTGTACATTATAACTATAAAAATAAAACACAAACACAGATCCTTTGCATTCTATACAATTGGAATTGAAACCCCCTGATATTGCATTAATATTGCGCTATACAATAGAATTCAATACAGTTACTGCTCTGGGATAGAAGTTGTTTTTCAGCCTATTTGACCTTGTTTTTATTATCCTGTACTGTCTGCCAGATGGTAATAGTTCAAAAAAAGGGTGCTCAGGATGAGCTGGGTCTTGAAGAATGTTTTGAACTTTCTTAAGGAGGCGGGCGCTATAAAGGTCTTCCAAAGAGGGGAGAAGGCAACCAATGATCCTCTGAGCAATGACGTTGACCCTCTGGAGTTCTTTCCTATCTGCCACTGTGCAATTGGCAAACCATACACAGGTGCAGTAAGTTAAAATACTCTCTATGGTGCAGCGGTAGAAGGCCACCAGCAGTTTTTCCTTCAGTTGTTGTTTCCTGAGAAGTCTCAGGTAGTATAATCTTTGCTGGGCCCTTTTGACCGGTGCTGCAATGTGAGCGTCCCAGGTCAGGTCCTCTTTTATGATAATACCCAGAAAGTTAAAACTGGCCACTTGCTCCACTCGGTCTCCATTGATAAACAAGGGCTGGATTAATGTGGAATGTGATGTGAAATTAATCTTTTCATTGGAACAAATTAAATTTTCAAAGCAGATAGCACAGGGTGTCAGCATCGGAGGACTATGGCAGATATCTTTATCAGTATGGCACTTGAGACTTGCCCTACATCTGGGCAATTTATATCAGTCCTGATGCCATCAGATTTTCTAAAACGAACTGAAATAATGAATCATGAATTTATGTGATATAATTAAGCACACAATCAGTAACATATAACTTTATGTTCCTTGATTAGGCCAAAGACCTATCTAACTTGGCATCCTGTTTCCAAAAGGGTCAACTAGATGCCTTTTGGAATAAATCAGAAATTGAACACCAACACCAAAAGCCAAATTTCTATTCTCTAATTCTCCATCTGGGGATATTCACTGACATGCAGATTCCAATCTTGAAAATTTAGCATACAGTCATCATGACTAGTGATTACCGATACTTTTATTTTTCAAAAACGTTTCTGATCGTATTTAAAAGACGTGAAAGTTTATATTAATTGTCCATAAAATTGTATGATGAACTGTTCTGTTCTGAAACAAATGCTACTAATTATCATCAGATGACTCAAAGTTTTTCTATTAAGACAGCAACAAAAATTACGGCATACTTTAATAACCCTAATATGCTGCTCTTAATTGCCTTTTTCTAAATTAAAAAGTCTCATATGTTGCAACTTTTCCAGCCTCCCTGATAATGTGATGGCCTCTTTCTGTACCGTTCCCAGCTTAATCATATTATCTCTTTAAATGTGATAGTTAAAATTGTTACACATTATTCTTAAGTATGCTCATGCCTGAAATTGATATAAACACAGTGTGATATCGTAAGTTTTATTTATCACTTCCCTAATAATAGGTAAATGAGATATACTGAATCAAGACAAACTACATGTGCAAATTGGGCCTCACATTTATGAAATTGTCTTCAAAATATAATTTCTGTTGGAGGCATCATTTGTGCTATGAACAAACCTAATATTCTCTGTAATTTCACAGATGTACTGTAAACAAGGACATAAACATTTCAGGTTCTCAGACTAGGGACCACAGTTTGATTCTCACATTCCCAACTTTTTATGCATTATTGATTGCTCTTTGCCAATTGCATTTGTTATTGAGGCTGTTATCCCATTACTCATAACTCAAAGAATGCCTATAGTGTTGCTTGAATGTATGAATGTATGTATGTATGTATGTATGTATGTATGTATGTATGTATGTATGTATGTATACTACATTAAGTGATTCACTTCAGAATAACCTCAGAAGACAGATTCTAAAATAGAGCTTTGTGTGCTATGTGCTGCTTTCCTATCATGCGCACTGGAGGAAAAAAATAAATTCATAATTATCTAGAACAGGGGTGTCAAACTCAAGGCCCGGGGGCCAGATCCAGCCCATGGGGTGCTTAGATCTGGCCCGCGGAGCTGCCCTGGAAACAGTAAAGGACCTGCCCGCGGTGCATCTGCCAGTGAAATCGGAGCTTGGAGTGCCATACGCGGCCCTCCTGAGCTCCGTTTTTGCTGGCAGAGGGCTGCAGGAGGCCATCATGGCCAAAAACATAAATTGAGCTGGCCACGCCCTCTCATCCCCCTGAGGTCTAACACAACCCAGATGCGGCCCTCAATGAAATCAAATTTAATATCCCTTACCTAGAATGACAATTCTGTGAGTATATTGTAAGGTTAGAAGTACCATTAAAGGTGAAGCCACATTCATGGAGCGGTTACCAGAATATATGACTTGCCTCTTCATAAAAGTGATACTTTTATCAGAAACTAGCTAACTAAAATAAATATATGCAGAATATGGATTGATGCAAAGTTCAATCCATATTCTTGATAGCCCTTGACTTACAACAATTGGTTTAGTGACCATTCAAAGTTATAGCAGCACTGAAAAAAGTTACTTATGGCTGTTTTTCACACTTACAATCCTTGCAGCATCTCTATAGTCACACAATCAAAATTCAGATGCTGGGCAACTAGTTCATATTTATGATGGTTGCAGTGTCTCATGAATCATGTGACCACCTTTTGTCACCTTTTGACAAGCAAAGTCACTGGGGAAGCCAGATTCACTTAACAACCCTCTTACTAGTTTCACACAACTGCAGTGAGTCACTTAACAACTGCGGCAAGGAAGATCGTAAAATGGGGCAAAACTCACTTAACAAATGTCTCAGTTATCAACAGAAATTTGGGGCTCAATTGTGGTTATAAATTGAGGCCTACCTGTACTTTGCATGGATTTTAGATATTAGCCTACAGAGACCTGAATAGTTATAATATCACTTTATATCTAACTGTACAAGGTTAATGGCAGAGTGCACAACTAGCAGGATCGCTGAGACAAAGCAGGTTAGAGCAAGATATCTCTTTCCAAAAACAACCATAGGTTTCCTCCAGCTACACACAGCTTGTAGCCAAAGCACTGTGCAGATTAAGATTGACACACGTGAAATATTTATGCCAGAGATTTCCTATATTTGCATAGCAATAAAGGAAAGCTCATTGTCTTGCTCTGCTCTGACCCCAATTAAGGCTTCGATCTGTGTACCTGAGATTGGGAAAGATAAAAGTGGAAAAGGGAACCTGCAGTAAAAAAATATTTCCCCCCAGAAAGGGCAACATTAATGGAGCTTATCACCACCATCATTAATTTAGTCAGAAAAAGCTTGAAGCAGAAGGCTACAGCTATCTGTTAAGAAAACATTTTCCCAAAATGAAAGCAATTCTAATTTCAATTAGGCCCAAGTTCTTCTTGGTTATTTTTCCCCTAGCTCCTTTTTTTTAACCTTCTTCTTGAACCTTTGTTTTTTTTCCCCAAGTAACTTTATTAAAGAGTATAGTTAAAAGAGTGAAAACTAATACAAACTAAAGAAAGATAGAAAAATAGAAAGAAAGAGTAAAAGGTGGAAAGGGAAAAAAATGGAAAGACACAAAGAAAAGGAAGAAAAAAAGAAAAGTAATAATATAGTAAAGAAAAAAGAAATATTTAAAAATGCCTGCATCCATCATAAGTATAAACAATTCTAGTAACTATTCACCTCCTCTTAAATTACAGCAAACTATCTCCTCTCACAAATCCCATCTATGATCAATAAACAAATCCATACAACTTTGTCATTTAAGTCCTGGTGTCAGCAAAATCCATTAAGAGTAACTGGAAATATCAATCTGCCTATTTAAGCCTTGATCAAATAAACTAACTTTATAGTTCTTCCCTTTATTTCTAACAGTTTTAATCTAAAATAATATTGTAAAATTTCATTACTTTTTTTCTTTGTCCCCTCTCACAAGATTCCTCAATACTTTAATATGGCTCTTTTGTAAGTCAAATATAGACAAATTATCCAGGTACTCTCTTGGTTAGCTATTTAGGTATCTTTTTTTAATTATTAAAACATCAGCCAGGTTCTTTTAGATTTAGATTTATTATTAGAGTTGGAAGGGACCTTGTAGGTCATCTAGTCCAACCCCCTGCTCAAGCAGGAGTTCCTACACCCTTTGAGACAGATGGCAGTCCAGTCTCTCCCTAAAGGTCGTAAGTGATGGGGCTCTCACAACCTCCACTGGCAAGCTGTTCCACTGGTTGATCGCTCTCACCGTCAGAAAGTTTCTCCTCACTTCCAGGTTGAATCTCTCAGCTTCCATCCGTTATTCCTTGGTCAGCTTCCATCTGTTATTCCTTGTCTGGCTTTCTGATGCCATAGAGAACAGCCTGACCCCTAGTGTAATATCCTTTTCCGTGTCATTCTTGTAGTCTGTCATATGTAAATCTACTTGCAAGCTGACGTTCTGTCTTTCTAAGTAAAATGTGATGTCAGACTTTCACTGGTGTTTCAGACTTGTTAATCAAAAAGTTACTAACAGCTGAAAAGTAGTTAATAAGCAATTTCAGGGTGTGATTAGAAAACAAAGTATGTAAGGTTTGTGTCCTTGGAAAGACACAAACTGCAGTTTGAGCAAGATCATCCTCCATGGCTTAAAACCCACTGGAGCCCACTATCTTGTCATCGCCTCATGAGGAACAACTGCCTGGAGCACTTATGGATGATCTCACATACTATCCTTTGTCCAGAGAGGTTGAAAGAGTTGGTCACTTGCCAGATCTGCAGTCTTCATTGTCATCATCTCGACTTTTCATGGAGCCATCTTCATTCCTTCATTCTTTCTCCAGAAGCCCAACCCTTTATTCTTTTCACAATCCTCTTATATTCTTCTTTCATTTTGCCCTTTTTGCAACTCACAAGATAATTGTTCTCTAAAAAGTGTTCCCTAGTAAATTGTAGATTTTAAAACATTCCTTTATCCCTTTCTGATCCAGTTCAAGGTGTATCATTTAAAACATTGAACAAGAGTTTGTTGCCATGCAATATCTGTTTTCTCCCTATCATATATTATCTGTGTGAACTTTTGGCAAGGTCTCCAGTCTTAAGTTCTGTTTGCTAAAGCAGCTCTCACCCTTAATACCCAGAACATGATGAGGGCATTGTGAGAAAGTCTGCCACAATTCCATCTTATTTGTACATCTGTGAATTTGCTATTCCTTTAACTTACCTATTTAAAAATGTTTTATTCTGCAGGAATTTTTTAAAAATTGTATTTTTATCTTGATATCTGCTTTAGCTTTGGCTACAATTTTATGGCAGGATTGTGATTTCACAGCAATGATATGACTAGTGGATTTATTAAAAAAAAACAACCAGTAAGCTTAGTGAAGTTTTGACATCACTAACCTCCATCTTCTGAAATTAGCAAAAGAAGGAGAATGAAGCCCTAGAGAAATTACAGTTTTTGAAATCACTAAAGAGTTTTGGTGAGTACATTCAAATTTCACTTAATTTAATTTATCTTGTTGCATCACATATCAACAAACATTTATGGTATAATTTTACTTTTCTGCACTGTTTCACTGTACCATATTTTAAATAGCTGATTTTATTTTCAAATCTGTATGGTGCCCAGAAAACATGTGTTATGTATTAGGAACATACTGTTTACTCCAAGGTCCGCTATTCAAGCGGGAAAAAGGAGACCGCTGATTGGTTGAACCATCTGACAGCTCTGTATAAAAGGGAGAGCTGTCAGCCTGGCTCTTTGCTGGATCTTACTTTAGTACAATAAAGAGCTGTTTGTTACAAGCCTCCAGTCACTTCAGTACCAGGACTCAACAACATGGATTGATGTAGAGCTATACACCTAAGTTAAACAAATCCATGCACTTCATTTCCTTTCATTCATGCGTGACGGTTGTACTATGCATTCTCGGTGAAATGAATACTCCATGTTAAACAAGAAGCAAACGCCAACTGGAATAGGACACATTCTCCTCAATGTCCAAGTTTCCTAATGAAGTTTTGGCCACCAATGAATCTGCACTGAAAGCAATTCTGTTAAACCTTTTGTAATCTCTCCACCCCTTCAGAGTAAAGGTCAAGTAGACAAAAGCAGTAGAGTGACAAAGCTCCTATCATTATTGCTTGTATGTTGGCTGTCCAACTATTCATTTTCTGCAAGAGCCTGATCTTTAGCTTCGCATCCTTTTCTAACCATTTCTGTGTGTCATGCGATTCACTCTGTGCCCTTGTAATGGCTTCAGATAAGATGTCTGAAATATTTCCCCCCCTCTTCTATGTGGAACCAGAAACCATAACAACTGAAAATAGCATGCATTTTTCTGGAAAAGGTGACTATAAATTTTATTTCTTAAACCTTATTTCAGTTCATTGGGTCCCATATTAACAAGAGCTTTCAAGAATTTCAGCCATTCTTCCATTAAAAGCAACTATCTAGCATATGTCCTTCCATTAGCTTTGCTATTATAAGGTCTTTAAAATTTGCAGAAATGCTAGCAGTTGCTTAGGAGAAACCTGAGCTTTATTGTTGAAGTCTGTATTGTATGGACCTTATTATGACTATGAGCAATGAAAGATTTTTCCTGTGTAGTATCTGCCTTAAGTGGAAATGAGTCTCTTGTCTGTGAGTGAATCCAGATCAGGTAGTCAAGGAAATAAATCCAGATGCTCACAGGGGCAACAGTTCCTTGGCAATAATAGCTAAACATCTGCACTGTGTTGTCCAATCCACTATATATTTCCAGAACTGGGGAAAAAAATTATCCCTCTGCTCTTCTCACTTAACACATCAGCCAAAGTTAAGTGCCTTTATAACCTCCCATTCAGGGAGAATTTAAACATAAGCATTATTTTTTTTCTCTTTGAATCGATGAATACTTGAACCTCTTAGCTTTGGCAAAATTATGTCTTCATGTTTTAATTGCTGCTTCTTCAGTTCTGTTATTAATCTGTTTTGCAACTTAGGCAACATGAATATTGATGTATTTTTATTTTAAATTCAAAGCCTGAGCTGGAGAAAAAAACCTAGAATCGGTATTGTATACACCTATCTTACTTAAGTGTTTACTTACTCTTAAAGTAAGAGCTTACTTTAATTGGAAACCTTCCAGAAAATATAGGGCTAACAAAATACTGCTGGAAATTCATTTTTATTTATGTATTTTCAGAATATTTAAGCAGCTTTGAACTCATTTGTCTACAGAAATGTCTTTGAGCAGCCTGTATCTCTAAATCCAATAATAAAACCTCATATCCTAACATGATATATAATAACGCTTCAATATTTTTTCCAACAAAAAAAATATTCCATATTCATTGAAATATGAATTCTATATTCATACTCACGGCATCCTAAGATTGTGTGATCACCCACTCTGCTATTTTAAATGTATTTAGCAGTTTGCTCTAGATCAGGATTTATGGAAACTGCCATCTTAATGTATTTGGAATTGTGGAAATTGCTATCATAATATGTCAGGAAAGCACTTGGCGGAAAGGAGGTTAAAATAAGTAGATGCATAAAATACAATTATATAATCAGTGATATTATCAACTCAGTAAATATCAGACCATCTATGAGAGAAAAAATAATTAATCAGGAGTCCAGATTAAAAATAAAAACAGGTTTATTATTATACTTTGCGCAAAGGTCCTCCGGTTTGGCCAGAAGATAGAACTTCTGACACAAATAGAGGCAAGGCCATTCTTCAGGAACATGGTTTCAATACAGAATATGGTTCCACCTTACTCCTCCCATTCTCTTCCCATTATATCGTCCAACCTCCCATTATGTAACATCCTAACGCAGTGTTTTCTAACTTGGAAAAACCCTGAAAATCATCCATCACCCTGACAGCTGCAACTTCCTCTGCCTATGTCATCTTTGTTCTTTTCCCAAGCTCTTCTTCTACACAACAGCAAAACATTTCCGTTTATCACTTCCTCTTAGGACAATCTCAGCTTCTCTCAACATATTTCTATATCCTGTTTATAAGGACAGTGTAAATATATAGCTGATATACAAAAAATACATTTTGTTAATTACAAATGGATTTAAAATGGTTGTGCTATGGCTCTTATTACATGTCTTATTTAACAAGAATAAATTCATTTTTCTCACAATCTACCATACAGTTTCTTAAGTCGAGATATTACTTTTTCAAATAGTGTTAATTTTTACAAATATGGAATCAGTTGTCTAATTTGGGGTAGTCATTCAGAACTGTACTACTATTTTTAAAATATTAGGTCACATTGAAATATATCAATATTAAAATCACTTTGCCTTAATCTGTTAAACTATCTTTATAAACCAGGTGATAAACATGGATCAGAATATAGTACACCAATAAACCATACACACTTCCATATATACCTGAAATCTTGAAGTGTGTGTCTGTGTGTTTATATTTGTATCCGTATATTTCAGTCTGTTCTAGAACTTACACACATACACCCCACACAATACCCAACACCCAAGCTCTACTATTATAGAGGGGCTGTAGTTTCCATATTGGCTCAAAAATTATGTGAACATCTGTAAAATCCCTGTTACTGTAAATGCAAACATATTGTTCTTTTATCTTGTTTACCTGGAGATCCTGGACTTGGCTTCTAACCCACAATGCCAAAGGTGCATGCACTGTGAAATTATAGATTCTGCTGAAGTATCTCCCACTTGAACATGCTCCCTGCCATTGTGCATTTGCCAAGGCAGAATTCACAGTCCTTGGTCACTGCCATGACCTACTGCTGCTGGAAAAAGCTTAAGTTTAATGAGATTGTACAGGAGTCAATTAAAAAGCTCTCTATATTTCTTCCTTTTCATCTGTGTCAGCGTGTTACAGGAAACATTTCCCTACCCACAAAGATTGCAGCAAAAGAACTAATTATAGAAAGATGTCAAAAGCAATCCTACACACTACTTTCATGGCAAATACCATGATAAAAAATTGAGATAAGGTGCATCTCTTCTCTTCTGGCTTCCCTCAGGTGTTTTAATTGGCACATTTTCCACTTGAAGAATCTTTTTTATTTTCCTTATGAGCAGCACTATGTAATCTGTTTTTCCAACCCAGAATAACTATCTGTGCAGGGGCTTGTACAGCAACCCAAAGGAACTGTTGTTCCCTTGAAATCTTGGCCACATTCTGCCAGACTGTCGTAGCGCATCACGGCAGATCTGCTCACTTGCTCAGAAAGATACAAAGACATGATTCAGCCGGCAATGGCATCTTTGCTCATTCTTAGGCTCCCCTTGTCCTTCAGTGAAACCCATTCCTTATTTCCACCTGCCAGAGTCACATCCCAGTTCATTGCCAGAGATTCAGCAAAACCAAACTTTTTTTGTGTGTGCTGCTGTCCAAATAAAGATGTAATACTTTTAGCCTGCAGAATTTAAATCTCGGAATTTATGCATACAAATTATGCCAGGGAATAAAGCTTTTAATTATTAAAATTGGCATTGTAAACAACTGCACCTGGCTTCAGCCATCTCAATGAAAAATAACAACACTCGGCAGGAACAGAAGAACAGAACATATTTTTGCCTTCTTCCAAACATCCTAGAAAGGTGCATGATCCATCAGGAGGGGTTTTTGTACATTTCAATTCCCTTCACATAGGCTTGACAAAAGCATATCGGTTTTTTTTTCTATCGATGTGTTGAGAAAAGAAACGGGGGAAAAATGATGGACTGAATTATTCAGGAAACAGATTATTTCTAAAAATGTTGTTCCAATCATGATTCCAAAGCTCAAACCAAATTCATAACCTCAACAAGGGCATAAGATGTTCCAGAGGGCAGGAAACATGGCAAAGAAGGCTCTGCTGGATACCACTAGCCGATATTCCTTGGCTAATGGTATCTGCATCTTTGTATGACTTTTATCTGATACAATGATGTCAAAGAAACACATTTTTGTGAGGTTTTGCCATCAAATCAGTGTCATCTCTTAATGACCACATAAATGTTCTGTTCCCATTCTACCTCTTCAGACCTCCCAATGAATTTATGAATGAATTTTCTGTAATTAAGTCCATACATTTTCCTGTCACTGTCTTTTTTCCACCTTTCCTAATATTATAAATTTTTCAAGGAAAAGTATGATGAATTTGAGACTAAAACTAATACCATGCAGAAGTACAGAGACAAGAATCTAAAAAAATATTTGCTTCCCACCAGAAGAGAAAAATTTGTAAAGCAATTTAATACCTATGTCATTTCTATTATGCCATGCACAATTAAACTTAAAAAAAGAAAACAAATTTTTTTTTAAAAAAAATATGGATCTGGAAACTCCATGTCTATTTTTTTCATATCAAACTGCAGCTGGAGTCAAATGAAGCATGGCATGAAATTAAAAAAAGAACAAAGATCATCTTTATGCATTCAAAGTATAGCAAAACGCTTTTAAACTTTCATTTATGTGGAGCAGAGTTTGAATTCTGAAAAGTTTTTGTGAGTCTATGAGATCATTACTTTCAATTAAGCTTGTCAGGATCCTTAAGACAGCTGAAATATCTGTCAGCATTTCATTATTAACTTCTTTTTCTTCCAAAGTTATGCAACTGAGACTGGGCACTTTTATGCTTGACACTGATAAATATTGCTCATTATATAGCTTGAGGAAAATGTGATGGTTTTTCTTCCATAATTTGGTGCCTGAAGGACCTTTAGCATGGATGTAGGCACGCTTGCCAGCAGCTTGCAGAAATGGAGTTGCGCATGTGCTTGTTGGCTGCTCGCGCAGAACCATCTCCTTTCCCTTCCCCACCGGTCCACCGGAAAGTTTGGGGAACTCTGAGCTAATAGATTAAAGTATATAATTACCTGAAATATAAAACATGCAATTAATGTTAAATTAAAAACCATCCACTCCTTGATGTCAATATTGACAGCAACAACACCATGTCTAATTTTTAAAACAAATTGTTTTACCCAGTTTGCAATTAAAGAATGGAAAAGCTTGCACTTTGAATCAATCACCAATTTATCCCAGTGTTGCTATCAAAATGAGGAATCTTCAGAGATTAAAAAAAAAAACTTAGCTGAGAGGCAAGGACCACATTACATTTTAAAACAGGGAACAAAGAATTAACAAACATGTCCATTAAAAAAATGAATTAAGGACTGTTCAACCAGACAGTACAAATTTCTTTTGTAAAATCAGCGAACCAGGAAACATGAACCACCCTCTAAAGCTGAACTATAATTAGTTTTCCTGTCCCACTTCATTTAGCATTGAAGTTGATAAAGGTGGATATAATCACTGAAATGCTATTCAATCACACTTAGTCATTCCTAATGATAAGATCTAAACCAATCAGACAGGAAGGTGGATTGGAAGTTTAACTGGCACATCCTGAACAATACGATTAAATTGTTTCCTATTCTCAGAATAAAAACAGTGCCAAAATACTTATCAGGTAGCCCGAGGTCTGTGATTTTCAAGTGATTAATTCCACAATTTTTGCCATAATTTAGTTTACAGTAAGAGATAATGGCAGAGCAGTGAAAAAAGACTTTGTTATATACCAAATTCTGTTAACAAAATGAGCAGATTTCATTCAGCTTACTGAAAAGAAAAACATTGTGTCTGTTCTACAGTGAAAAAGGAGCATTATTCCTTCTTTCCTTTTTTTCTAGGGAATTCATAACTTCCAAAGTCAATAATGCAGGAATATCTACCTTGTCAATCAAGCAATTATCTTGTCTCCGTTGCTTAAGGAAAGACAAACACAAATACAACCAAGCTTTTCTAATAGAAACTGCTAACTATCTCTTTATCTTTAATTGTACTAAAATTGCATCTCCTTGACTCAAGTATCAATTTAATGCAATTTTTTAAAACACCCTGCTGCATCTTCAGGTATTTTCTGCAAAGTTTCCTACTGGACTAAAACTTTATCTTGATGCCATTTACCAATTAAAATAAGGATATACATTAAAAAAAAGTTTTATTATAAATTTTCCTTTGTAATACAACGTATTTTCAGTTTTACAATGACAGTCCATCTCATTCCGTCTTTCCTTCTTCTTCCCTCCCTTCCCTTCTCCCCTCCGCTTCCCTCTCCTTCCCTCTTTCCTTCGCCACTCCTCCCCTCCACTTCCCTCTCCTTCTCCTCTCCCCTCTCCTTTCCTCTCCTTTCCTCTCCTCCTCTCCCCCCTCCTCTCATCTCCACTTCCCTCTCCTTCCCTTTCTCCTACTCCTCTCCTCCCATCCACTTTCCGCTCTCCTTCCCTCTTCTATTACCTTCCTTCTCCTCTTCCCTCAGCCTCCCTCTCCTCCTCTCCTCTCTTCCACTCCATTCCACTCCACTCCACTGCCCTCTCCCCCTTTCTCTCTCCACTTCTCTTTCCTTGCATCTTTTTCTTTTCCTTGTTGTATAAAAATTTCCATTTCCCTACCAAGTACAGTGTATTTTCCAGGTACCGTCTCTTTCAAATAGAACTATATATTTTCTTGAAATTACATTAGAAGAAAACAAACGTAATATCTACATGAACAGTGTGTTGGTAACAGTAATAATCGTAGTTATAGTAACATATTGATATTTCTTTCATATTAATATTTTTTCATTATTTGATTAATCATTCTCTTAATCCTTTAGTTTCTATCTTTTGCTTCTATTCTTTAACTATTGATGAACACATACAGTTATCCTTCAATTTCTAATCTTTTTAATACTTAAATATTGTTATATAGAGATATACGTAGTGATATTTTCCCCATTCCTCAGAACTATCCTAGTTCTCATGCTACATCTATCCCTTCATTCCTGCCCGGTTTTTCTTTTTTCTTGTTTTCCAAACTCTTATTAACTTCTTGGCATATCTCCTTCGCTCCTTCCCTGGGATCTTGTATCTTCTTGCCTCCTTCACATTTAACCTAGGTATTTCATCTATCTCAATAGCTTCTTCACACTTTTGAGTCTTCAAAAACCCTTTCACTCATCCTTTCCTCACTTCATGAGAACCCTTCTGTATAACCTCTTTTATATTTTGGTCTCTTGAAGTATGAAAGATATCTAGGGTATAATTTTGTTTTTCTGTTTCACATGTTTTTTTGCTATCTCCTCTTTTTTATCTTTTTGTATCACTTGTGTTTTTCCCCCTGTCCTTTCTTTCTTTCTTTTCTCCTCTATTTTCTGGGATTCTGTTCTTTATTCAGTGCAGTTTGTTCATAGCTCTCTGGTCTTACAATTATATCTCGAATCAATTGTTTTATCTCCCTGTGGTTCTTTGTCATCTCTTCCTGCATGTTTTGGGACATTAATGATATCCCTCTTAATAATACATTTATTTCTCCTTGTTGTGACATTTTGTCTTATTTCAGTAATTTAAACGTTTACTTTACTTTTATTTTAAAGCTTTACTCACAAGTCTTTCAAAATTTCAATTTCTTAACTCTCTATTGTACCAAGAAAAAGAAAGCCAATATTCCAGCATTTCACAGATCACTCTGTTGGATAGTCCATTAGCAGTCTCTTTTTAGTTTCAAAGCAAATCCAAACTGTTTCACACTCGCATACTGTCCACCAGATTTGTGGATTTGTAATCCTCAAGGTTCTAGCAGTTAAATGTTCTCACAGTCTGTTTCCAAACAGCAAGTATAATCAATTGCAGATGTCTTCATCTTCTCTTTTAGACATAACAAATCTTCACTTATCATTTATTCATTCCTGTAATGTTTTCCCCCAGCCAGTAGGCGTCGCTCTTAGTCTTTTTTCTCTAGTTCAGCTGCAAATATGGCTCCCAGGCTATTTCCTTTTATTTTCTTGTTTTAACTATTTTTCCAAAATCCCTCACTTCAAGATGACAACCAAGGTATGGTACAGTATTTTAAAACAGTTTAATTTGCTGAAAAACTAGCCAATCCAGTCTATCTCTTGTCTTTAAGATTTTCTGTTCATTCTTTCTTTTCCGGATCTGATATTCGCTCCCAATTTTTAGTCGCCACTTTTCTTTGGGGTTCGAGAAGGACCCTAAAGACCACTTCAGTTGAGTCCCACTCTCCTTAGGGGGTGCTTTAGGGAAAATCTCACAGCAAAAATTAGAGATTTCTCACCACATCGTACACACTGTTGCAAGATCTTTCCCTTCTTCTCTTCCGTTTTAGTTGTCACAGCTTTGGTTCAGCCATAGAGGCCGTCCTCTCTTCCACCGGATAAAGGGGTTTCCTTTGGGTCAGACGAGGAGACTGCACTCTCCTCATGACTTCTAAAGAATCCGCTCTTTCTTCGTCACCCCTCCAGGGTGACTTGGTCCCATAGGGCTTCTCCAAGCACGAAAAATAGACGGGACTTTGCGGAGCTTCCGCTTGTCTCTTCGCTGCGACTTCAGCTGCCTTCTTCCCCAGTTTTGATTTTCTTTATCAAGGAAATACATTTTATGTTGCTTATTTGCTGGCTAAAATTACCACCATAGCCCACGCTGATCTCTAGCCCCAGTGAGTTTTAGCTATTATGATTAGGAATGCAGTCAGTCAACTCCCCGAATTATTTAATCATCCCTTAAGTAATTCGGGATAGAGTCAGGGCAACTGGATAGAGCTGAGTGTTTACTGGCCGGATGCCCTTCCTGACGACACGTGGAGTTCACAGCAGATTTTTTTTCTTTGCGCCCGGGGAGAGAGAAATATATGCCGCTACCTAGGATTGAACCTTCCGAACGGGAGGCAATTAGCTTCACAGCTAGGCCACCACGCCGCTCAAATACCGTCAGTCAAATAATGATTAAATAAACAAAGGCAACTGCAATGAACTTGGTGCTCTTAAATTGGATAAATTGGACCCACAATTGCAAAATTACATAGATAATGATTACTACTGTATTTATGATTTGATCGTAAATTACTTAATCCAAGCAAGACATAGTGGCTGTGGGTCCTGGACTCAGTTGGTCCAGGACCCACTATTCTTTGCTTAGGTCACCTCTCAACCTGTTACTTCCCATTCAAACACTCCTAGTTGAAAGCATATCCCATCTATTGTGTGTTAGAGATAACATTGTACACCAGGCCATCGAATGACCTCTTAGCTGCTCCATGTATGCATTAAATAAATAAATCTTAATTTACCTGATATTTTTGCATTTTAATTTGGTTTCTAGTATTAAGTTATTCAATTTAGATGCTTCACTTCTGATCTGTAAGGGACTGTTTAACAATTGAACTTCACCTTGAGTATTCAGAAAGGGAGAAAAGAACTGTTTTACATATAATAAATGTCAGGGTTTTTTAAATTTATATTTGGAAGACCCACTAAGAAGCTAAATTTGTATACATCCTTGAAATGTATAAAAAATAAGTACAAATAGACATTGACTTACAACCATACTTTTAATGACCATTTGAAGTTACAACAGTTACAATTTAGGATCGTTTTTAACACGATTGTGGCAGGATCCCCATGGTCATGTAATCAAAATTTGAATGCATGGCAACTGGGCATGTACAGGTAGCCCTCGACTTACAACAGTTCATTTAGTGATTGTTCAAAGTTACAACGGCACTGAAAAAAGTGACATATGACCATTTTTCACACTTACGACCTTTGCAGCATCCCCATAATCATGTAATCAAAATTCAGATGCTTGACAACTGGTTCTTATTTATGACCGTTGCTGTGTCGTGGGGGTCACGTGATCCTCTTTCACGACCTTCTGACAAGCAAAGTCAATGGGGAAGCCAGATTCACTTAACAACCTTGTTACCAAGTTAACAATTGCAGTGATTCACTTAACAATTGTAGCAAGAAAGGTCATAAAATGGGGTGAAACCCACTTAACATTTGGGGCTCCATTGTAGTCGTAAGTCCAGGACTACCTGTATTTATAATGATTGCAGTGTCCCGGGGTCATGTAATAATCCGCCCTGAGTCCTCAGGGAGTAGGGCGGCATAGAAGAACCTCCAAATAAATAAATAAATAAATAATCCTTTGTGGTCACTTTTTGTGACCTTCTGACAAGCAAAGTCAATGGAGAAGCCAGTGTTACTAACTTAACAACTGTTAACTACTTAACAATTGTGGTAAGAAAGGCCATAAAATGGAGCAAAACTCACTTAACTCTCTGCTTAGTACATAGGTTTGGGGCTCAACTGAGGTCATAAGTTGAGGACTAATAACATTTTTTTTCTTTTAAGTTCCTTTCATCCCAATTGGAAATTTATTGAATAAAACACTATCATTCCTAAAATAAGTTAAGGTTTCATTATATATTTGCCATAGAACACTGGTGTCAAACTTGTTGCGTCACATTGCCGTCACATGACTTTTCCCCATTCGCGGAGCTGGGTGGGAGTGGCCTGCGCATGACACATTTGTCCCACCGGCCGCTACTTTGACACCCTTGCCATAGAACAAGACTAATCATATTACTAGATGCATCAACTACAGCTAAATGTTCCCATGTTAAATGAATTTTCATTGATTTCATTCACACCATCTTAACTAAACCAGCTGTTAAACTGTTATCTGTCATCCCAAACTGTAAGATATTACAAATAAATAATCAAGATAAATTTACAGTTTTCATGAGGAGAAGTTGCAGTTGGTCATGGCAGGCTGGGCAAATGAACTGTCACAGAAAGCAAAACGAATAGCCAACATTTACAAGGAAAAGAATATTTGTGCAAGAAACTTAATGCTGTAAAGGAAATTGGAACATCTGTTCTTCCTTATAACCTTAGTTATTAATCCTTTTCCAGACCCCAAAAAAGGGCTAAATTCAAATCAAGGAAATCTATTTCATATATGTCTTAATCAGCCTAGACAAGTTCCGTAACTTCACTAATGAACTATTTATAAAGCAGACTGCATTTCAATGGATTCTAGAACTTTATTTTGCTTCACTGATACTTTGCAAGTAAGATAGCTTTATTCATTTTCTGTATTTAATAAATAATCTTCCCTTAAATTTCTAAATCACAAATGGGAGATGGGTTCCAAGCACCCAAAATGCAAACTTGATTGCAGGATGAATATGTGGCAGTCATATCTTTGGGGTCCCTTGTAACTTTTAATGTTTGTTAAGTGAAGAGTCTTTAAGCAAATACTACCCACACATATTTTGGAGAAATAATTTCTTCTTTGCTTCAAGTTGAAATGTTTCTAAATAATTTGTTTTCTAAGATGAGCTATAACAATTTTTATTTCTATTTTCTAATTAAAATATGGGAAATATATTACTGTGAATAAATAGTTTTGGTTGGATGGCTATGTCAAATTTTATCTCCTACATTTTATTCTTTTTATTAAAAGCTATAAATATTACATGTAAATGCAAACGGAATATATAGCCCACTGAACTACTAACCATCTGAATATTTAGACATTGGTAGATTTCACCACACAGACAAATCTAGAAACTACTTATTTTCACCATTTTAGTTTCTTTGACAGAGCACTTCTAGAATTTTTTTATCTACAATATTAGATATACAGTAGATTCCCCAGTAGACATGAGAATTCTTAACTGTTATTGTTTCTCTAATTTTTTTGCATATAACTTCCAAATGAGATTAATTAGACATTTATAATATATTAAATACCACCAGGTGGCAATATTGTAGCTTGGGCACTGAGACTGCAATTAATCATTCCATAGATCACATTAAATACAGAAGTATGCAATAGTTAAAATACTACTGTGTTCACTTGAAACTTTTTCTAAAAGTGTAAAGAAGCATGTGAACAACATAATTCAAATTGATGATGTCACCATTGGCATAGGGATCCTAGATACTGCATGGTTCCTTGACAATTGACTGAAAAGGCCAGAAATCTAAGTCACTGCCTGAAGGGAGGGAGGGAGGAGGGAGGGAGGGAGGGAGGTTAAGGTGTGCATTCTTCTTGAAAGAAAATAACTTAATGTTGAAAGTTCATGGTTTCTCACACAAAAAGCCAACATTTCTCAGTATATGTGGTTTTTGCAGCTGTTCCTATACTCACATTTGTATAGCTATTAAACAACGAAAACTTCTAAAATTTGTTTCTCCATTCTGAATTACATCTTATATTCTTTCTTTCAACTCATTTTGAGGCGGAGAAGGGGTTGAAGATTATTTTAACCAGAATACTTCTTTTGCATATGTCCTACCATGTAAAATATAAATAAATATATTGTTATTTTGTAGGGTTACAGCTAAAATGATATCTTTGTATGTACAAATGGGGACATATACACACAATATGCATGCATACTTAGAATCCTTTTCTAGTTCAGGTATCACTGCATATTATAATTTAGTAGAAACAATATATGGCATACTAATTAATTACAAATGGCACATCAAAGATACAATTATATAACAATTTAAATACTTCTGGGTTGCCTTCAAGTTAAAAAAAACTGAGCATGATGGCATACATATTTATTTTAAAAAACCAAAACTATAATAAAAAAAACAAGCAAGAAAAATACTAAAACAATTCACTCTGTAGAATAGGCAGTTTCCATACAAAATCTCATGTTTGAAAAGCCAGGAACCCAAATATCTAAAATAAGATCAAACAGGATCTCGATTGAATCATACTCAGAAGGGAACAGATGAAATTACCACACAGAATTCACTTCATGTCTATGAAAACTTTGTGAAACTAATCGCTCGTTATATAACCTCAGAGAGTTTTGAAGACCACAACATTCAATCTATGACTTAGACATAAAAGTAGATTGCTAGAAAAACAATAAATTGCCTTGTTAAAAGTTATAGTGTGATTGTAAATGTATTTATTTGGGAATATATATTCGAGTTCATGGTAACTTATTTTTAATTATTATATGTGTAGATACTGTGTATGCCATTTTTCATAATACAGAGGAAAGGAATAAATGAACTTAAATTGTTAGTACTCACAGAGGATAAAAAGTACATGTTCCTACATCTTTATGTCCTTCAACTTCTGTGGTCCAACTAGAATTGTAGCCATCTTTAACAAGTAGGTTTGCAGCAAATGATACTAGAAAAGTGGAGAATTGATGTAAGGTGATGTAAATTGTATATGGGGAGGGATCCTTAATTATAAATATAGGTTGCTGTCATTTGAGATGCAATGACTGAACAAGAAATCAGTCTTGAGTAAAACTGCCAATCCATCTTGTGCTTGGCAGAGAAAATTTGCTAATTAGATATTGGGGATCCAAAGGGGTATGTGGGAATCTGCCCAAATTAGGAATGTCTTTAAACACATTTGTGATGCTTAAATCTCAAAAATAATACTGCAGAGCTGGAACAAATGCAGAAAAATGTACAGCAATGGGACATGAAGCCCATTTACCTTTTGTAAATGATGGTGAATGGCACAGAGAAAGTGATGCTGAATTTTCTCAAGATCTCAAAATCATGCAATGAAACTGAATTTATACAGAAAAAAGGAAGAAGAGATTTAGGAGAGGAAAAAGTAATCCACACAGTGAATAGCTAAACTATGAAAGCTGTCACCAGAAAGTGCAATAACAAATGTAGACAAATGAATCAATCAAATCAATCTAACCATAACAGACAATGGCTATTCAATTGATGTCTTTGTGCTTCCTCCAGAGTTGGAGCTGATGGTAGAGATGACGGAGATAATTAGGGAATGCATGCATTGCAGGTTATTATTTCATTCCTGTATTTTTTTAATTAAAAAATCCTTATAAATATCTGATTGGTTGCTGGGAGACAAAATTATGCACTAGAATCTTTAGAAGTACTGTTCCTTCTGTTCTTACCACCATGGACTTTAATTAAGCAAGGGCTTAGGAAAGATTTATTGAGAAAACCTATAAGTGTTTTTGCCATACTCTTTTCTGCGTTAATGAGAGTTAAAAGTTGTGCCCCAAATAAAGAGTAAAATACTTCATCTAATTTTCCTTAAACTCCTATGTTATATAATGTACACACCTATAAGTAAATTTACATCATATACTGTACATTGCAGATAATATTTAAGTAGCTAAATATGAAATATATGATACAGTATAATACATATAAATTATGATGACCCAGGGCATGGCACAGACAGCTGGCAGTTCAAACCGCCCCTTTGTTGCTCCAAATCTCCCCAAACGCTCCCACGTTTCTGGCAAGTCCCAGAGCAGAGTGATAACAAACCCCCACACAAACCCCCCTCAAGCAGCCTTTGGCTGCAATTAATCCAAATGTATTTGGGAAATCAAAGAGTTCAGGGAGCAAAAGATCCAGGTAATTAGTCCAGAAGGCCAAAAGGAATTCAAGGACTCTTGGCAAGTTCAAACGTCAGCAACACAGCGTCTCCTTAAGTCTCAGTCCCCAGGTGTGCCTGGTGAAGATGGGCGGGACACTCTCCTCACGAGTAGCCTGTTCAGTCTGCACTGATCACGCCGTCTCTGCACTCTCCGAACCCTTGGATCAGGAGGGGGTGGTCCTTGCTCTTAATCTGACCTCTGTCTCTCATGTTCATCCTGCCTCTGTTCCTCCCTGCCTTCAGGCCTTACTAATTCCGAAAAGCCTTGCCTGGACTGACTCTGCCCTTCTCCAGTTTCCTCCAAGGCCAACGGAACTGTTCTCTCAATCGCTGTCAGTTCTTGTTCCAGCTCATCTTCCCCTGCAGATTCAGACTCTGACGGGGGCATGACACAAATATACAAGGAGGACTTGTAACAAAACTATCACAGCATGATATGGTATTCCATCTGGAAAACTTTTGTCTTTCTAGATCAGGGGTGTCAAACTCAAGGCCCACGGGCCGGAGTCGGCCTATAGGGTGCTTAGATCTGGCCAGCGGAGCCGCCTTGGAAACAGCAAAGGACCAGCCTGTGGTGCCTCTGCCAGCGAAAACAGTGCTCGTGAAGGCTGCGTGTGGCCTTCCCGAGCTACGTTTTAGCTGGCAGAGCACTCGGGCCCCCAAAGCCACCCGTGACATAAGTGACGTCGAGCTGGCCACACCTACCCTGGCCATGCCCACCCAGCCCCCTGAGGTCAAACACAACCCTAATGCGGCCCTCAATGAAATCAGGTTTGATACCCTTGTTCTAGATAATCTGTTCCATCACCATGGGCCTTTTGTGTGTATGTTTGCAAGCATTCACCAAAAATAGGCACTGCTCAGTCCAATTTGGCTGTTTTTTGAAAGGGATTTCCCCTTATTCTCATTAAAAATCATGCCATTGCAAACCATGGGTATTTTCCTTAAAATCACATCTGTGGATGGGCTGCTCAGCATAGGGCAAGGAAGAACCTTTGTAGTTTTAATGTGCAAGCCACAAGAGCTAGATTGAGAAATCCGTACTACAACTACCATGGCAACAAAGAAGAAATTTCTAATCTAATGTTCATCTAAAATGTTATTGCCCAATAGCTGTACCCTTTGATTAATTCAATGGACTTCTATTAATTCAATGGACGTTCTGTGTGACGGCGATTTGTGGGATAGCTATTTGCGATCTAGCACCCGATTGCGAGGGAACGCTGGCCGGTCCAAAGAAGATCGAGTTAATGATTGTAAGAACTGTGGGAACTGTAAAAACTATTACCACCTAATTTTAAAGTGCCTGGCCGCCCAACAATCTTCCAGAAGGGGGCTGGTTCAGCCCGAGACTTTGGTGCCTTTGCTGGGTGTGGCCGCTGCCTCCGTGATCAGCACGGCATTGCCTGTCTGGCGGCGTGACTGCCGCGACCACGTTTGCGAGGCCCCTTTTAACCAAAGCAACTTTATTTGCCGATGGGGACTTTGTTTGAGGGGACTTTTCTCGTGTTTCATCTACTGCGTCAGCTGTTTACTATCTTTGCTGTGGTGTCCTTCATCTGGGACGTGGCTTCTATCATTTCGATTGGAGCAGCGTTCTGCATTTGCTGTTATCGGCGCCATTTTTGTTCCCACGAGGTTGCTGACGGCTGAGACCAAATATAAGGCCCTGTGTAGTCTCACGAGGACATATGTGAGGAATGTGAAAGCCTCACTAAGAACTATTACCAGCCTTGGGGTAGATGTCTAGAAGAACGGAACAGCTAAGGAAAAAAAAACTGAAAGAACTAACTTTTAAATTAGTTGGGAGGCTGGCACTTTGCACCCCCATATACTGAAACTGTTTTACCCTTGCTTGTTTTATATTTTTACATTTTTATCTCATCTCGGGGGGAATTATGTATGGGTTATGTGTGTGAGTTGGTTTAGGGTTGATTGGGTTGATACGAATGTAATTTTTTTATAGATAAAACTTGAGGGAATGAGTGAGTCCGGGGCTGGGATCCTGCCCCCCTCTGCTGAGTGTGAAAACAGAAGCGGAGGGGGGTGCGGGACCAACCCCGGGCCCAGTATGAGTGGAGTGTATGGCCTGCCGGGAGAATGTGAGACCAGCAGGGGAGGGGAGGGGATCTCTGGTGGTAGTGGGAGTAGGAGCATTACGGTCATAACAGGGAGGGGTAGGTATGGCGGGAGCAGAGGAGTTGGCCGCTCTCGGGGAACGAGGATTCGCTGTTTACAAGCGATTCCTTATTCTGGCCCCTCTGATATGGTTCCATCTAGCTCAGCCCGAGTACCTGGTAACCAGGGATGTCAGGGCCCCGGGCTCAAGCTGCTGCTGTTGAATGCCAGGTCGATTATTAACAAGGCCCCCCTTGTACGGGATTTAATTCTGGAAGAGGGGGCTGACCTGGCATGTATCACTGAAACCTGGCTGGGTCAGGAGGGGGGGGTTCCCCTCTCCGAGATGTGCCCGGACGGGTTCTCAGTTCAGCATCAGCCGCGACCCCAGGGAAGGGGTGGAGGAGTGGCTATTATAGCTCGCCAGAACCTTTGCCCTTGAAGGAGCCCTGCCCCAGAGATTGTTGGGTGTGAGACGCTCCTTCTGAAGTTGGACTTAGGGGTTCAGGTGGGCCTTTTGCTAACGTACTTGCCTCCTAGCTGCGTTACAAAGGCCCTGCCTGTTCTGCTTGAGGCGGTTGCGGGGCTGGCGATTGAGTTCCCCAGGTTGATGGTGCTGGGGGACTTTAATCTGCCATCGCCCGGCGAAGCCTCAGGGGCAGTACAGGAGTTCATGGCTTCCATGACAACCATGGACCTGACCCAAGTAGTTCAGGGTCCGACTCATGAGGGAGGTCACACGCTTGACCTTGTGTTTCTCTCGGGGCAGTGGAGAGATGATCTGAGGCTGAGGGGTTTAGTCACAGTACCCTTGCCGTGGTCAGATCATTTCCTTCTGAGGATGGATTTCATGGCACCACTCCTCCACCGCAAGGAGGCGGGACCGATTAAGTGGTTCCGCCCCAGGCGCCTAATGGAACCCGAGGGATTCCAGAGGGAGCTTGGGGAAATACCTGAATCCCTGGTACACAATTCGTCCGAGGCCCTTGTAGCCACCTGGAATCGGGTGGCGGCGGGGGCCTTGGATCGTATTGCGCCTTTGCGGCCTCTCCGTGGTAGCGGATCCAGGAGGGCTCCTTGGTTTACTGAGGAACTCCGGGAGATGAAGCGCCAAAAGAGACGCCTAGAGCGACGATGGAGATCTAGTAAAGCTGAGTCTGACCGGACACTTTTAAGAACTTTCATTAAGTCTTACTTAGTGGCGATACGGGCGGCAAAATGTTCGCATTTTTCCGCCCTTATTGCGTCCACTGACTCCCGCCCAGCCGCCCTGTTTAGGGTGACCCGCTCCCTCCTAGCCAAGGAGGGTGGCGAAGATCCCTTGCAGGGCAGAGCTGAGGAATTTTCTCGGTTTCTGGTGGATAAAGTCACTCAGATTCGGACAGACCTGGACTCCGATTGGGCAGTACAGGCCGAGGTGACAGGGGCAGGCCTTAGTCCTGTTATATGGGAGGAGTTTGAACTGGTGACTCCTGATGATGTAGACAAGGCCATAGGAGCGATGAGTTCCGCCACTTGTTCATTGGACCCGTGTCCCTCCTGGTTGGTTTCGGCCACCAGGGAGGTTTCACGCGGCTGGCTCCAGGCGTTGGTCAACGCTTCTCTGAGAGAGGGGTCCGTCCCGCGGCCTTTAAAAGTTGCGGTGGTGAGGCCCCTCCTCAAGAAGCCTTCCCTGGACCCAGCGGTTTTAAAGAACTTCCGTCCGGTCTCCAACCTTCCCTTCGCGGGGAAGGTTGTAGAGAAAGTGGTGGCACTCCAACTCCTACGGCTGTTGGATGACACTGATTTTCTGGATCCCTTTCAATCGGGTTTCAGGCACGGCTACAGTACGGAAACGGCTTTGGTCACCCTGATGGATGACCTCTGGCGAGCCCGGGATGGTGGTCACTCCTCCATCCTGGTGCTACTTGACCTCTCAGCAGCTTTCGATACCATTGACCATGGTATCCTTCTGTGTCGTCTCGGCGAGGTGGGAGTGGGCGGCACTGTGCTACAGTGGTTCTCCTCCTACCTCTCTGACAGGATGCAGTCGGTGTTGACAGGGGGGCAGATGTCGAGCCCTAGGCCCCTACTTTGTGGGGTGCCGCAGGGCTCGGTCCTCTCGCCCATCCTGTTTAACATCTACATGAAACCACTGGGTGAGCTCATCCGACGACACGGGGTGAGGTATCAGCAATATGCTGATGATACCCAGTTGTACATCTCCACCCCGTCTCAATTCAGGGAAGCCGTCGACGTAATGTGCCGCTGCCTGGACGATGTTAGGGTCTGGATGGGGAAGAACCGGCTAAAGCTCAACCCTGACAAGACCGAGTGGCTATGGATATTGCCTCCCAAGGATTCTGTCAATTGTCCCTCCTTGGTTCTTGGGGGAGAGAAATTAACTCCCTCAGAACGGGTTCGCAATTTGGGTGTCCTCCTAGACCCACAGCTAAAATTGGAGCAACATCTTTCAGCTGTGGCTAGGGGGACCTTTGCACAGGTTCGCCTGGTGCACCAATTGCGACCCTTCTTGGAGAGGGAGGCGCTACTCACAGTCACCCACGCCCTTATCACCTCCCGGCTGGATTACTGCAATGCGCTCTACATGGGGCTACCCTTGAAGAGTATCCGGAGACTACAATTGGTGCAAAATGCAGCTGCGCGTGCGGTGGTGGGTGTGCCCAGGTACACCCACGTAACACCTATCCTCCGCCAGCTGCATTGGCTGCCCATTAGTCTCCGGATCCAATTTAAGGTGTTGGTCGTTACCTTTAAAGCCCTACATGGCTCAGGGCCAGGCTACCTTCGGGACCGCATCCTGCCGCATACCTCCCTACGACCGGTTAGGTCCCACAGAGTTGGTCTCCTCCAGGTCCCATCGACCAAACAATGTCGGTTGGCGGGGCCTAGGGGGAGAGCCTTCTCTGTGGGAGCTCCCTCCCTATGGAACCAGCTCCCTCCGGAGATCAGAGCTATCCCCACCCTGCTGGCCTTCCGTAAAGCAATAAAAACTTGGCTCTTCCGGCAGGCGGGGTGAAAGTGAGACCGAGTTGAGTATCTCGGGGTCTCCCCCCTTTAGTTATGAATGTTGGAGATTTCTTTTTAATTTTTATATATCTTTTAATTGTTATATGTTTTACTGTAATAGATTTGGACATGTTGTGAGCCGCCCAGAGTCCCTCGGGAGTTGGGCGGCATACAAATCTATTAAATAAATAAATAAATATGCCACCAAGAGAAATTCTCTGGAGTTTACACAATAAATATAAAACACTGTCAAATATAAAAGTGCCATAAGATAATAACAACAATAACTAAAATACAAAGATGGTCAACAATAAAATCTTCCCAAATAGCCTGTGTATCTCAATATTCTCTTGAGTCAGACATAGTTGAAAAGAACAATTTGGAAAAAAGAAGAATATACAGTATATAAAAAAAATATTCAGAGAGACTAATTTTATAAATAGATAGAATGAATTAGTATATATTTAATATACTAATTCTAGTATACTAATACTAGTATAATAGAAACTAAGTCCCATTTTATTACAAAAATAAGGCACACTTATAATCAAATAGTTTAAGGAAACCGTATATTGAATCTTGCGTTAGCATGGATGACATTTTTCTCTTGTGTACCAAAGGCAGAGTTTAGGTATAAAGTAAAGAGAGACAATTAATTCAGACTCTTCTTGTTTCATTTTAATTACAAGAAATTTCAGGATTGAAAGCACCACAATAACAACACTTTTACAAGTTGTTTGGCCAGTCCTTCATGTAAAGCTGGTGAGAAATCTATGGAATTCACTTTAGTTTGAATTAATATTTTTTCACCTGACTAGCTTTTATGAGACTGACTTTGGATATTACCCTTGAATGTAATTGACATGCTGGAAGTCAGCCCCAACATTTGTCAGTGCCTGACAAGAGGTATATTTTGCTGTCACACATTAATTTTTTAAAAAATCATTATTTTGCATGTTTTAATTCCATAAAGAAGACTAAATTGTGAGGCGGGCTATGGCCAAAAGACTACAATTTGAGGTTAATTGGTCTGTTCTGCCATATTTTCCCAACCTGGGAGAATACCCATGAATGTATTTTATGTGGTGGGCATGCTTATTTATGGCCATCACATCCAGATGTACTATAATAAGAACATGTTTTTCTTCAAAACCAAGCGCCTTTTTCCCACACACATAAATTCCCACATACATATAATGATATTCAGTAGATATCCATAGTATTTGACAGTTCTTTAAATTAAAATGTAAATCTCAAGAACTAGTGTCATCTCAATGTTATTCAAAGCAAGATCTTTTGTAACCCAGATCTTTTATTTCCCAATCCAATATGGCTTCTATTATGTACTGTAAGATGCTGCACTTTGATGCCATTAACATTTAGCTGCATCACCTCTGGTGAAGAATAGTACTCTAGGTGAAAACCCTAGTGGTCTCAAGGCCTCAATTTACCAAGTCCATTATCACTCCGGATGTGTAGAATGATAATGGAAGTGACAGAAGTACAGCTGAAAATTGGCTGTTAATATTTTATGCGTTAAAGCCCAGGCATGGAAATCTCACACCATTCTTCAGAGAAATGTGTCTGTGTGTGAGTGCACGCATGTGTGAAAGATACACACAGAGAGTGTGAAAAACCTCTTTCTCATTTTGTTTTAACTCTGTCTTCCATGGGTTCCTTAAATGCAATTACTTCAGCAGTACTTAAAAAATTAGAAAACTAAGTGAAGTAGCTTATGTCATAACATGGATGGTTAAGATACATGTCATTGCTGGTTTAATAAAAGAAATGCCTTGAAAACAAACATATCACAATGTTGCTTCATTTTTCACTTTTGAGTTCAATTTGGGGAGAGGACATACTGTAATACTGCCCCAATGCAATATTTTCAAATCGCTTTCATTAAACTTCTGTCTCTCCTGTACTTTTGCTATTCATTCCCTTTCAACCTAGTGATATAAAGTTTGCAAATTAAACCTTTATAACAAGACAAAAAGCATCCCCTGAAAAACTATTAATCAGGGCTGTCAGGCATCTGTTACTATGTAATGGGAAAAGAAAGAAAAAACAATGATTTAAAAATTAAAATGCTTTTTGTATTCCTTTTAAAGTGATTGCTTACATAAACAGAAAATCAGCCACCTGGCTCGAAGCCTAGTCTATTCACAAATCTCATGCCTCACTTATGCAGTTTAGGGCAAACAGCCTGGAGGTTTGTTAGTTCTTGAACCCTTCAATCTGTTACCTGCACAGGGAAGTAATTCCTTGAAAATGACTTGTCTAACGTTCATTCCTTCTTCCATCACTGCAGAGTAAACAGGCATTAATCCATTGCTTTTATTTTTATTCATGTTTAATTTTCTAAAATATAAAATAACTGCCCTTGTTTTCTGCAATGAAGACTTAATATATGTGTTAGAACTGACTCAGTAATTTTAAAAAAAATTAAATGATTTTGGGGGGGGGGATCTATAAATTGGTACCAACTAAAAACATGTTGAGGAAGGTCATGCCCCCAGTACTGTTTATTGCCATTTAGCCTAATGTATGTGGGTTCAATCTAATTCTGTGTGCATATAATTCATAGTCACTTAAAAAGTGGATTACAGTCACTCTTTTTCAGTAGAAGCTTTTAGAGGAACCAACAAAGTCAATTATGAGGAGATAGAAGAAATATGATCAGACCCAGAACAATACTATTTTGGGGGGAAATTGTTTTATTTATTTATCTATATCTATCTATCTATCTATCTATCTATCTATCTATCTATCTATCTATCTATCTATCTATCTATCTATCTATCTATCTATCTATCTATCTATCTATCTACACACACACACACATGCGCAGAAGCGTCCTGGGTGGGCGGGCGGAGCCTTCCACCGCTGCCACTACCAGTTCACAGAACCAGGCCAAACCGGGAGCAACCCACCGCTGATGTATGCGTAATCTATAGTTGGATTCACAGTCTTGGACTGGTGGACACTTAATCATTCATGCCCTAACCTATATATATATATATATATATATATATATATATATATATATATATATATATATATATATATATATATATATATATATATATATATATATATATATATATATATATATATATATATATATATATATATATATATATATATATATATATAGTTAAGTTGAAAAAAAAATCATTAAAGATGGAAAACCATGTAGTCACCTGTAGGTATGCTTGCTTGCTTGATTACATACATATATATTATCTTGATTTTCTGTTTGAGTACCAATTATTTTTCCCACTGTCACTACAGATATGTAGGACTCTATATAGAACAGAACAGAACAGAACAGAACAGAACAGAACAGAACAGAACAGAACAGAATAACAGAGTTGGAAGGGACCTTGGAGGTCTTCTAGTCCAACCCCCTGCTTAGGCAGGAAACCCTACACCACTGATAGGACCTGGTTAGGACCTGGACACTGATCTCTGATAGGACCTGGAGTTCAATGTAAAACTTTGTTAATATTGTTTTTATGTCTATCTATTTTCATGTGCATCATTCTCTTAATTCTTTCTGCTTTAATATTAGCTTTGTGTAAAAGCTATTAAGAAAATGCATAGGACAAAAGAAATAACATAAATTCATCATTAAATCTATCAAAAACATGAAAAATATTAAATTACTAGAAAAAATGTAATTTCCATAACAAAAAGATTACAGTATATTTAAAAAAAACTTTTTCCAAAACAGCAGCAAATTAAAATATATCTTTGAACACTGGAAAGAGAAAACTTAGAAATGTATTTCCTACATTGCATTGCATGAGGAAATGAGTTTTGTGTGTGACTGTGTCTTTGAAGCTAATCTTGCAAATCTTAACTGGACATATTCATAACAGAGAGGGGAAATATAGACAACTGGGTCCTTGCCATTGATAGCCTTAAAAGTTTAACATAGGAAAAGGGACTTGTGATTTGAACCAATAATGGACTCCAATTAAAGGTTAATTTTAGGATCTTCATACACTAAACATGTTTACAATAAGCTATCCACTGCATCTTGGTGAAAAAAGCTTTAGATTTATGGGAGAACAATGTTAACCTGTTCTATCCAGATGCAGTTAAAACATTTTTTAATATGACGTCACTTATCAGGAGAAGAGCTTGAGCTTTACATTAGCGTACATCATTCCATCATCAACTGAATCATCAGAGAGTGTATGCGTATAATAGATTCATATTTTCTGCTTCCATTCCATTGATATACTAAGAAGCAAAGCAGTGCAGTTTATTTTTCTCCTCCTTTCCATGACCATACAATACTTAAATATAATAATTTCCAAGGTTGAATAATGAATATGTTTCCTAGATCATGCATTCAATTTGCTATAACTGACCAAGGATTTTAAAGGTAGGGTGACAGCAATCTAAAGAATCACAATTTTGAAAGTTCCTTAGGTTATATTATTTCTTTTATAATTTCCATGCCTATGATATTATTAACATGTATGCCAGTAGTGGGTTCTAAATCCCATTGCTACTGGTTCGCGTGCTCGTGCAACTCTTCTGCGCATGCGCAGATGCGTCCTGGGTGGGTGGGCGGAGCCTTCCACCGCTGCCACTACCGGTTCGCAGAACCGGGCCGAACTGGGAGCAACCCACCGCTGATGTATGCGTAATCTATAGTTGGATTCACAATCTAGGACTGGTGGACACTTAATCATTCATGCCCTAACCAAGGAGACAAAAATTATTAAGGTGTAGTCTTAATTCCAAAGTGAGTGGCTTTTTGTAAAATTAGGGTGTTCAGATCTGATAAATTCTATCCAGTCATCAAAAAAGTCCTTTAGGTATTACTCTGAAGATTCCAATCATGACTGGTGTAAAATATTTCTTTTTTCATGAGCATTCAACTTTGATCTGCAAGTCCCAATATTTTATATGTTTTCCAATTGTTTTTCCTCAGTCCTAGTATTACCAGAATATCAACATCAATGAACCAGACTTTCTCTTTTTAATAACTGTTGTATCAGGCAGGTTTATCTCTTAAAGTCCTGCTCATTTTCCAAAACCTTCTCAATTTGATGGTTCCAGTAGTTTTTATTACATTCAAATCCAAAGTTTCCAATGAATAATTCTGGCAACTTAGTCATGATGCTACATGGTTAGTTTTGAAATTTTGCTGCAGCCACAGATGAAACGGTCAATTGTTTCAATCTTTTTACTACTAAGATGACATTTGTTACATATTGAACAAACACAGATTGTTGTTTGTTACATACTGAACACACAGATTTTATCTTCCTATTATTATTAATATGGCTGGTTGAAGAGTCATCTGTTTAGACTTTGGCATTTTTATCCATCTGTTTATTCCTTACTTAAGTTGGTATATTTGACGATGTTAAAGATATTGTTACAAGATGTAAGCTCTTCCAAGTAAAGCTGCCTTTTGCAATTGACTGATGGTGTTTTTGTCAATGCCAATCATGTTCAAGTTGTACTCCAGATGTTTTAGGATTGCATTCAAGGTGCCTACTACTATTTGCAGTATCTTTGCTTTCTTTTGCTACAATTCTACTTCTATTTGCAGGTCTTTCAATATTGTGATTTATTTATTTTTACATTTCTTTCTCTTTTACTCTGCTATATCCAGATGGTTCCACATTTTCCAGTATTTACAGGAAATGTTGAAGATTGAACCCCTTAGACCTTCTCAGTGGTGGGCTGCTGCTGGTTCGGACCAGCTTAGGCAAACCCGTAGTTCCGACCAGCAGGTGCTGTCCACCCGCCCTGGTGCTATCCCGTCCTATATCGCCGTGTTTTTGAAGCTGCACGCTCACATTTTTGGTGCTGGGCGAACCTGTTGTTACATTATGTGACACCCACCTCTGGACCTTCTCCATGCAAACACGGACACTGTCACTGAGCTGTGGTACTTCTTTAACATTTATTTACTAGAAGAGAGCCTACACTTTAACATTAGCCCAAAAGATGTAGGCAACCAAGAATCCTATTAAATTAAATGGTCAGCCTCATAGAAGATGGTTGAACTGCTCAAACTCTGTTGTGAATCTAGCACAGCATTTTTCTTCACTATTCTTCTTCTAGACTCCTGGAGACTAACTCTATTCCAGATTTCTTCACAAAGCTGTAATATTTACATGTAAGTTTCTGCTACACAAATGGAAGTTTAATGGAAAGTTAACAGGCATATAGGAAAGACTCATCTGTGATCATGTTCCTCTTTTTCTCTATTAATTACCGTGTTTCCCCAAAAACAAGACCCTGTCTTATATTTTTTTAACCCTGAAATAAGCGCTTGGCCTTATCGCCATGCACTGAAAAGCCCGATTGGGCTTATTATCAGGGTATGTCTTATTTTGGAGAAAACAGGGTACATCTTTACAGCTATTTAACCACAGTTCTTGGGAAGGAAATGGGGATTGCAGTTAATTTTATAAATACCCAGATCACATTTTCCAGGTGACACCTTGTAGCTACTGGTTTCTAAAAAGGACCTTTGAGTGAACAAATGAAATTATTATTTATGGATATTTTGTAATACATGAAAGTGGTATCTAGAGCAAATAATATATCATTCAGAGACTGCATTAACATTTTTTCCCTGGAGTTCCTTTGTACTTTTCAAAGTTAGCTTTGTATTTCTTGAAAAACCTTTATTGCCTGCTAAATCTTACCAGACAGATAGCTTTTGCTACCAAAGAAATACTGTTGCAATATCCACAATCCCCATCAACACTGTCACTCTTCATTTAGAGAGGGAGCCAGATGTGATTTCACTCTTGTGGCAATTGCAAAGGAACCAGCAAGGTAGAAGACAACTGCCTAGAGGAATCTTTGCCGGCACAGGGATTTTTAATTCACCTGCATTTAATTCTGTTAATGCAGTTGAATTACTACAGATCAGCTGAAATTTGGATCCTTCTGATTCATCCTGATATACCAGTAATAGTCTTTCTACAGGGTTTTTTTTGGTTGTTCTCTTTTTTGAAAGCTTTTGTTTAAACTAGGGGGATAAAGAAAAACCAAGAAAATTAATATAACTATTCACAACGTTTAACATTTAAAACAATGTAAGGCAAACAAAGTAAGATCTGGGCATTTTTTAGGAGCAGGGAAACATTGCTTTTGGTTTCCGAAAAAATATTGACAGAACAATTAATCAGTGGAACAACTTGCCTCCAAAAGTTGTGAATTCTCCAACACTGGAAGTTTTTAAGAAGAGATTGGACAACCATTTGTCTGAAATGGTATAGGGTTTCCTGCCTGAGCAAGGGGTTAGACTAGAAGACCTCCAAGGTCCCTTCCAACTATTCTATTCTATTCTATTCTATTCTATTCTATTCTATTCTATTCTATTCTATTCTATTCTATTCTATATATATATATTATATATATATATATATATATATATATATATATATATATATATATATATATATATATATATATATATATATATATATATATATATATATATTCAAAGAGAAAGCTCAAATTATTTCCAATAACATTTAATGTTAAAAACATCTAATTCACCTTTAGCTCCATCAGTTCTTGGATTGCTATGTTGTTCCTAGGTCTCCAAGTCTCCCTCTGAATTAAGGCAATGATTCTCTGGCTATTAGCCCAGTTAAAGGAGTTGCTCCAAGTACTCCAATGAAATAAGAACATAATACAAAAGAATATGGAAGTGGTCCTTTCTCTTTTCAAAAAAGAGATTCTAGAATGTGGATGCATGTTATTCATATAACCAAAGATGGAAGCTGCAGGTGTCTGGAAAAAGATGATGATGCAGTGAGTCTTACGCTACGGATTTCATATAGATATATACTATAAATACTTGCTCCTTTTTTTCACAGTAACCACCCTTGTCCTTTGGGTTAGCTATCAAATTCAGTGCAATGAAGCAGACTTGAAAAGTTCTGAAGTTCAAATGGAATGGCATAAGTATAGTGTTAAATAATGGAAAAGAACTAGGTTCTTCATGCAGCCATGTAGTCATTGGGTGGGGTGTGTGTGTGTGTGTGTGTGTGTGTGTGTGTTTAGGCGATGTCACAAAAATGGCAGAAGACTTTCTGCAGGGTGTCAGAAAGAGAATTAACAATGCTGCAAATAAAATCTGCATGGGTCAGCTGCAGGTTAAGCTAACAAAAACAATAAAAAATTAAAAGTGAACAATTACAGAGCTGAAGAGCACTTAGGAGACAGACTGATGGGTGGATTCTCATGCAGACAAAAGGATCAATCCTAGCCTCTCTCCCTAGAGCTGATCTTTCAAACTGTGAAGTAAATTGTAACCCTGTTTTCCAAGAGACAGTGAGAAGCTTCCTTCCTTCCCTTGAGTGGTATTTTGTCAAACCAACTGCCTTCTGTATTCTCAGAGACGGGGAAGACTTCTTGTAAAGGATTTTTCACACTATGCTTTACAATACAAAGCAGCTGTTCATTTCTTTGTATGTCCCACCAAGTTCCATGTTTGATCTGTCATTTGACATTGTATCTTAGGGATGCATAGGTTCTTTTCATTCATTTCTACTTACATTATTTAAGTATAGTGCTTTTTAATGGATATCACACTATGTTCAAAACTGCAACTCTCAAGCTGTTTGAACTGAGAAAAGAAAGGCCACATTTAGTTTAATGAAAAGAAGGACTAGGGGAGACATGATCGAAGTGTTCCAATATCTCAGGGGATGCCACAGAGAAGAAGGAGTCAAGCTATTCTTCAAAGCACCTGAGGGTAGAACAAGAGGCAATGGGTGGAAACTAATCAAGGAGAAGCAACTTAGAACTAAGGAGAAATTTCCTGACAGTTAGAACAATTAATCAGTGGAACAGCTTGCCTCCAGAAGTTGTGAATGCTCCAACACTGGAAGTTTTTAAGAAGATGTTGGATAACCATTTGTCTGAAGTGGTGCAGGGTTTCCTGCCTAAGCAGGGGGTTGGACTAGAAGACCTCCAAGGTCCCTTCCAACTCCTATCCTATCCTATCCTATCCTATTCTTTGAAGGGAGCAAGTCTTCTGAGACCTTCATTTTTAAGCGAACATTTGTTAGTTTATTTTTGGCTCTGTAGAAAGAAAACCAGAGCAATATAACAATTTAGAACGGGAGCAAGGCAGTCATTTGTTCCTAGAATTGAAAGATTCATTAACCTGAGTTCATGCTACAACAAAACAAATCAGGGTCATTCACACAACCCTCATGCTCTAGTTGCAAGATGTGCTGCTCACCAATCTTTGAGCTTCTCAAGGCCCTCAACATGAGCATTCCAGAGATAGGTTGGCTCATTGAATGACAGAAACCACAAGGTCACTATTCCTATTGGAAATCTTTCATTTGTTCCATCATGATTATCCTTGTATGTACTGCCACACTTAAACAACGGTGCTTTCCAACAAAGAGAGAAGTAAAGGTAGTTATTGTGATAGTGAGGGCAGCTTTGGGGTTGGGAGAGAATAGCAGGCACAGAGAATAGATGTTCTTGCTCATCTAACAACAGTAATAGAAACTACTATCGACACTTTAGTGTGAGGGAAGCAATTTTGGTGACTTCATATTTTATCAGTACATGAGAAAATATTGCCGGAAGTAAGAAAGAGCTTTTAATACTAAAAAAGCTTTCTGAGGTACATTTGAAGACTCAAGTGATCCCAATTCTAACTAAGCAAATCTTGAAATACAATGCTAACAGGGTTGAGTTGTTTCCAATCCCTTTGTACAGAAAGCACGTGCACACACATACACACAGATGTATGTATATAGGTACAATATATACAGTACGTCACAGGAGTACACCCCCTCATATTTTGTAAATATTTAAGTATATCTTTCAATGTGACAACACTGAAGAAATGACACTTGGCTACAATGTAAAGTAGTGAGAATACAGCTTGTATAACAGTGTAAATGTGCTCTCCCCTCAAAATAACGCAACACACAGCCATTAATGTCTACAGTGTTGGCAACAAAAGTGAGTACACTCCTAAGTGATAATGTCCAAATGGGGCCCAAAGTGTCAATATTTTGTGTGGCCACCATTATTTTCCAGCACTGCTTTAACCCTCTTGGGCACTGGAGTCCTCTTCCACTCCTCCATGACGATGTCACGGAACATGTGAATGTTAGAGACCTTGCGCACCTCCACCTTCCGTTTCAAGATGCCCCACAGATGCTCAATAGAGTTCAGGTCTGGAGACATGCTTGGCCAGTCCATCACCTTTACCCTCAGCTTCTTTAGCAAGGCAGTGTCGTTTTGGAGGTGTGTTTGTGGTTGTTATCATGTTGGAATACTGCCCTGAGGCCCAGTCTCCAAAGGGAAGGGATCATGCTCTGTTTCAGTATGTCACAGTACATGTTGGCATTCATGGTTCCTCAATGAACTGTAGCTCCCCAGTGCCGGCAGCACTCATGCAGCCCCAGACCATGACATTCCCACCACCATGCTTGACTGTAGGCAAGACACACTTGTAGTCTGCTTGTCTGCAGCAAACCATTTGCGAGCTTACTTGTGCATCATCTTTAGAAGAGGCTTCCTTCTGGGATCACAGCCCTGCAGACCAATTTGATGCAGTGTGCGGTGTATGGTCTGAGCACTGACAGGCTGGCCCCCCACCCCTTCATCCTCTGCAGTAATGCTGGCAGCAGTCATACGTCTATTTCCCAAAGGCAACCTCTGGATATGACGCCGAGCAGGGCCACTCAACCTCTTTGGTCGACCATGATGAGGTCTGTTCTGAGTGGAACCTGTGCTGTTAAACCACTGTATGGTCTTAGCCACCATGCTGCAGCTCAGTTTTAGAGTCTTGGCAATCTTCTTATAGGCTAGGCCAGGGGTAGGCAAAGTTGGCTCTTCTATGACTCATGGACTTCAACTCCCAGAATTTCTGAGCCAATCATGCTAGCTTAGGAATTCTGGGAGTTGAAGTCCATGAGTCATAGAAGAGCCAACTTTGCCTACCCCTGGCCTAGGCCATCTTTATGTAGAGCAACAATTCGTTTTTTCAGATCCTCAGAGTTCATTGCCATGAGGTGCCATGTTGAACTTCCCGTGACCAGTATGCGAGTGAGAGTGATAACACCAAATTTAACACACCTGCTCCCCCCTCACACCCGAGACCTTTTACCACTGACAAGTCACATGACACCAGGGAGGGAAAACGGCTACTTGGGCCCCATTTGGACATTATCACTTAGGGGTGCACTGACTTTTGTTGCCAGCAATTTAGACATTAATGGCTGTGTGTTGCATTATTTTGAGGGGACAGCACATTTACACTGTTATGCAAGCTGTATACTCACTACTTTACATTGTAGCCAAGAGTCATTTCTTCAGTGTTGTCACATGAAAAGATATACTTAGATATTTACAAAATGTGAGGGGGTGTATTCACTTCTGTGACATACTGCATGTATTGTATAGCATCATTTTAGCCATTGTTTATCCACTGCAGGATGAAGGCCTCTTCCGCATGTTTCCAACCCATATGGTACTGAGCTTATACATGCTGATGTCGTCGATCCATCTGGTTTTAAAGAATTTGAAGGGGGAAAAAGAATTGAAATGGAAATGGGCTGGTCACATATCAAGGAGAACTGATGGCAGGTGGACCATGGCAGTCCTACAATGGATTCCACTTGACAAAAAGTGTCCACGGAAGAGACCTAAAACAAGATTTATGTATATATGGTGGAAGACAGACATATTTTATACTAAACATCATGAGTTTTAAAAAATCATCTATACTGAGTATACTACCTATTGACATCTTTGTACTGGTGACCTATAATCTTGTCATCAGAATTCCAAGAAGCAATTTGTTAATATGACAACTCCCATTAAAGGTCAAAATATATAAGCCTGAAGTTTTATTTGGGATGATTTATTAATGCTGTCTTATTTTGCATCCCCATATCAAATATATTCTAAAGTAATGCATATTTGGTTAACTCTCTTACTTTTCCCATAGTAGCCCACATACTGCCAACATGCTATTTTGCAGAAACCAAGACCTATTTATTTCAGATTTGATATATATGCCCTGATGTGTGCCACCGTTCGTTTTAGAGTAATATTTGACAGCTGATGTCTGTCAAATGATAGCTGACCTTTGGGGGGAGAGTAGTTCGTTCTTTCTTAACTTTATATTCTTGAGGATGGTAGGAGATACTGGTTTGCTAACACATGGGCCTATTTTCCCTTAACAGACCGTCTGTTTCTTCTTCACATTGTAATTCAAAACAAGTATTTCATTCTTTTAAATACAATTTCTTAGTAATTGTGTGCAAAAAAGGGAAAAAAGGGTTTAAAAGATCTCATTTGTTTTTTTCTCTACAATTTGCAGTAGAATTAATTGAAAACAGCATATAAATTACACAGTCATATTGTTTCCATTTTTCTCTCCCAAATGGGGCTTCTTTGTTCTATCTTGGTTATCTTCCTTAAAGCAATTCTAAAATGGGAATGCTATCAAGTGATTAACACAACACCGCAAACAACTGTAGAAAGAAGTGTTTACTTGTTTAAAGATCCAGACAGCTTTTAATAGAGTAAAACAAGAAAACTAGGAATTCGGAGGAGTTTTAAACAATACAATGGAATTAATAGCAGAAGCAACGTAATATCCAGAGCCTACAAAAGGTGAAGTAACAGAGGTCTCAATCTCACCAGACTGTTCATTCATTTGTAGAACCATACAAATTTGTGGTCAAGACAACACTTGTAGAATTATTTTAGTCTTACAGACACAGGAAAAAAGCTATCACTCACAGAATGTACACTACTCTGAACTTGGATGGAAAGATTGTGAATTGTTTTGAAAATCCAATTTTCTTCAAGTTTTCTATCTCCACCTTACGTTTGTGTGTCCAAACAATGTTAACATCAATTTCAGTACTTATTATAGATTCCATCTTCTGTCCCAAGTATAGACGATGTACAGAGCTTTTGGAGCTCCTGTTTTTGGACATGAAAATCTCATTTTTGGTACATGCAATATTATTTCCCAGGAGTTGCATTAATATTAAAGCACTGCATTTTTAGAGCAGGACAATGCAAGTATGAATTTGCCATTCAATCATTTTTCTACCTTAATGACATTGAGTAATAGCACATTAGTAAAGTGCCATTTCAGACACTAGTCAGGCATGCCGAAAAGATAATCTGATAATAATTTCTTATTCATTTTCCATGAACAGAGACATTGCTAAGGCTTATTAACTGGCATATCTGCACACAGTGCAGTATGGAACATGGGCTCAATTACAAGTAGCAATCTCTTTCATTAGTATAATTTATGAGGATATTTAGCTTGTTTTAATGTTGTGAAACATTCTTTTTTTTAAAAAAAATGCATCAATACTTTAGCTTATTTGCACTAATTATTTAAGTGCCTTGAACTGTGTAGGTGCCTCAAAATCACACCATACCACTGAAACCGAAATGACATTTTAATACAGTCAATAATACAGCTGAATATCTCAATTTAATATAAAGAACAGTGGCTTTTTCAATTAGTTTTAAGTTTCTTTTCTGTTAATACAAATATGCCAGAATTTGTATTTGTTATTATTTGGACCTGTAAAATGTACCTTTTGAAGTTGGCACTGTATTCTTCTATGTTTTGTTAATTGAGAGAAGGAAGGAAGGAAGGAAGGAAGGAAGGAAGGAAGGAAGGAAGGAAGGAAGGAAGGAAGGAAGGAAGGAAGGAAGGAAGGAAGGAAAAAATAGATAAGGAGGGAGGGGGGAGATAGATAGATAGATAGATAGATAGATAGATAGATAGATAGATAGATAGATAGATAGATAGATAGAGACAGACAGACAGACAGACAGAGAGAGAGAGAGAGAGAGAGAGAGAGAGAGAGAGAGAGAGAGAGAGAGAGAGAGAGAGAGAGAGATGAATGACAAGGACAGTGAAATGCTTCACATTCACTTTGAAAAAGATATTACAAAACATAGGAATGAGTCATTAAAGCATCCATTCTTCCTTATATCACTATAATATATTCAGCTTTTGACTTCCTGTTACATTCTTCTAGACATAAATTTACACCCCTCTTGTTCACAATAGCACATTTTAAGGATTCATTTGTAATCTTAACGTGACAATCATAAATAAAGAATGCATAAAGTTACAAAAATTCTATGATTCTATTTTGAGTATCAAGTTAGGATTGCACTATTAGTAATTTCTATCCCTTTGAATCTAGGTTCCAAATTCTTTCATGAAAATTAGCTATGATATACTAATTCTTATTTTCAAGAACTTCAGACAATGAAAGAAACGTCACGCAGGCTCCATTTCTAAGCCTTCTGAAACTGACTGCAGTAGTTGGACGCTTTAAGGTAGGTTGGATTCATTCTATGCCCACCTGTTGTGACTTTTTTCTAGGCGACAGAACATGTTATTTGAAGCTTCTGCTGGGATCCTAATAGCTTGGGCTGCCGTTGCTTCAATGCACCCAGCCGAGGACTCTTCATGGTGCCTGCCAGCAGCCTGTGGTCTGATTTATCACCTAGGCCTAGCATGGAAGTAAGCTGGTAAATTTGTTGCACTCCACAGAACAAAGCTAATGCCATCTTCTTGAGTCTTTCTTGAGTCTTTCAACTACTGGCTATATTATCACAAGCCACAGGATCTATTTTGTATACTGTACCTTTTATTCTGTAAAACTACAATGTAATTTCATTGTTTACACTGCACTGTACTTATTATCCTATGAATGATTTAGTGGCTTGTATAAGAACCAGGATTCTGAACGTGTTGTATCTTATATTCATATATAATATTGTATTGTTAAACTTCCTGTGGGATAGTAAGAGCAAATGTAGTGTCACTATACAAAATTCAAATGACTGATGAAAAGGCAAAGGAATTCTAACTGCTGATGCTAATGGCTCCCTCCCTCAGCTATGATTCTCTGTATATAGTATAGGCTTTCCCCCCTCAGAACATTGTACTTTTTCTACTGCAGATATTCTTTGAACAGGGAATTTCATGCTTTCTTCAGCAACTTTATCTCCAGACTACTATTAATTTACTTAAGTCATTGTGGCATAAATATATTAATTTATTTTAAATCCCTTCTGGGATTTTATATCATCCTTTTTAATAGTATTAAGTTGTACAAAACAAAATAATAAAGGTTTTTAACATTGCTTTTGACCCAGTGGTTACACACATATATTGTCTTGCTGCCATTTTCCAAACATTATCCTGGTTATGTTGCTTATGTCAATTCATGGAAGTTTTCAGTCACTTACTTTAGGATGCAGGTAGATTGGGGTGTCAAACCGGCGGCCCATGGGCCAGATGCATCACGCGCAGGCCATGCCCATCCCAGCTCCGCGAAGGGGAAAAACATCGTGAAATGTCACATGATGGCAACGTGACGCAGCAAGTTTGACACCCGTGAGGTAGATGGTTACCCAATTCTTATGTCAAGTAGCTCATTTTTTTAAAGTCAGTATTTTAGCAATGCAGTCATGCATATTATTTCTCCCAGTTCCTTTTTTCCATATTTTTGTTGCTCTTTTCAATTTTCCACAGGAAAATTCTACAGATCTTTTTTTTGTAAGCATTATCCAAAATAGTACCATAATTATTTCCATATTGAGTTGTTCATTTTGTACATCAGTGCTTGAATGTACAAATCTGTAATTTCCATTCCAGCAAAAAAGCATATGGCTAACCACCTACTTGACAAATTTTAAATATAGCTTTAACAACACTGTAGGGTGTGAGGAGAAAATATTACTGCAGTATTGGAATGACAAGTAAATATTGTTGCTGGGTTTTTTGGGGAGGAGTGCTCTTATGCACAGGTGATGTACTGGGATTTGACAAAAATAAGCTCAGTTCTTCGGTTTGTCATCAAATACTTTTATTTGACTCTAAAACTATCTAATTTTTCTTCGTTGGTTTCAGATACTTCATCGGACAACATGAATCTTCAAATCCATAACAAAGGATCACAGAACTGTAATTTAAGAACCTAAACTAAATAGAAACAGGTGCATAAATGTTGACTAGGGTGAACTCCAGTTCTATGGCCTGGCCACTATGTCAAAAAAAAAGTATTTGTAAATGGTATTGTGTTGAACAAGAAAGGAGTATGAAATAAAGTCTGCCAGAGCTTTATTTTAAGTGCAATACTATTCGATGTCTTTATAAACAATAGAATGAAATATAAGAGAAAGTTATCAAATGTATAGATGACACCAATCAGATGGATTGGCTAACATCTTAATTAAGTCAACACTGGGCCAAATGAAACAGACCATGTTCAACTATGACAGGTCTTTGTTCCTTCGGGGTAAAAAAAAACCCCACATAGAGGTCCAGGCCAGGGAAAACCTGTTCTGACAACAATGTACGTGAGAAGCCTCTGGAATCATAAAGGATTAAAATGGCTAATAGAAATTTTGGCTGCATTAACATCTGCATTGCAACTAGATCATAGAAGATATCAATCCATTTCTACTTGTATTGATTACATCACACATGGAATACTGTACCTAATACTGAATTTTTTTTAAAGGAAAATGTTTCTCCTGTCCAGTCCAGTAGTGGGTTCTACAATCCTTTACTACTGGTTCTCGCGCAAACACACGCGTGATATTTCTGTGCATGCGCAGAAGCGTCTTGGGTGGGTGGGCAGAGCCTCCCGCTGTCGATGCTACCGGTTCTAAGAACCGGTCAGAACCGGGAGCAACCCACCACTGGTCCAGTCATGTATGACTCTAGGGAGCAAAGCTCATCTCCGTTTCTTAGTCAAAGGAGCCAGTGTACTGCTAGCTTCCTATCAAAGTGATACCTATTTATCTACTTGCATTTTCATGCTTTCGAAATGCTTGGTTGGCAGGAGCTGGGACAAGTAATGGGAGCTCACCTGTCATATGGTGCTCAGGTTTTGAATCTGCCTATCAGATTTCCAGCTGGCAAGCTCAACGTATTTAACCGCTGAGCTATCGTGCCCCAATGAATACCATACTTTAAGAGAGATATGGACAAATTGAACTTGGATCAGAAAAAGAAATATTAGAGTGATTAGTGATCTGGAAATCATGTCCTATGAAGAATGTTTAAACGACCTGTGCCAGCGGTGGGTTGCTCCCAGTTCAGCTCGGTTCTGCAAACTGGTAGCGGCGGCAGTGAGAGACTCCGCCCATCCACCTGGGACGCTTCTGCGCGTGCGTGAACCGGTAGCAACGGGTTTTAGAACCCACTACTGACCTGGGCCCTTTTAGCCTGCAAAGGAAAATACTGAGGAGAAAGATGCTAGCAATCTGTCATGTGCAAGAGAAGGTAACTTGTATAATTTAACAAAATCAAGGACAGAATAAGTGACAGTGAGTTGAAACTGAAAAAGAAGGGAATAGTCAGCAAAATTTCCTGACAGTAAATTTTAATTCATTCATGACTATACACCAGCACCAGGCTGATTTAAGCAGTGGAACCATCTACCTAGAAAAATGATAGAGATACCTTGCTGAAAATTTTCAAACAGTGGTTGGATGGCCATTTGTCTAGGATAGTGCTAGCAATAATCTGATATCAGATATAAAATGTACCGGTAATTAAAATATTTAGTCAAATCCAGTCAACCAAAATAGTGATTTTTTTAAACAAACATAATAATTCTCAAGATGAATATATGTAAAAATAGTTTTCCAAACAAATAATAACATGAGACCAATGCTAATTACTCTTAAGTAATGGGTTGCTCTTAAGTAATGTGACAGAGATTCCCATGCATTTGGCAAACAACAATACAAAGTCAATTATAAAGAAGTTGAAAAAGTAGCTTGAGAGATGCATGCCAAGTTCTACATAACTTCAATGTTTTATTATATTTTGTACATCATGTTCATCTATTTTATGAGATTTACACAGCTAACATTAAGCACATAGCAAACATAAATACATATCAAACAGCTAGTCATTAAACAGCCAACATCTACCACATACCTAGAATACCATAATAATCAACACACATATAAACGTAAGCAATTACTGCCAGTACAAGGCACAGCTTGGTTTCAAGTGTGTTATGTTCTAAAAAATTATCCATCATTATCACATCATTATCTAAAGATTACTTTTTAAAAAGAAAAGTTTGTTCAATACAGGACTGCTGAACTAGAATTCCATCAAACGTATCTTAGCTACCAAGAATAAACAGGAGATTTAAAATATGTATCCTAAATACATTATAAATGCATTTGAACAACAGTAAAAATATCACCAGTGACAATTAAATGCTTACTATTAAAGATCCTTTTTGGGTACTCTGAAGAATTTGCTACTCCTTTGGGCCAAGAGAGCTTGCTTGTTTTGGAGGAAACTTTGCTTATAAAATGTCTCAGAGCCAAAAGATCTCATGCCTCATTAGTCCTGCCCTGACACAAATCATGGAAATATGTTCACAGAGCCAACAATTTAATATATATATATGTGGTGTCTGTCTGTTTGTGCTGCAAGAGGAGGTAGGGTGGAAAGAACAAACTGCCTAAAATAATTTCAGTGGTAAATGAGTGTTTTTAAAAAGGAGATGGAGAAAGAAAAAAATAATGATACAGAGCTAGGATATGTTTCTTTGCATCTTTAAAGTTTCACCAGTTGTCAGAAGAAACCGTAGCTGCTTATCATCTATAATCATCAGTATTTTTAGTATCGTGTTCATTCACTGAAATACAAAATCAACTTTTGTATCATTTCATCTAACTTCTCATTGTAGCATGAATAAACAAGCTCTGTCTAAGCTCTGGCATGAATAAACAAGCAATTTATGCTAAGCCTAGCACAGAATAAATGCAGTTAAAGGTAGAAATGGTGAATGACAGGCCTAAAGACTATTAGCCATTTCTCTGCTTCTATTCAGCAAAACTTTTCTTGGTTCTTAGGGGCATTTTTACAAAAACTAAATACATACAAGCAGCATCAAGGAGAGAATAAATTCTTCAAGAACAAGGATATCTGGCTAACATCCTGACCACTTCACACTGACAAGCCAAGAAACTCATCATAAAATTGCCTCATGATAAAAAAAAAATGTCATCGTTGTGTTAAGTATCTTACTCATATTTTTACAACTTCCCTGACATCATTCACCATGAAGCATCTGTAGCAGGCAAGAACAGTTAGTTTTTATTTGGCCACAATGGAATCTGCCAGCATCTCAGTGGGGAACAGCAGCAGTTCCCAAATGCCAACTATTGCTCTCCCAGTGCAAACAACAGGTTTTTTATTGCCTTTCCTTCACTACCTCTTGCTGGGACTCAGAGTCCAGGCCTCTGCTTTGGTAGGCAAGAACAATCAGTTAAAAATAACTCTGCTTGGATTCAGGCATAATGTGTCATCAGTCTTAGAATTTTCTAACCAGAATATAATGCACTGAGACACTTACCTCTATGGTATTTGTTAGACCAATTCTGGAATACAATTCACCTGTCTGGAACCCGCACTACATATCAGACATAATACAATCGAGAAAGTCCAGAAATATTTCACAAGAATTCTCCACTCCTCTGCTCGCAATAAAATACCTTATTCCACCAGACTTGAAATATTGGGATTAGACAATTTACAACTACGTCGCCTCCAATCTGATCTAAATGTAGTTCATAAAATCATATATCAAAAAGTCCTTGCTCTCAATGATTACTTCAGCTTCAACCGCAACAATACACGAGCACATAATAGATTCAAACTTAATGTAAACCGCTCCAAACTCGACTGCAGAAAATACGACTTCAGCAACAGAATGATCAATGCATGGAATGCACTATCTGACTCTGTGGTTTTTTTCCCCAAACTCCCCAAACTTTAACCTTAGACTGTCTACAGTAGACCTCTCCCCTTTCCTAAGAGGTCTGTAAGGGTGCATAAGCGCACCACTGTGCCTACCGTCCCTGTCCTATTGTCCTATTGTCCTCTTTTATCGGTACTTTTTACTTATGTTATGTTTATACAAACAACTACTATACTGTACATGCTTGACAAAATAAATAAATAAATAAATAAAATAAATGGTATGAGTTTTGACCTCTTGTTGCGCAACCAAAAGAGAATCGGAAACATGGCATGTTTTCTCAGTCCATATTACTTAGCATCTATCCAATCAACAACTCCTCTAAGTGCCCTTGTTTCTTCTTTTCCTAGTTGTTCATTAGTACAACAGGACTCTCTAACTAATCTACTTCAGAAGAAACTAATATACTTCAAAAGAAAGGCTACACTCATAGTAGCCTAATTCTAAAAAGATTCTTTTTGGGGAAATCAATAATATTGTAGATACTGTGGCAAAACTGTTCTGACAAGGGGCATAGGATCACACTTCCCCAAAAAAACCTGTTGTGGCACACTATGTAAAAATTGTATTTTATCACTTATTTTTTTAACAATTTTAATCTGAGAAATTAGGTGGCTAATTTTCCTATTTTATCAATTTCACCTGTTGGTTAACCAACTTCAAAAAAGGAAATCGTTTCATGATTTCACATTGCAATGTCACACATAGCACATAGCCTGTGACCTAACCTTTGTCAGGTTCTACACCTTTAACCTTCTTTCTTGCTTTCCATTTTTTGTGATGCAAATCTGATATAAATACTACAAAGTAATCAAAATTCAGACGCTTGGCAACTGGCTCATATCTGTGGTGGTTGCAGTGTCCCGGGGTCAAGGGGTCACCTTTTGTGACCTTCTGACAAGCAAAGTCAATGGGAAAGCCAGATTCACTTAACAACTGTGTTACTAATTTAACAACTCCAGTGATTCACTGGACAACTGTGGCAAGAAAAGTTGTAAAGTGGGGCAAAATTCCCTTAACAAATTTCTCACTTAGCAACATCAATTCTGGGCTCAATTGTGGTCGTAAGTCAAGGACTACCTATACTTCAAAGGATGACTTCACTTAGTAGGATTCACAACATCCCAAGAATTCATTGCTTCATAAAGAACTATTTCATCACAATAAATTACAGTTTTATGGAATGGTACCCAAAGCTTGAGCCCAACAATAGATTTTTTTCCTATTGTACTATTGTTGTGGTACATCAGCAACCTTCTCTGTCATATCCATGCCTATTTTTTCTGGATATAATCTACACATCTATTTCATTTTATAAAATGAAGCTTAATTTGCCCCCTTTATCCCTTAATTGGGGTAAATATTTCTACATCAAAGAATAAATACATAGCATGAAGCACAACCTTTGCTTTCTTCTAAAGAAATATTTCTATTTTTCTTTTTTCTTCCCTCCCCCTAAACAATTCTCCAATTGATGAGCGTAACAGGTACACAGCCACTGCAATTAGTGAGTAATCAATACATGGATTCTATTTGTAATAACCTTAAATTTTTATCATATTGAAGAGAAATGGCATGTTTTTTTTCATGCAGTTTTTGGCATCTCAGCATGGCATTTTTGGGCTGTATAGAGAGAGAATTTGGAAAAAAACACACAACCCAGTGTTGGCTGCTACCTTATGCAGCCTCTTCCAACCTTTCTGTAGATCTATAATTATTTCACAGAATTTCCTTCCTCTATATTTTCAAGAAAATCATGGTACTCTGTAGTTATTATGATAATGTAGCATAATTCTTCAAAGCTTTAAGAAGGCTTGAGAGATGAAGTTGACTGAAATTTTAATTCTGGGTTAGAACCCTTGCTTCATTTTGTAGTGGAATCATTTCTATTAAATAGCATAGAAGAGTAAAGCCTCTCAGTCAATTTCTACTTAACAAAGAATTTTCTAATGCAATGAAAAACCACAGACTAAAATAGTCTAATCCTGAATAATCCTGCAAAATATTTCCTGCATTTACAATATAAGGCATTAGGCAAACGATTTGAACAATATTAACCAATACCGCTACCCCAAAATTGTGGGTTTTTTAAAAAGAAAAATCACTTCAAAGAACTTTAACTTGTTTGCCCCACTTTTTCAGGGAGACACTCTGTATATGAAGTTTCATACTGGCTAACAAATGGAAGAAGGAATATGTAAACAGAGAAATATCAACCCATCCGTCATTCATCTTTTTCTTTTAATATATATATATAATGTTTTAAACTGCAGCAGACTTAAAGCAGATGCTGTTTGGAATGTCTATTATTTGTAATTCAATCCATCATCTTTTCAGTACAGGCATTTTATGGTGCTGACTTTATGCTGTAATTTAAATTCAGCACACCATCTTGAGTCAAGTGCTTCTGATGAAATTCCCACAGAAAGAAGTAAAAATTCATTAACTGTCAGCCATTAACTCACATTGGCATTGCTCTGAATAAATAATTTTCATGATTAATTTAATGATTTCTATTAATGTTTAAAAACTCCCTGAAAAAAGGCTCTGTGCATAACATATCTAATGTATACAAACAGCATTCGGTTAACAAGTTTAAATCAATGTGAGATTTTTAGACGATTTGCATATTTATACAATTTCTTAAAACATCTACACAACACCATTTAAAAAGAATAGTCAGACCATTTTATTATTCAAATCATGTTTTATGTACTGATAGAACTCATGAGGACATAAATTGGAAGAGGCTGCTTAAGATACAAGTTTCTTAAGTGTAATGTACCATATGTACTATCACATTTAATCTACAAGTTATAGTTCTCCAATGGTGCACTGGTATCCGCATAAGAACAAGTCTTGCATTTGAAGAAAAAACAAGGTAAAAAAACTATCTTACACAAGATCTATATTTGCATTTTAATTCTATTGATACACGGGGAAGAATATGCACTATATATGCATCGTAAGTAGCACACTATGAAGAAAATATGAGCTGAGGTGGCGCAGCGGTTAGAGCGCAGTACTGCAGGCCACTTGATCTGACTGTGATCCGCAGGTCAGCGGTTCAAATCTCACCGGCTCAAGGTTGACTCAGCCTTCCATCCTTCCGAGGTAGGTAAAATGAGGACCCAGATTGTTGGGGGCAATATAAATATACATTGCTTACTGGTGTAAACCGCTTAAAGAGTGCTTGCACTGTGAGGCAGTATATAAATCTCACTAATAAGTAAATAAATAAATAAAAGTCAGAGTACTGAAAAACTTGAAAATGTGAACATCATTTCCCTGGGCTAATACAAAACAAATACATATTACTGGATATTGCTGCTCCTTTAAAGATGTCAGCTATTCTAGGTAAACAGGAAACACAACTAGATACTTTATTCTAAGGCTATATTATCAGAATAAGGTACAAATTTCCTGCCATCATTTCTAACTACCTGATCCATTAGAGCAGTGTTTCCCAACCGTGGCAACTTGAAGATGTCTGGACTTCAACTCCCATAATTCCCCAGCCAGCATTCGCTGGCTGGGGAATTCTGGGAATTGAAGTCCAGACATCTTCAAGTTGCCAAGGTTGGGAAACACTGCATTAGAGCGAGTCTTTCTTAAGTTTGTTCCTCTTGCTTTCAGTTATGCCATTGGGGCGACTCCCTCTCTTGTCTGATTGTTCCCTAGGCAACATTTCTTTCCTTCATCCTCTAAGGTCATTCACACATTTGATTACAAATACTTCAGTGTTTGACATATACTTTTAAGGGGAGAAATGAACAAAGCAGGTTAAATTGCCAATTAAATATTATTACTTTAATGTTTGATGTAGGGGTGCACTCTACATAAAATATGTTCTTCATTTTATTCCATCAGATATGTTTGCGAAAAATAGCTCTGCTAGAGAAAAGTTCCCTGAAGATGGGCTCCAGCACGAGTCCGAAAGCTCAGAAGACAAAACTTCTTGTCCTGGTGATGGATCCAGGTTGGATTCTGCAATAGTTACCTTCATTTCACTAAAAAAATCTGCATTCTAACATGTCACACTAACTGATGGAACTGTCATCAGCAGCTATATCTCTTAAATTATAAATAGTATTCACCCTCAGTGAATTAAGTTAAAAAAAATCTTTCATTTTTATATAGTATTTAGTACTACATAGCTGATTCAAAAGTATAATTCTGCATCACATGTGACATCATCAATGGGTTTACTCAAAGCCCATGGGAGAGAGAAAGTCATGATAGTAACCTACTGATCAACAACGGTTCATAAAAAGCCTCTCCCAAACTACACTGAACCTGTGCCAAATTTTAAACATGATTCCATGTCCCTAGTCATGGAAATAGATTTAAAATAGCTATATTTATTTAGAAATCACAATTAATATTAGTTAGCAGTATGTTAATACTCATAGCACTAATGCTTATCTTTGACTCACTTGTGAATAGAAGTTGGAAAAAACAGGCTTAATTAATGGTTTGTCTTATGTGATAGTATGGTTTTCACTTTCATAACCACCCAGAGTGAAGAGCCCAGAACAAGCCTTTAAGAAAACACCATGGAATTCTTATAAAAATCAGGATGACTGATTCATTATTGTATGCCATAGTAGAGACAATCAATCCCAAAGTATTCATTTAGAGAAACAAGTTTCATCCTGTTCCTCACCTCCTTTTTTTAATTAAATAAATTTTGTTGACAAAAGTGCAAAATGCTTCTTGTGTGGAGAGAAGACAACCTTTATGGAAAAATAATAGTGCAATATTCTGCAAGGATAAATAGATCACTAGAAGAGAATATTCTGTGAAAATATCTACAGACCTCACATCCTGGACACAAATTGTTTCAACTTCTACCCTCAAAATGATGCTATAGGGCACTGCACACCACAACAACTAGACACAAGGACATTTTTTCCTGAATGCCATCACTCTGCTTAACAACTAATTCCCACAACGCTGTCAAATAATTTACTAAGATTAAATTACTATTATTCTTGTCTTCCTTACTAGTATCTATCTCTTCCCACTTATTACAATAACCATGTTGCTTGTATCTTTCAATTTATATTGTTTTTATTTGTTTCCTAGTACGATTTGATAGCTTATTAGTAACCCTGACTATCACTAAGTGTTGTATCTTTTTATTCTTGATGAATGTATTTTACTCTCCTTATGTACATTGTGAGCATATACTGTACACCAAAGACAAATTCCTTGTGTGTCCAATCACACTTGGCCAACAAAGAATTCTATTCTATTCTATTCTATTCTATTCTATTCTATTCTATTCTATTCTATTCTATTCTATTCTATTCTATTCTATTCTATTCTATTCTATTCTATTCTTTGTAGCTCAAGGTTCAACTGTGACATCTTTGATGCTTTCTGAGCTTGGTTGGTTTCTTGCAGACATTTTATTACCAAACAGTAAAACAACAGCCTATTTCAAATATCCATCAAGACCACTCCCACTAATGCCAACAGGGCAAGTCACTAGAACAGGGGTGTCAACCTTACATCGTCACGGCAGCATCACGTGATGTATCGGGACTTTTCCCCCCTTTGCTAAACTGGGCATGGGTGTGGCCACCGCGTGACACATCCGGCCTGTAGGCCAGGAGTTTGACAGCCCTGCACTAGGATATAAAATGAGAGTACTCCCTTCTAGCACTAATGATGCTAACTAGTTTGGTAATGAAACTGCAAGAAACCAACCAAGCTCAATAAGCATAAAGGACCACATAAATAGACCACTATTTAGAAGAACCCAATTTCCTCTTTCCATCCTCCCAACGTCAGCTTATTTAAATCATCTCTTCCTATTACATCAGAAAACTATATTTTAATTTTACCATTCTAAAGAGAAAATTAGGATCCTGGTTGCATAAAACAAGGAGGATTGAGACAGGACAGCACAGAGGTTTACATTAACATAATGAGTCAGATATAAAATAATATTATTCATCTCCTTGATTGTTCCTCAAGGAGCATGGTGGCTCACATGGTTAAGGTGCTGGCTTGAGAAGCATCAAGCTTGCATTCGAGACCCAAGTGCTGTCATGGGATGGGATGAGCTCCTGTCCTGCTCCAGCTTCTGCCAGGGACATAAAAGGAGTTTTTTCCCTCCTTTGTCCATTTTCCATCTGATAACCATCTACCCATAAGTATTGGGACACAACTTCATTCAGAGTTCTATTTCTTTCCAAATGATCATAAATAACCATTGATGTAGTAAGATGCGATCAGAAATGCCTTCTGCATTTCCCCAAACATTTTATTATACAATTCAACAGTCTTAAGGACCAAATTAAGTTAAGGATCAAATTAAGAATTTCAGACAGTTTATGTGGAGTGAGAATTACATTCTCTCAGAAACATCACTCACAGAAAACAAATGGGTTAAATTGCTTTTATAAGTAGCTATATAGATCATCAAGTTGTTCTCTATCCATGCAGCTTATCTTTCCCTTTATATATTTACCAAGGCATTAGAATAAATCTGATTTTATATGAGCATTAGTTTATACAAACGTTTATGAAGGTATACTTTAGCAAAAGGACTGAATTAGGAATAAGTTATGTTCAAAATCTTACAAGATAGGTATAATGAATTAACATAACTCAGATAAACTCTATTTTGAATACCCAGTAGATAAACTGTGCAAATATTTTAAAAGCCAAGACTAGAAAATACAGTGCAGTATGTAATTCTCTGTTGTGCAACAATTTACAAGCTAAAAAACTTTTGTAATCCTGGAAGTTTTTGCAATGATCTTATTCATTGAGTTTTGACTTGGACAAAAATTATACTTACTGTACTAGATCAATGTATATAAGGCAAAATGAGAACTAATATTACTCTATTTTCTGTCCATGCAGTTATGCTAGATTACAATGTAAACTTTTGTGTATTTGGAGAGTAAAGATTGCTTGTTTCTGAGTTTTTAAGCAATGCAAAACAGATCACTGTATCTGCCTCCACAAGTTTAATTGGTTTCTTGATCTCTATTAAGCAGCATGAGTAAACTGGAGGTTCCCTATAGCAGACTTTCTAAATTAACCCTTCAAGCTGTAACATTCACAGACTGCATGGACCATGAAGATCAAGTTCTACCTTGACATCACCTGCTGACATAGTTAAGGTCCATTTGGGTACCACTACATGCAGAAATGATCCAGCTATTCTAGTGAATCACAAGTTAAAAGATACGGCGCTGCACCTAAGAATATAAAATGTTTCACAGTAAGACTTTCATTTAATCAGGAGAGAAGTACCAACATGTCCATCTGTGCAATATCTGCCTGAAAACTGCAGATTACACAGAAACAATGAATGGTTTGGGAATTGCATGCTCATACAGAGAGAATCTAATCAGTAATCAAGTCCATCCACCTTGTTGTTAGTCATCATCTTCTTTGTCCTTCCACCTTTTTTAGCACTGATTTCTCAAGGGAGATAAATCTTCACACAATATAAATTCAGACTGATTATCTGTGCGTTGAGTGAGAACTCTAAATTGATTACTTCTAAGATCCATGTGTTTGTTTTCTTGGCTGTCTACGGTATTCTGAAGAATCTTCTCCAACAAAGTTCAAAATTTAATTTAATTTAATTTAATTTAATTTAATTTAATTTAATAATTTAATTTAATTTAATTTAATTTAATTTAATTTAATAATAATTTAATTTAATTTAATTTAATTTAATTTAATTATTTAATTTAATTTAATTTAATTTAATTTAATTTAATTTAATTTAATTTAATTTAATTTAATTAATTTAATTTAATTTAATTTAATTTAATTTAATTTAATTTAATTTAATTTAATTTAATTTAATTTAATTTAATTTAATTTAATTTAATTTAATTTAATTTAATTTAATTTAATTTAATTTAATTTAATTTAATTTAATTTAATTTAATTTAATTTAATTTAATAGATTTGTATGCCGCCCAACTCCCGGGGGGCTCTGGGCGGCTCACAGCATGTCAAATCCATTACAAATAAAAACATATAACAGTTAAAAAGATATAAAAATTAAAAAATCTCCAACATTCATAACAAGGGGGGGGAGACCCAAGTATAATCTGCTCGGTCTCACTTTCACTCATCAATACCCTTTCTATCTTGTTTCTTCAAAGTCCAACTTTCAATTTCATGTTGTGTCACAGGGGAAAAAATTCCTTGCATGATTTTAATAGGCACAGGCATATTTTTTTTTAATTTTTTTATTTGATTTGTCAATCGTTTACAAGATGATAGGTATAAGAATAAACATGAGTACGAACACAGGAAATGGGTACGAATAAATGGGGACAGTAAGACAGGGACAGTAGGCATGATGGTGTGCTTATGCATGTCCCTTACAGACCTCTTAGGAATGGGGTGAGGTCAATAGTAGACAGTTTAAAGTTAAAGTTATGGGGGTTTGAAGATGTAACAACAGAATCAGGTAGTGCATTCCAGCCATTGACCACTCTGTTGCTGAAGTCGTATTTTCTGCAATCAAGTTTGGAGTGGTTTACACATTGAGTTTGTATCTGTTGTGTGCTCTTGTATTATTGCTGTTGAAGCTGAAGTAGTCATTGACTGGTAGGACATTTTAGCGGATAATTTTGTGTACTACGCTTCAGTCCGACTGTAGGCGGTGTAGTTCTAGGTTGTCCAAGCCCAAAATTTCAAGCCTGGTGGTGTAGGGTATTCTGTTGTGAGCAGAGGAGTGTAGTACTCTTCTCGTGAAATACCTCTGGACTCGCTCAATTGTATTAATGTCCGATATACAGTGCTGATTCCAGACAGATGAGCTGTATTCGAGAATTGGTCTAGCAAAGGTTTGTATGCCCTAGTTAGCAATACAATATTACCGGAGGAGCAGCTTGTAAGATTAGGTTAACAATTCTTAATGCCTTTTTGGCAATGCTGTTACAGTGAGCTCTAGTGCTTAGATAGTTTGATATGAGTACTCCAAGGTCCTTGACAGAGTGAGGGTTGTCTACGAGGTCGTATCCGCCTAGCTTGTATTTGGTGTTCTGATTTTTTTTACCAATGTTTAGGAAAGAGCATTTGTTGGTTGAGATTTGGAGTTGCCAACTGTTTGACCATTCAGACACAAAGTCATTATGATCCTCTTTGTGAGGACATAAATTGAGACAATCAAAAGTCAATCATGCTGTGGTCACTGTTTGAAAAGGGTTCTTGTATTTGTAGACCATAAATTGAATTTAAACTGTTGCAGAAGATGAGGTCAAGGCAGTTGTTGAGTCTAGTGTTGTTAGTTACTAATTCATCCAGTCCTAGGGTAGTAACGGCATTGTACAGGGTTGCATGTATGGGTTCAGATGTACATTTATTTAGGGTCCAATTTATAAGAGGTAGATTGAAGTCACTAAGGAAAATAAGAGGGTGTGGGCAGGAGGCCACCCACGTTAGTAGTGAAGTTAGCTTGTTCTCCTGAACAAGGTCATAATCAAGGGCTCTGTAGCATAGTAAGAAGTGAAATGTGGTATTTAAGGACAGTTCACAGATGATGGTCTCTAGAAGAGCAAGCTCCTGTGTAATTTGGATCTTTTTTAGATTTAGGGACTTTTTATAGAAGATAGCAACATCACCCCCCTCTACGGATTTCACTATCTGACTGATAAACATGATAGTCTCTTACTGTGGTAATGGAGTCTGGGAAGGATGCATTCACAGACAAATATAATGTCGAATGTATCCGTGTTTAGTAAGAGGAGGAATTCATGCATTCATGCAAAAATATGAATATTTTTCCCAAGGTTTTCATTGTTGTCCCAATGAAATACTAATCTGCAGTGTATTTCCTGACTGCTGGCTTTTGTTGAGTTTTGTGTGCATGTGTGTCTGTTTGTGCCTTCAAGTGATTATTGACTTCTGATGACTTCCTGGACTATTCTCTGAAGTTTTCTTGGCAACCTTTTTGGAAGAGGGTTGCCATTACCTCCTTCCTAGGGCTGAAACAGAATGACTGGCTCAAAGTCACCCATCTGGATCTGTGCCTAAGATAGGGATAGAACACACCATTTCCTGATTTTCAACCTCAAGTCTTAACCACTAATCAACTAGCTCTCTCACTTTTGTTGATAGTTAATCCTAAAAGGTAAAGCTATCCACCACTTCCATATTTTCATTCTTGCTCTAAAAGATAGTTGATGAATCTGTTGTCATTTGGTTGGTCTTGTATTTAAGGTATACCTGGCCCAGGGATAAACTATCTTGCTGTCAACTCATGCGTTATAGAACATCTTGCCTCCTGGTGATAGGGGAGTCTTCACCTTGCTTGTGTTCCACAAAACTGAAAAAGTATACTATTCCCTATGCTGGTTCATGACTGTAATAAATATTTGATTTTATTTGATATACTATTCTGATGTGCATTTGGAATGAATAATGAACAAGGATTGCTATTGCAATTTTTTATTGTCTTTGACTCCACTTGATTTTGTAAAGTATCTTGAATCAAAACTAGTTATGGCACTAAATAAATGTTATAATATAAAATAAAAACAAATATTGTAAACAAATGCATCTGCTATACTCTTACTTTAGTTTAAGCCATAAAGCTATCATTTATATATCTAGGCAATTCCTAGGCATGTTTTCGATTTCTTCTGAAACTGAACTGGAGAATTTTGTTAAAAAAAGACGACAAATCAGTAGGAGGAAAAGCCTGAGACATTAGATGAGTAAGCATGCCACAAATCTTTCATTCTTTTTGAAGATTTGGACAAAATGTAACTCGCTCCCAAAATCCGTGTCAGGGTTCCAAATAGCATCCAAAACTAAATCAGAGTCCGAGGCAAGGCAATATTTTATTAGAGACTCTGGCCTGCCAATCCACACATATACACTGAGACATTTTGAAATCTGAGACATTGGCCTTCTACTGTAAAGAATTTGCTTTTAATCCATATTTTTCTTCATATAATTATGATGTAGCTTTTTTATCCACATGCTTGGCTTCAATGGTACTAAATACATAAAAATAAACTAAATACACTTTCTAAGATGCTTTTCCTAATTCCTGTATCTTTCTTCTATTAAAAACTAGGAATTAGTGCTGTTTCTTTAGTGCAATTTCAGAATCACCAACATTTTTTAAAAAAAATAGCTAAACATAGTCACAAAATTGAGTATTTAAGACTGGAAGACATTACGCTAAATCATCCAATTTCTGTAACCAGACATGCAATACGAGAAGGCTTTTTTCTCCTTCCATTTACCAGCTCCAACTTCAACAAAGTGAACAGAATGGGGCTCTTTAGAAAATGACAGTCTCTGTTTATGCAGAATCAGTCTGCAATTACAAAAATAGCTATCATCCTTATTTAATACACTGATATGACCACTAAATAGGTGCTCCAGTAGTTCAGTATTTAAAGAATTTCCTACTATAAGTATCAGGAAACACAAACAGATGAAGGAGAAAGAGTGTGTCTGTATCCATTTATTTATATACAATATGTAAGCTGGTAATAAGCAAGGTTATAGTTCATACTGTTAACCACAAGAAGGAATGTGTGTGTGTGTGTGTGTGTGTGTGTAACATTTTTTGCTGATAAATGAAAATAAAGGGAGACTATATGTTATATATATATATATATATATATATATATATATATATATATATATATATATATATATATATATATATATATATATATATATATATATATATAACATATATTACTACAAAAGGAAAATGCATTTTTCAAATAAGTGTAGTGCTAAGAAATTGCACAAATCAGAACTGCAACTTCTGTTTTTAAAGGAAGGTTAACATATGGTAGAGCTTCCTGATTATTTATTTCATTTATATACCATCACAGTTGACTAATTACCCATCGTGTTCCGATTACCTATTGTGCTTTTTAAAAATTCATTATCTCTGAACTTGCTGTATGGCCATTGAACTGGTCTGCTCTTTGCTAATGGTATCATAAATAGACGCAATGAGCTAGAAGAGATATTGCTCAGAGTTCTTTGAGTTAAAATTAACACAGGCAAAGCTGAAGAGAAAGCATGGTATTCAAATAGCTGTAGCACCCTACATTAGTAGACCCTAAATTATTAATATGGCTTTGTTTTTTTGTGATTAATTATTAAAAATCAAAGGCTTGTCAACATATTCATCATAGTACCAAGAGATTAGTGTTGCTTCATGGACAATATTATCCATATTTTAAGCAGTGACCTTTTGAGTTTCAGACTTTAATCTGTTTCCAGTTTTGGTGCAAAGGAAGCAAGAAACAAGCTCTGGTTTTTATAAATCACTGACATATTTAACAGATCGAACCTAGTTCTGTTCTTATACAGCAAAGAACAAGTGAAATATCAAAGATAAGATCAGATTCACAATGAAATTTATTTATTTAATTTATTTATTTAATCGTTCTTATAGGCTGCCCAACTCCCGTGGGACTCTGGAACTTTTAGAAAGAAAGAAAGGAAGGAAGGAAGGAAGGAAGGAAGGAAGGAAGGAAGGAAGGAAGGAAGGAAGGAAGGAAGGAAGGAAGGAAGGAAGGAAGGAAGGAAGGAAGAAAGAAAGAAAGAAAGAAAGAAAGAAAGAAAGAAAGAAAGAAAGAAAGAAAGGTAATATGTTCAGTATGCATGAAGATCACCAAACTCTTATTTATCAACACAAAGCTTCTAAAATTAATCAATCAGCTGCTAGACAAATACCATCAGATAATTTTTTCCAATTAAATGGCAACTAGAAACTACTTAATTTTTCTCTTGACTTTGTCTGTGAATAGATTGATGGTCAAATAAGGAATCGATATTTGGCTAAATTACAAATTTTCTGTTATTGTTATCATTAGTATGTTTTAAGTTAGGAAAGTTGTGAAGATCATTAGCTTCAATGACATAACTTGAAACAATTACAAGTGGGACACAAATACCTTTTGAAATTTGGGACCAGTATACAGTGACCCAAAATGATTTTTCTGTATATTAACCTCTCCTCTCCCGAATTCTCATTTGCTAAACTAAGCTAAGATAAGCTGATTACTAATTTAATTTAATTTTTAATTTAATTTGTTGATTTTGCTTGCTTGCAATAATTTAAACACACGCAAATGGCAAATAATTGAAAGAAAGTTGCATAAACACAGCCTGAAAATTCTAAGGATATTCTGATACCACATATTATATAGCAATGGTATATTATAAAAATAGCTATAAAAAGTCAAGGGCATTCTCCTTGGCTTGAATAGCTTTTTCAGCTAATTTGGATTATACATTTTCAGGGCAGAAAGCTCCCCCCCATATACTTCTCTTGTTGTAAAATGATATGTCCAATAAATTAATAAAATAATTAATTATATAATGGTTAAATAAATTAATATCAGATTGGTATCCACCCATAGACTGTTAACTATAATATTGAAAAAAAACACAACACATGTCACAATGCAACTTCTACCTATTCATATTCATATCTGATCTCAGAGACAGGTAGCTAAATCAAAAGGTTTGCGCTGTTAACATCACAATCACAATGCATATTTATTCATTTGTTATCCAGCTTCTCCATACTGGTTTTTCATATATTTCTATTTCTATCTGTGGGTTAGTAAGCCAGATAATATTTTAGATAAATAGCTCTCAGTTTACTAGATTTCCTTGGACTAGAAATTTGATCTTAAACAGGAAAGAAGAGGACAAGATTTTATGGTCATTGTAGAACACTAAAATGACATACTTTCATTTTGAATCTTTAATAAGAAAACTTTAAGTTGTATCATTAAAGATTTAAAACGAAATGCTTAAAATGTTTATGGATCCATTCTAATGCAAAACATAAGGAATCTTGGCTTTTTACTGTAACACAGTAAAAAGATATAGGGGAAAAAGCACAGTTTAATCAAATATCAAATGACTTCAGTCCTTAACTGCAACTAATAAATAAAACATCTTAAAATCATTTTTAAAATGACACTGCTTGAAGAAACCCATTTAATACAAAAGAAACAAACTTTTTTGTTGTTTTTGTTGAATTGCATGTTCTCCAAATTTATGCTCCAAAACCGAATCACTCCAGTTAGAACTCCACTAGTTCAGCTTGACCTCATAACATTCTGATGTGCCAATTTTTCGTCACAAAATTTCCCAACTTGTTTACTGATACTCAAGATAGCTAAAATAAGTAGGAAAATACAAATACAAAATAATATCAACCCAAACTCAAATTAGCACAGGAAAACAACTACGGATAAATGAAAACAATAGCAATACAAAGAATTACATTGCTGTTGTATACTGTGGCAATAAACCATTCCTTTGTTTTTAAAGTTGTAACTTTTTAAAGGTTTTGTAAACTGTGGTCTAATTGCAGCTAATAATGAAGTGATTTGTAAAAAAATACACCCTTGTAATGATGCTGATATGTTAAGCAGAATCAATCTGGCAGTACTTTGGTCATTTCAAATGTTTTTATGTTGTCTTTAAATAAAATCTGCCAGGGCACTTGACAATTAAAAAAATACAAATGAACAGTACGGAATAAAACAGATTAGAGCTGTTTCAATGAAAAGGCCCACCTTTTCAGTGTTACATAATATATAAGGTAATGAACTATAATAGCTTATAGTACTGTTGGAAGAAATATCCATTGGTCCAAGCCGGGAGAAAGACACTGGAAACTTGGAGGCTGATTGGAAAGATGGTTTATTGATGAAGCAGAACCACATGGGTTTGTGGTTCTGGGCAGCTGACAAAATGGAGTTGAGAGTGGGTGGCTTTTATACCTTCTTTTGGGCTTTGTATTTGAGCTTCCTGTTCCTGTGCAAGAACATGTCCTTTAATATTCTATTGGCTGTTGTCAGATTTCTATGGTCATGTAGAGGTTATGTAGGGGTCATAGCTGGCTCTATAGGGAAAAGAGGAAATGCAAATCCTAGGTACTTGTCTGAGCTAATTTGGTTGAAGTTTGGACTGCTCTGGGGTGATACAATGAAGGGGCTTGTGTTCTGAAAGGGAGTTGAACAATTCCTATTGTGTCTAATGACTTTCGTCCTGTGTTGGATCTTGAGTGAGGAACTAATCCCACCATTCTGTCTTTGCTCAGACTTTGTATTTATCATTTAGGGAAGTATAATATTCTGCCTTTTTAATATTGCTCGAAATATATCATTCTTCTAGGAGGGGTGCCTGACTTTCTACAGTACAAGCCTCCATATATTTATTGACAATCATATAAAAAAAATCAATATATTTAAATTGTTGCCTTCTTCAAATTGTTTCAACATTTGATCTTAATTTCAATAAAACAGATGAAGGGGATACAATACAGCAAATATCACGCACCATTTACATGTTGTAGACATTATGTAATCTAAATAAATATAAATAGAATATAATGTGGAAAAAGGAATTACGGCCTTACATTATTACTACTGCAAATATCTAAAATAAGAATCAGATGCACCCGATCAGGTGCAAATTATTAGAACAGTATTTCTCAACCCTAGTAACTTAAAGATGTGTAGACTTCAATTCCCAGAATTCTCCAGTATGCTGAGAGGATCTGGGAGGAATCTGTGTTATTTAAACCTTAGATATTTAGTTTGATTGGCTTATTGTTGTTGTTGAAGGGTGTGGTATCACCATGCCTAGACCGAAAGAGCTTTCTGAAAAGCTCAGAAAGAAAGCTATAGATGCCTTTGAGTCCAGGAAGGGACTCAAACAGATCATCAAACTATTGAACATCAACCATTCTACTGTCTGGAAGATCCTCCACAAGTGGAGAAGATGTTAACAAATGACAACATACCCAGGAGAGAACATCCCAGCATAAGATGCCAAAAGAAATCTTTAAAAACCCCACGATTTCATCATGTGACCCACAGGTAACTCTCGCCACTATTGATATCATAATGCATGACCCTATAATTAGAAAAAGCTACAGTTAGATCTACACGGGAGGTACACAAGATGAAAACTTTTGTTGCCCAAGAAAGAACATGAGGACAATATTAAAATTTGAATACTATGCTAAGTTTAGGATCTCTTGAACCAGAGGTGCTCTGGACAGAAAAGGGTAAGATAGACTACTTGACCACCATAACAGAGGATATGTTTTGTGAAACCTGAAAAACAGCATTTCACCAGAAGAACCTGATACCAACTGTAGAGCCAGGTAGTGAAAATCATATGGTTTGGGGCTGCTTTGCTGTATCCGTGCAGCACACCATCAGAGAATCCACTATGAATTTTTCATTTTACCAGAAGGTCCTGTCAGAAGATTAGAGCTCAACTTAAAGAGGCAGTGCAACATGGCAATGACCCTAAATATTCCAGTAAATCCACCAAGTAATGGCTGGGGGGGGGATAGGGATTTAATAAAATCAAAGTCTGGAATTTAATCCCAGTGAGATGCTGCAGGGTGATTTGATAAGGAATGTATATGAAAGAAACCTCTCAAACAACTCATAGCTGAAAACTTTCTGTAGGAGTAAATTGTCACCACTGATGTTACAGACTGGCAGACAGTTACAAGAAAAGCCGAGTTGAGGTTGTTTCTGCTAAAGGAGCAATACTAATTATTAGAGTCAAAGATATATATTTTTTCACAAAAGGACATGGCATATCTATTATTTCATTGTTGAATAAATGATTGCAAAGACAATTTTTCATACTTATTTGATGTTCAGTTCTATCACCTTTTATCTTTATATGTTATTGTTTGAATAAAGACAATACATTCTATTGATATTGAAGATAATATATATCCACGTGTATTAAAAAAATCTACATGTGTTATACTTACTTTTTCACATGAGTCCAGATGTACATTATATTCCATTGTGTTCAACAGAGCTTAATTTTAGTAAAATGTAATTAAGTTCACAAATATTTATATATTTGAACTTAAATATTCAGTTTACTTATTTATTTCAATTATTCTTTTTTAATACTATTTACTAGGAAATTTATTTAATTCATTGCAAATTCTAATCAGCTTTTTAGAGCTCCATTTGGTAGAATACTACCATTAAAATAATGCAAAACCATACAAAAATTATTTCCAACGGTGGTATGTTGAATTATATATTATTTTGATATCACATTGTCTACATACTCTACTTTGTTTTATTCATCATCTATCTGCTACCCAAATGGCAGCCTGAAAAGGCTTGACATATAACAAACATTTTTCCTTTGTCCTACAAACACATATCATTGCTCGTACCATGTTTATCTCTGATAATCTGAAATCAAAGAAATAACCCCATGAACCTTTTTTATGAGTTGTATTGCTGAAATATATCATATTGTAAAATATGAATTCAGCACAAGAACTTTGCCACAACGTGCCCAGGAATTCTCTAGGTTGTTATGTAGTTAAGTGACTGAAAATTGTAATCATGCCATTGAAATGCAGGCTGAACTTAAAAGAGACTTTTTAAAAAATGAAAGACAAAACGATCACATGCACTCTGCTGTGCGTTTTCTGTTCTAAAGATCATTTGTATTTTCTAGCCACATTCAAAGAGGATGAACTCCACATTTTATCAAATGGCATATTGTTTTTTTCACCGCTAAAACAAACGCCCTAACAACTAAATAAAATGGATTCCCCAAAAATCAGTGTGTTTCTTCTGTGATACTGATTGCAGGAGATTAAATGAAATTTAGATTCCTATTATAATTACTCAGAATAAGAATCCAAGTGTTATAGAAGAAACTGTATTCATGTTGAGTGCTAGTGCAGATTAATCTTTGTTTAGCCAAAAGTTAATAAATGCTAAATTATTATCCCGCATAAAGGAAAATAGTGCCATAAAACAATACTGTTACAAGGATGGTATGACTTTTCAAGTCCAAAATTTCAGATCAGCAAATATGCCGACAGCCAGTGAAACATTCATCTCATGACTTTTTTTTCATAAATAATAATTCTTGGCTGCTGCAGAAGACTGGTTGCGGCCCAAAATTCATTACAGTTCCTTGAGGGCACCCTCAGTCCACCTGTTTCTGCAGACAGCTTATTCCTCTGTAGGAAGTAAAGCAGCCATTTGACAAAGGCAAGAGAAATAAACAAAAGCAATCACTTCTCTTGGAATCCTGACTGCCATATAGCCATACAGATCAACAGCAGTTTGCAAATAATTGATCCATTTAACTTCTAACACTGAACTGGACCAGAGAAGTGGAGCAATTGTACATGAGGCAGGAAAAAAAGAGAGGAAGTGTAAAAATAGGATATGAGAAAAGAAGAGTTTCTTGCTGAATCAATAGCTATCTAAACTTCTTTTAGTTTAGGAAGACTTTAAAACATGCTCTTCATGAAATATATATATATTTCTGAGTTCTCTAAATTACTTGCCAGACGTTGAAGGCATTTAGTTGCTTTGATGATCGAGCAGAAGTATGAAAAATAAAAAACACAAGAGGAAAATATCAAGAACATTTAGAGCAAAAATGTCAAATTCTGATGGTTGAACCATATTTTTTTTCAAACTAAATGTACCTTAAGAATCTTTACTTATCCCTGGTAATTTTATGAATTTTCCCATATTCACTCTGATTGCCCCAGGGTGAGCGAAAGGTCAAAATAAATCAGTGAAAAGTAAGGTAGAATGCATGGAAGGCAAATGGAAGGAGACACAATCAATAATAATAATAATAATTTATTGTCATTGTACGTATACAACGAAATTCACATAACGCTTCAAGACCAGTCCCAACACACATAGCAATCCCCACCCGCCACGAATTCCCCACCCTGAACCACCCAAACATCCATACAACAGACCAAGTAATACTGTCCAACAGCTCACTGATGGTGACCCTTCAATTCATTATTAAGTGCAATTATAGCTCTAGGATAAAAACTATTCAGAAAGCGTGTTGTCCGAGTTTTAATTGTTCTGTATCTTCTGCCAGAAGGCAACAGTTCAAAAAGATTGTAAGCAGGATGAGAAGAGTCTCTGAGAATATTGTGCAACTTCCTAGAACAGCGAGATGCAGAGATATCGTCCAGGGCTGGTAGCTGGAGCCCAATGATATTCTGGACAGTTGTAATTATTCTCTGTAGAGCGTTTTTGTCTGCTGCAGAGCTGCTTCCATGCCATGCTAGAATACCATATGTCAGGACACTCTCAATGGTGCTGCGATAGTAGGACAACAGTAGATGCTGAGATAGATTTATCTTCCTGAGCATTCTCAGGAAGTACAGCCTCTTCTGAGCCTTCAAATCAAATCAGTGAATCTATGATTCATAGACTGAATTATAACAGACAACTATTATAATTAATTATACCTATATATAGACAACTATTATCACTAATTATAATGAATTATAACTACACAACTATTAACAGGGCCATTAGTTTGAGAATTATATTCTAAACTAGGGTTAGAAAAACTTCCTTTGATTCAGTGTCTAGATTTCCTTCAGTCTCTGAACTTTTGAAATGAGTTATGGTATAAAAGCTTTAAAGCTTCTCCTCTTTTTCAAAACCACAGAAGGGCTATTATGTTATGCAGACAAAGGAAATTCATTTTTTGGGGATTTCACTAAAGCAGTGGTTCCCAACATTTTTGTGATCAAGTACCACTTGGAGGTCCCGTACAGTCGCCGCGTACCACCTGGTTCCAGAGAAACTAAATTCGATCAGATATCACTTTATTTCCATAATTGTACCATTCCTTTTTTGGCCCCGCGCATCCAGCAACTGGATTCTCGGGCCGCTGGGAGCAGGTGGGTGGCGTGTGGCAACAGTTGCAAATCGTTGCCAGATTATCTTGTGTTAGGCAGTAAACATTTTTGTGAAGTAAAAAATAACTAAAAATCGTTCATGACCCCGAAAGTGTTCGCGTACCACCTGGAAGGCCCTCGCGTACCACTAGTGGTACACGTACCACAGGTTGGGAGCCACTGCACTAAAGAATGATCGCCCAACCTTTTTGGCCAGTAAGCATATTACCTTCAAAAGATAAGTACACAATGGGTGACAGGCATGTGGGGAGCAGGTTTGTAGGAAGGTAGCACCCACCCCTCTCCTAGAAAAATGAAATATTTTGGGAAATATTAAAAAGGCAGAATATTATATTTCTCTGGGTGAGAGAATGGAGAAACATGTTTTAGGCAGGAAACAGACTCAGTCTTAATACACCCCCACCCTCAATAGCCCACAGCAGATGTCCGCACTTAAGAGATAAAGGGATAGCTAGGTCTATTCATAGGCAAATGCCCTCACCCAAGATCCAAAAAAAGGTAGGATTAGCCCTCTACCCATCTAGCAACAGAACTCACCACATGGCACCTGGGAAGATTACATCACCCAGCAAGGCTCAACCAAGCTTAGGACTCAAAACACAACCTAAAGCGGTATACAAGTCTAAGTGCTATTGCTATGTTGCAAAAGACATATTTAAAAGGAAAGAGGCATGGAATTAAAATTTAATACCAACAAAATCGTGATGTCTGTTTAGTATGGGAAATCTAGTTTGCAAAATAATATTTTCTATAAAAAGGAAAAATATTAAAGTAAATAACTGAGAGAATCCTGAAAAGTGGTAATGGGTTTTTTTTTGTGTGTGTGTGTAGCAGATGTCTAATACAATCTGGTAAACCATATGTCCCCATTCTGCATGCACAATATAAAAATGGGGCTTAGGCGGGTGTTTGACGCATTTGTGTACCATATCTCCCACCCACACAACAACATTTCATACACAGGAACGCAATGTACAAATATAAATAGAAAAAGGAAAACAGAGGAAATGTTGCTAATTTAAGTACAAAATTCTAAGATTATTGAAAGCATTAACCATGGTAGTAACTCCAATCTTTAGGCTTGACAGAGGTTATCAATCATTACAAAATATAACCTTCTCCAACTTTGTGCCTTTAAATATGCAAGGACTGAATTTAACAGAAAACTCATCTAAGGCTGTCAACAGCCAGTAAGCAACAGGATCCCACAGTCCAACCTTGAGCTACAAATATTCTCTTCTATCCAAATCAAAACATTAAAAGATTTCAAGGCTAGGTAAACAATTTATGGACTGAAAACTTTTTCTATTCCACAAAATTTTGAGTACATCCTTCAGTCCTCCTCCAATAATATAATAGAGTATTCAAAAATAGATTATGTTTACCATATTTATGTGCAATACATTTTTCTACATGATTGCTATAAGTTGATGGCACCAACAGTGAGTGTTCAATAGGTTTATTGTTATTTCTCTGCTTATGGGATTTATCTGCTCTATGCAATGTTCTGTGATAAGGTAGTTTTTGTTGGTTGTTTTTGTATTGCATTAAAGATATTATTTTTCTTAAATCCATGATCCGAGCTACATACAATACTATAAAAAATGAACAAAAATCTTGATTTGATGAAGCCATTTTATTAGGTGAAGGGATGCATTTTGTTTTTGTTTTTATGAATTATCAGGATTGTCCTAGTAAATGAATAGCTTCAGGAGGAAAAACATGGGATACCTCTTTTTAATCAAATAAAGTTGTTTAGCTAGACGGGAAGCTGCTTATTTATTTGCTATTTCTAGAAAGTAAAAACACAGATCACATCAGTTGGTTGATTTTAATCTTTCCCTGGAAAAAAAAACATAAGCTACCTGTTTTTATTTGTTTCCAACTGTGATTATACATAGTTACTGCTAGTTTAATAGCGGTGGGTTGCTCCCAGTTCGGTCCGATTCTTAGAACCGGTAGCAGCGGCGGCAGGAGGCTCCGCCCACCTGCCCGGAACGCTTCTGCACATGTACAGAAGCATCGCACGTGCGCGCGCATGAACCGGTAGTAAAGGGTTTTAGAATCCACTACTGTAGTTTAAGGATATGAATTTTTAATATTTTCTAGATGCTTACATATGCCACTCCAAAATAGACAAAACTCTCATCTAATTTGGATTTTGGCAACTAGAGTAGTAAACTGGACTTGGAAGATGAATGCCATAGGATAAGAAAACATTAAAGTCTAACTTTCATTTATCTTAAGTCAAAGATCAGAGCTGCATACTGATCTCTGGCCTTTATCTTTTGAAAAGTGGCCACAGCAGAGAGATGCTCACTCCAAGCTCCAACATTATTCTGAAAACTACTTAAGCTCCTTATCATTCTGCTGAACATAGTCCACTTCTGTAATTCAGAGACTGATACAGATTCAGATAAGGCAAACAAGGACTTTTATGGTCTATTGATCTCTCCATGGTTCTAAACAGTTTTTTACTCGTTCAAATAAATGGTCTTGCTCCATGACATTTTATTTATGCTTGTATAGATCAAGTCCACTCTAACAGAAATTATCATGCAAGATTAAAATGTAAAATGTAATGGTTGTTACTAGTGCAGTATTATTACATTAAGAATACAGCAGCAGTGTTTATTCTGTATATGAATGAATACATTTAAATGCAATTTTTTAAACTGCAAGTTAGAAGGACAGGTAAAAAGAATATTATGATGACTGCATGTTCCTCTGCTAATTCAATGCCTTTCAGTTTGGAAAGTACTTTGAATTACAAGACTGACTTTGGTCTGACCTTGCCACCAATAATAATAATAATAATAATAATAATAATAATAATAATAATAATAATAATAATAATAATAATAATAATAATAATAATAATAATAATAATAATTATTATTATTATTATTATTATTATTATTATTATTATTATTATTATTATTATTATTATTATTATTATTATTATTATTATTATTATTATTATTATTTATTTATTTATTTATTTATTTATTTAAGAATGCTTAGCAAATGCTAGTGTCGATATAAATTCTATTCCAAAGGCTAAGAATTTTGCCAAACATTATCATAACAAGGTTGGAATGTGAATATTAAATGTTCCGAGGTTAAATTGTTCTATTTCTTTTTCAACAGTTTTGATAACCATTGAAAAAACAGTGCTGTTTTGATTCTATTGTTATAGTTCCTAATGCAATAATGGGAATTTTTTTGCCAATTTATTCTGTAATCTCAGTATTTCATCTGTTAAATTCCAATATTTTATAGTGTTTTCCAGTTCATTTTGAGTTATTGTATTTTGATTTGGTATTGTCACATTCGCAGGTAAACTTGTTTTACTGGGTTATCTGGAGTAGTGTGTTGTAGATGACAGCTCTATACATTTTTTTACAAGGACATTTTCAACACTATGATCATACTAACATTTTGGGGCATAAATTATTAAATCTTCATGTAAATTCTAATGTATCATTTTTGTTACTTGATGATGTCTTGTCTTACAATCTGTCTGTGTAATTTTTCTATAGGTTCTTATTAGGTCCTCTCCTGTCTTTCTATCTGAATAATTTACACTTGTTGCTTCTTCCAGATGTGTAAAGCCTTGTTTATATAACACTATTATTAAACTATTATTATTAATAAAATGTATTTTTCTGTAACGAGTTCGGGATTATACTCTGGTTTATTTGACAGAAGCTATGTGAATATTTCAGCTTTTGCAGCAAAAACCACATCTAGCTCCGACATTAGCATCTTGGTTTTCAGATCAGAATAAACTGATATTTTCCAATCTTCTTTTAGTAGTTTAAAGTACTAAAGTACAGTTTAAGGCCAGTTATTCTCTCTTAGCCCTCTTTACCTCACAAGTTGTGGGGAAAATAGAGGAGAAAAGAGTTTGAGGTAGTTTGCCACCTTGAGTTATTTATAAAAAATAATAAAGGCAGGAAAAGAAAGGAAGGAAGGAAGGAAGGAAGGAAGGAAGGAAGGAAGGAAGGGAGGGAGGGAGGGAGGGAGGGAAGTAAATTTTTTAGAACAAATGGATTGAGTAAAAAGAAACAGAATCACAGGGAAAAACCTATTAGTCCAGCATCTCATTTTCCTTAGTGGCCAAATAGCTTATTTCTGAGATTCCATATGATGGTTTCTACTACTTTTGATCCCCAGATATTAATATTCAGAAGAAGCTATCTCTGATCCTGGGGGAACTTAATAATTATGACTGGTAGACATTCCTAGGTGGAAAGTACCAATTTATGATATTCTTTTTTAAGGTTATTTAAGTCGATAATTATCACCGTATCTTGTGGAAGTGCATTTTACACTTTCATAGTTTAATCACAAACTATGAAAAAAGAACACTTCCTTCACCTATAGATTCTTTCACTTTTCTCTTCAGAATCTAATATGCTAAATATCTTTTTTTTAAATTTTTTTGTGATTTTTTTCTGTGTTTGGATGGCTTCTCCTCTTCCGCTGCTTGAAAAAGGGCCCTCCTGCCTGCCCCGGGTTAATACTGACCTTTATTTCTTCGCCCGAAGCACAGTTGATCAGCTCCTCAGCTGTGTTTCGGGCTAATTCGTGCTACTGAGCATCCGCGGAAGCCAAATTGCATGAGGGGACGCGCGAAACGTCGCGATGTGAACCGGTGGAGAAAGTAAGTGGAACCCACCCCTGGTTTCCATCCATTGCTTCTTGCCTTGCTTTCAGGTGCTTTGTGTCCCCCCCAACCCCCACTATTCTTTGTGGCAGCCTCTTAGGGAAGCCCTTCTTGGTTTTTTGTTTTTTATATTAGCAATAGCACTTAGACTTATATACCGCTTCATAGTGCTTTACAGCCCTCTCTAAGCGGTTTACAGAGTTCAGCATATTGCCCCCAACAATCTGGGTCCTCATTTTACCGACCTCAGAAGGATGGAAGGCTGAGTCAACCTTGAGCCGGTGAGATCAGAACAACTGAACTGCTGAACTGCAGTGCTGCACTTTAACCACTGCACCACCTCAGCTCTTCAAATATTGATTTGAATTTAGCTTTTATTATATTTTATTTATGTTTGTTGTTGTCTTTGAACTTTGGGGCTGATTGTAGGTAATGATGCCGGTGTAAACTTGTTTTCACTATGTTTAGTTTTATTTTTAATTTTGTCTTTCTAACCTTAGTAAAGAATATTATATGTATTCCATCTTTCTGGTTTTTTTCCCCACTGAACTTTGGAGGTTTAAGATAGCTTTTGATTATGATCTTACCCTTCAGCAAAACTGAAATGAAAGATCCTTATCCTCAGAGGTATTCTTTTTTAAAAAGTTTCATATGAATTAGGTTAGTGATAAAAGGCAAAGATCAACTTTTAATATGAAAGATGTACAACAAACCAAACATGAATTAGATATTCCAATTGACTGTCATTGGAATTCAACAAAAGGCTGTATCTTATGTTGCTTTAAAACAGAATTGGAGGATATTAGCATTGTATGAAGCTTCATAAAATTAAGTATGAGATTTTTATTTTAATAATAATCTTGAAAAAAGAGATAGCAGCTAACTTTAATTAATTTGGCAGAACTGGATGACATTTCCAAGCTTACTATTTACTTCTGAGGAGAATCAAACCCACTAATTTGCAGAGGAGCAATTAAAGGAGTTGGAATAGAGTTGCCTACATGAGAATGAGATGTACAGAAATATCAGCGTTAGCTAAGAAACTGATTACCGTATTTTTCGGAGTATAAGACACACTTTTCCCCACGCTAAGAGGGTGAAAATTTGGGTGCGTCTTATACACCGAATGTAGCCAAAAACATGAGACACGGAGGAGGCGATGGTCTGTGGTAATCCTGGCAGCCTGGAACAGCTGATTGGGGGTATTCCGGGAGGTTGATCCACCCACCAATCAGCTGCTTGTGCTGAATCAGGCTGCAATAATGTGCTGAAGCTGACCTAACTATTCGCTATTTGCTGCAAGGACGTGTCAGAGTTTGCAGCAGCAATCACATCCAGAAAGCACACACAAGTAACTGATTCAGCAGGATTCAATAACTTCTTTTTATATATAATATAAAGTAAATATACAATACCAAAAGCAGGTTTTCCAATGTAGTAAATACAAGCAGAGGAGAAGAGTTTCAGTTTCAGTTTCAGAGATCAGTACAGCATACAGCTTTAGTACAGAACAGTGGAGATAAGCCACGCCCAGGCTCCTTGCTGTCTCCTTCCTTGTTGCTCACACAGCAAATACTGTTTCAGTTTCCAAACAGCCTTCAGCTCTCTCACACACTGAGGGGGCGCTAGCCAGATGAATACCGATGGATGCTGGTAGGCAGAGGCAGATTATTTTTCTTATTTTCCTCCCCAACAACTAAGGTGCGTCTTATACTCCAAAAAATACAGTATTTCTAGATAAGAATATTTGAGTGGGGAAAAATTGTGAACTACAGTTTTCTCACTTTTTCTTCATAAAAGTAAAGGTAAACGTTTCCCCTGTCCAATCATGTCCAAATCTAGGAGTGGTGCTCATCTCCGTTTCTTACCTGAGGGAGCCAGCATTATTGAAAGAGACTTCCGTGATCATGTGGCTAGCATGACTATGCAGGCAGAAAAGAAGTGGTACGTCTTTATCTACTTGCATTTGCATGCTTTTGAACTGCTAAGTGGGCAGGAGCTGGGGCAAGTAACTAGAGTTCACCCCATCAGGCAGTGCTCGGGTCTCGAGCCCAGGGTGTCAGTTTTCTAGCTGACAAGTTTAATTGCTGAGCCATTATGCCCCCTTCATAGGACTTTCTTTATATGAAAATTTTAGAGATAGATACTAATTTTTGAAGACATGATATGTATCTGTGTCTCTGTAAAATACTACAGGGGTAAGATGTATTTTGAAGTGATCCTACTACCTTTGGAATTTTGTGAATCAATCAAAGTAGGTCCTGGATTTAACAAAAACGGTATATATATTTCTGATTATTTTGTTGAATTGTCTCTTAATCAGCTGGATGGAGTAGTATTCTTATTTAAGTATGTATACCAGGACAGTAATTTTCTACTGGAGGAACAATGATTACTGTATATTGGAAAAAAAGAACAGCCAGATCTCTCTGCTTCTGTATCTGTCAATATGAAGATTGATGATTATTTAAACATCTTCTATACACTAGCAAAGCTTTGGATAAATATCACCACTTTGCCAGTATGTCCCCTATGTATTGCTCTTGGGAGTATAATTGCCTACACTCTTCTTGGAAATGGGAAGGCTTGTTTCTTTACCAGTCTTCTTATTTTGTTTTTAATTGTGTTTCCCCCAATGGAGAAATTTTTTACTTCATTTTCACACCAGCTCATATGAAACCGAAGCTTTTACAATGGCTTATTTTATCCAAATTGTTTTAGGAATGGCTAAAACTTCAAACAAACAAAATGTACATTCACAGCTTAACAACTACTTTCAGAAGGCTGCAGAAAACAACAATAAAATGATGCCAATTATTTATAAAATAAAAAAGTTAAAGCACCTTTCTCCATTCTAGCTGTTTGCAGATCATTTGGGACTTAGTCTCCAGGGATTTTCAGGCTGCTATATACTAGGTATTATGGCAAGGAAGTTCAGTCTCAAGCCCCAAAACCAAGAAGACATGTAGGGGTTCTTCCAAGCAGATTTCTTTGTTGTTCCACACCTATAAACAAAATCTTGCCAAACTGAAGCACTCTACTATCCACATATACTCTGGCATATACTCTGAAAACTATTAGGGAGCGCTTAACTTCACCTTCTTTCTCACACAATTTATCTGAACTGAGCTGCCTCCAATTTCTCTGGATTGCACCCCTCTTTTCTTCTGAGAATCCAGATTGCAACCCTCTATCACAGCAAAGATTCCCAAACTATTTTTTTTAGCTCATAGCTACCTTTAGAGGGGGCAGTGTGTTGGCTCAGTAGTTAAGATGTTGGGCTTTTTGGCTGGAGAGCCGGCAGCCCAGGTTTGAGACCCTAACTTCACACAATGGTGTGAGCTCCCACCCTCGCTCTGGCTCCTGCCAAGCTAGCAGTTCGAAAGCATGCAAATGCGAGTAGATAAATGGGTACCACTAAAGTGGGAAGGTAACAGTGTTCCATGGTGTCATGCTTAGTCACATGACTGCAGAAATGTCTTAGGACAGTACTGGCTCAATGGCCTTGAAACAAAGATGAACACCACTCCTATAGTCAGCAACAACTAGTGGAGTAAAAATCTGCAGCAACTCCTTTACCTTTTTTAAACATACCTTCAGTACCTCATTTACCTTTCTGACTCACTCCATCACCACCATCATTGCTGTTAGCTGGAAAAAAGTACTTTACCATCTGTACTCATTTTTAATCTAAACAATAGCACAATTTTGCAGGTCTGAAAATACATCTCTCCTCCCTCACCTTTATAATTCAAGAAACTTGGGAAGGTCCCTTCTGAAATATTTGCCACACTCCCAGTGCTTCTCTGGGCTAAGCTTTCTCTTATTGGACTGTTGCCTACTCTGCAGCTACTCCTTGCCTCCTCTTCCTCTTCCTCTTCCTCCTCCACACCAATTTGTAGCCCCCATTAGCTAATTTAGTTTTCACTTTCTCTGTGATACTGCTAGTAATTTCAATGAAATATATTGATCTGTACTGAAATTTCACAATGGTTTGTGATTACTCCATAATAGTATTAATACAGATGTTGTTGTTGTTGTTAGTCGCAAAGTCATGTCTGACCCATCACGACCTCATGGACAATGTTCCTCCAAGGCCTTCCTGTCCTCTACCATTCCCCCGGAGTCCATTTAAGCTCACACCGACTGCTTCAGTGATTCCATCCAGCCACCTCATTCTCTGCCGTCCCCTTCTTCTTTTGCCCTCAATCGTTCCCAGCATTAGGCTCTTCTCCAATGAGTCCTTCCTTCTCATTAGGTGGCCTAATTAATACAGATAAAGGCAAAGGTTCCCCTTGCACATATGTGCTAGTCGTTACTGACTCTAGGGGGCGGTGCTCATCTCCGTTTCAAAGCCGAGGAGCCAGCGTGTCCGAAGACATCTCCGTGATCATGTGGTCAGCATGACTAAATGGCAAAGGCGCATGGAACACTGTTACCTTCCCACCAAAGGTGGTTCCTATTTTTCTACTTGCATTTTTACGTGCTTTCGAACTGCTAGGTTGGCAGAATCTGGGACAAGTAACGGGAGCTCACCCCGTTACGCAGCACTATGGATTTGAACCGCTGAACTGCCGACCTTTCTATCGACAAGCTCAGCGTCTTAGCCACTGAGCCACCACGTCCCTTTAATTAATACAGATAGATAATGACTATCTATCCCTCGGAAGTGAAGTGCAAAATCACTGGATTTTTACTTCCCTTTTCCACCTCTTGCAGCAAATCCATCTGCTTGAGGTATTCACAAAAATCTTACTAATTCATCTTCATAACTTGGCAAGTGGGATAGGAGGAAAAAGCTCAGTCTTTATAGGCTCCAAAATGCCACAGAAATGCAGTAATGATGAATAATCCTTCATTAAGAAGTGAAAGAGAAACTAGGCAAATGTTCCAATGCTACATTGCCAAATCAAAAGTGTAAAAGAAAGTTAACTACCTTCATGGTTCTTTTACTGGGGAATCTAATAATATTCTAACAGTAGTCCATTACTAGTGTCAGTACTTTTTTATGTTGCCTTTTGCTCTGTTATTTATATTTTTTTCTTCTTGTTACTCAACAGTTTCCTAGAAAAGAATGTAATGTCTCAACTGAGATATAGATTGTTTTCCCTATAGATACAATTATTAAACTACTCTATGCCAAATTTGCCACTGTTCAGTTCTTCTATACTTAAGGATATAGTTGATTAGATTCTTCTTTATTCTTCTCTATGTTGGCTCCGAATATGTCAAATTCATCTCTATGCCTTTAGGGAGAAAATCATACCCACACATACATACTGTTCATGTAAGTGTTTCTTTATAGAGTTAGCTTCATAACAGCAGTGTTCTAAAAAGAGCTGGGATGAATTTTAAGCATCCCTGAGGCTCTGGGTTTCTATGCAGGTCATCTTTCAAGATACTGAAGTTTTTAATACTTAAAGGTCATCTGTAAGATAGAACAAATAGACTGAAAAAGCAGAAACGTTTCCCAAACCAGTGCCTATGCCATAATGGAATACAACTAAAACTATGCCATAATGGAATTACAACTACTAATTCTGCTACTAGTTGAAAGTAGCATCAAATATGATCTAGGTAAACTCAAAGAAAGACAAAAGTCTTTAATGGAAAGCTAAAACTTAGAATGAGTTCAGATCAGGAAATCTTTATGGGGTACAATCTTTGACTTGACTTTCCCATTAAATTCTTGGATTCAGAAACATAGAGATATAACAAGAAGTGATTTGAAGCACCAAGGAGTAGAATCCAAGCAAAAGATGAAAAAATCCATCTCTATGCTAGGCATTCTCTAAATCAGGTGGCTCAGTGGCTAAGACACTGAGCTTGTCGATCAGAAAGGTCGGCAGTTCGGCGGTTCAAATCCCTAGCGCTGCATAACGGGGTGAGCTCCCGTTACTTGTCCCAGCTTCTGCCAACCTAGCAGTTCGAAAGCATGTAAAAATGCAAGTAGAAAAATAGGGACCACCTTTGGTGGTAAGGTAACAGCGTTCCGTGCGCCTTCGGTGTTTAGTCATGCCAACCACATGACCATGGAGATGTCTTCAGACAGCGCTGGCTCTTCGGCTTTGAAACGGAGATGAGCACCGCCCCCTTGAGTTGGCAACGACTAGCACATATGTGCGAGAGGAACCTTTACCTTTATGCTAGGCATTCTCTAAATCAGGGGTCCCTAATTTAATGGAATCGGGTCTCGCAAGTGGCAGGCAAGAGCGCAAGCGAAACTGCATTTGTGTGAGCCAAATGGAGTTGTGCACATGGAATTATCCCCTCTCCTTCCCGCGCCAGCGCAGCCAGCAGTCTGCAAAGCTGGAAAGGTTGGAGACCACTACTCTAAATGTGCTAACTACCTCCCAAATAGTGATGCTGGCTAGGAAATTCTGAGATTTTAAGGGCATAAAACCGGTGGATGCCATTTTGGGGAGGATAGTATAGAAATTAGGAGTCAAATAGCACCGTGATAATTACTTATCAATAATTATTTCTTGCAGTTATAAATTGTGCACATTTTGCTTAAGTTTCCTAAACCCGTGAAAGTTTAAAATTACTTTTACATCTCTGAATGAGCAATGGCAAACTGTTATGTGCACCTTCATTCTATCATATTTCTGAATGGCGGTAATAAACATTCTGATCCAGCCAAGCTGTGTCTGGGAATTTTCAGACATTGTTGTTCTATTGATCGAAATCTGTTACAAGTCACTACTAAGTCTTCTGTGGTATTAATTACCAAAAATGATCTTCAAAACATGTATTACATTTGTTTTACATTGGATACAACATAAAGGGTTTGATTACGATTTCTCAAGATGTTACACTGAGAAAACTATGAATCTGCTATTCATTTAGATAGACTTGCTTCTGATTAATTTTTCTTCTCTACCATAAAACCAAAAAATTAAACAGGAAACACAATCACACTCATTTACTATTTACATATACTATGCTATTTTATTAAGAGGTCAAAATAGCGTTTCCTTCCTGCAAACTGGATCACAACTTCCTTTTCATTTAAAATCATTTTGCAGTTTCCAGAGACCATTTCCATTTTGTCTTATGTAAAGTGATTTATGCTCCAATAAGTCAGCTTTTTTCTATTTCTACTCCATAAAGCCTTAGGTACGTGTCCTATATACAGTATATGAACATTTTGTGAAACTATAGGTTGCTCTATGAACTCTATGTTGGACTAACTTTGTGCTTAATCCCAAAGCTACAACGTGTACAAAAGACAATGGACATATTACAGCAAGATATCTGTTCATACAAATTACTGAAATTATTGAATTTGGCTGCCAATTACTTTCTTGGCCAGATTCAAGGGTTGGGGTTATGACATTTAAAACAGTTTAGGCCCAGAACAATTAGTAACCAAGACATTTATCATTTCAGCTTTGTTGTCAGTCACTGAGTTTGTCAGAGGAAATCAAAGATCCTGATTGAGATTCAGACGTTGTGCTGATGTAAACTTAGCATAAAAGATTAGAATATACTTCCTATTTGAAAGAACTGCCTCCCAAACATTTTGTCCTTTGTCAGAACATTTTAAGCTAGTAAATTGATTAGACAAGACTGTTTAGTAGAAGGTGCCAAGAGGATAAAACTATATTTTATTTGCATTTTTAGGAAATGAAGTGACTGAATTTATTCCTATTATTTTACTTTTCATAGTAAAAAATAAAGAATAAAACATTGTAAAGCAATTATCTGAAATTACAATTGATATGCATTTTTATACCACAGATTCCCAAGACCGTAGCAAGATAATTAAATAAATATTCAGTGTCTACATATACTCAGGGAATTGCAATGCTTTGCAAGCATGGTACAATGTAAACTTTTTCACCTTTGTATTTTCTGAATTCTGGGAATGAAAATATGTGGGATTCTTGATATTATTCATCTACCAATGTCTAGAAATTGTACTTAATGATAAAGGATGCCGAGGATTGTAATTCTTCATCTTTTAGGGTATCCCAAGATTGAGACAATTGATCCTCAGTATATTCATGAAAATATTTTTCATATTTTGAAATTTTAACAGTAAGAGGAAATTTGGTGACACGTGAATGAATGTCAGATTATATTAAAAAAACTTACCACTTGTACGTTTTTACAACTTATAATTGTTTACAATGTTGTAAATCTAATTCCAGTTAGATTTCTTAAAAACTATTTTAAAACTAGATTTTGCAATATAAAAAATAGCAAATCAATAAAAAATATTTATATACAATTTATAGGCCACCTGACTCAAATACCTCTCAGTACTTCCTAATTAAAAGTGCAATCCTCTCATCATTCTGTTTTTTAAAAAGATACATGGAATATTTATCACACAACCAAACTTGGCTGCTTTCAAAAAACTGGGCTCAATTAGCTTCCACCTAATTAGCATTTGAATGAGAGACTACCACAAAATGTGTAAGATCCTATCATATTTAAAGAAGGGAATATAATACTTTCCAGGGATGGGTTCTAACTTACCTTGCTGCCAGTTTACTTCCTCACGCGCTGTGTGGGCGTGTGCAGGGGCATGCTCGCATGCGCAGTGCTAAAAACTGAGCTTCTGCACATGCGCAGAAGAAAAAAACAGCTTCTGTGCGTGCACAGAAGTGAAAAACAAGATGGCGCCGCCTATGGCGCCACCGAGAGAGCCAGTTCGGGGGCATGGCCAGCTGGCCATCGCTGCCGGTTCGGCGAATGGGGGGAAATTCCCACTACCGGTTCTATAGAGCAGGTCTGAACCGGCAGGAACCCACCTCTGCTACTTTTATCACAGTGCCCCCTGGGGGGGAAAACTCAACCCTGAATGGGTTTGACCATGTAAGAGATTTTATTTTACAGAAGTGAAAATTCATTGACTCTTAAATGGAATGTGTGTTTGCATGTGCATATATCCTTAAGTCAGTGTTGATTCTTGGTGACTGTCTGGAAAAGTCATTCTTGGATGTAGCGTCCCTGGGAGCCTTGGATACAGAGAGAGGCTCAGCCGATTGGCTGAGGCCCCGCCGGCTCCGAGCGGGAGAATCCGCGAGCTGCCATTGGCTGCCACGTCTGACAGCTCCATATAAATAGCTGTCAGACCGCGGCTGAGGTAATCTTGATGTTCCTGTTATAGTTGGCTGTTATCTGTTGTTAATAAACCTAAGTTCGTTCGAGACAAGCCTCCTGCCTGTTTTTTACCGTGGTTTCGGACACAACATTGGATACATTTCCACCAGTGATTTGCTATTTCCTTCTTCCTAGTGCTTTGATAGAGTGAAAGGTCCAAATGCACACATTTGGCTTAAGGACTAGGACTAAAACTGACAGTCTCCAGTTGATTATTCCCCAGTTTGATTATTTTCAATTTTATCAGTATTTATTTATTTATTTATTTATTTATTTATTTATTTATTTATTTATTTATTTATTTATTTATTATTCTTATATGCTGCCCTACTCCCTGGGGACAGTAACATTCTAGAATGCAAACCCTTTGCAGCTACAAAGATGGGAAGTTATTTACTATAGCAATAGCACTTAGACTTATATACCGCTTCACAGTGCTTTTACAGCACTCTCTAAGCGGTTTACAGAGTTCAGCATATTACCCCCAACAATCTGGGTCCTCATTTTACCTCCCTTGGAATGATGGAAGGCTGAGTCAACCTTGAGCTTGATGAGATTCGATCTGCCAAATTGCTAGCAGCCAGCACTCAGCAGAAGTAGTCTGTAATACTGCATTCTAACCACTGTGCCTCCGTGGCTCTTATATTATCCCAATTTCTCTTTAATATAAACAATGTATTTAATACTAGCACATTAAAATGCATGTTTGTTACATGGATAAAACAGTTAGAAGCTATGGAAGATTCTTTCAATATGTGATTACTGCGGCTGAATTACTATATATCCATAGAGGTGGAAAGATTTGACACTAATTGCTATGAAGGAGTGATTGGTGAAGTGGACAGATTTTGCTGCAATGAATAAACCGACTTTTTGATTCGAGAAAAAACATTAATATTTCTACATTTATTGGTAACTGGAAGCATCTTGTACTTTTTGTGTAAAAATGAAAAAACCATGAACTTGTGATTTATGCATTTGATGTTTAGATAGAAAAGATTACAGGAAGAAGACTAATATGATGTAGCATTAGAGCGGAAAGTTAAATAAATTTGTACTTCTGTTGTGAAGAGTATCAGAAGCCACTTCTTTTTATGTATTTTTTGTTTTCTATTTTCTTCAACTTTTTTTCTTTTTATGCACTTTTTGCTTTCTTCCTTGATTTCTTTCTTGTTCTTCCTTATTCTATATTAGTTTGCATTAGTTTTTAATCTTCTTATTGAAAAGTTTTAATAGTTATATTCAAAAAAGTTACGCTAATTACATCTTAAATTACAGGCTTAAATTGCCCTAACTCTATGAAGACTGTATAAAACCTCCAATGAAAAGAACGTTTTTTATGGAACTTTAATTTTATTAAGCACAGAAGTGACTTAAAAACAAAGGGAGAGTTTTTAAGCAGCAGGCAATATGGTAATTTCAAACTCTAATAACCACTGAAGTATAGTTTTACAAACATATGGGCAAAAAATGGAAAAGAGCAGGGACAGAGCAGCCACAAACAAACTTCTAAGCATTTAGATGGACATTAAAGAAAGGGGAGAATACACAGAGGATTTCTATAGCTTCTTAAGAATAGATAATGAAATATTAGTGACTGAACACTGTTGCTATAATAGTACTGGCTTAGGCAACAAATTTTAGATTGTCCTACCATGAAACAGAGGAGAATTGTCATTGGCACTTATATTGTTTTAGCATTGCAACTATGACCAACTGAATAGGGGGAAAAACAGGAACTAGGGAAGGCAAAGCTAAACAACGGTATATTCATAATCCTAGCCTAATTAGATCAATTAAAAGGTTAATTCTATGCAGAGCTTACTGAAAACTGATCCTACATGGCAATATATCTTTACTTAGTTTGATGAAATACCTTTAGGTTAATGAAATACCTTACAGCAGATGGATAACAGTTCTGGAACAATCAGTGGCTGGTTGCTCTCTTCACTCCAGGTGAAGGATACTGCAAAATCTCCATTCCCTCCCCACTCCTGGGGGAAGCATATTGCAAAATCTCCATTCCCTCCCCACTCCTGGGGGAAGGGGATATTGCAAAATCTCCATTCCCTCCCCACTCCAGGGGAAGGATACTGCAAAATCTCCATTCCCTCCCCACTCCTGGGGGAAGGATATTGCAAAATCTCCATTCCCTCCCCATTCCAGGGGAAGGTATTTGCCGGTTCTCCGAACTACTCAAAATTTCCGCTACCGGTTCTCTAGAACCTGTCAGAACCTGCTGAATTTCATCCCTGTCTCAGATGAATGTACACAAGCTTAAATTTGCATATCACATTGAAGGATAGACATAACTGCTCATTTTAAATTCAGTGATAGATATTTAGAAATGAATTCACAACTATGCTATATTTTCCAATCTGATATTTTTAAATATGTTCTCCAAAATATGTTCTCTCTTTTTTTTAATCAAGTACGAAACAGAAGTAGTGAAACAGAAAATGCTTTTCACTTTTAATATTCCATTCTGGCTATGTGAGAAAATTTGGTATTGTCTGAATAATATATTCAAATTAACAGATTTTTTAATAGCATACTTGTGGGTATTTTTGGAAATGCTTGTTTCCTGCATCAGACTGTAGACTGCCATAATATACATAACTTTTTATCCAAAACAAAAGAAAACACATTAATTTGACAACTAACCATAGCTTCCATAAGAAATTTGATTTTAGGGATCAGCTATCCATACAATTTAAATCCATTTGAAAAAAAATACGTAGACTATAATTTCTTCATAGATTGCAAGTTTAAAAACCTTTAAAAATAAATGCTAGCTAAAAATGGAATATTCTTTAAGATTTAACTTTAAAGCAAAGCATACTAAATTATGTTTTTTTTAAATGCAGCTTCAATAAAAATTCTGAAGTTCTTTATATTTTATCATCACCAAGTGCCACTAGAGGGGGTTGTTACTGCAATTTAATGCCTTTTGCTATATTCTTTCATTTATTTATATATGTGAGAGACTGAATGTTGGCTGATCATACTTAGGAATGCTAAAACCTAAGTTTTATAGAATTGAAATGTGGCTAAAAAGAAGAGAAATGTCTTCTTTTTTGGGGGGGGGGGCAGAAATTTTTATCACATGGCCCTGTCATGGAGTAAATTTAAACAACCTCAAGAAAGAATGATACATACCTACTTTCAAAGAACATTAACATTCTCAGATATGTTTAAGAGAATCAAGCCTACAAATAGCATATTCATAACTGAGTTTGCCTTCCTTGCAACAGAGATTTATAGCATTGATATGCAAGTGGTTGTGTTGTGTCAGAGACCTCTTCTGAGCCCATTAGCTGAGTGATTTGGAAGTGGTGATGTGGTTGAGCCAACCCCTTGGGACCTTAAAGAATAAGGACACCAATACTCTGTCTGGGAATATTGATTGAGACAGGCGAGTAGCTAGGATACTTTTTCAGTGACAAAGAAGTTAACGATTTCAGGATTCATAGCACAGAGGTTGCCTGCAATGAAGACAAAGTCACATGATCTGACCTTGTCAAATTAGCAGAAGACTCTACTAATCTACTAATCTAACTGTAGCTGCTTTCACAGCAAACTCAGAAAGAAAATACACACATTTACATATCCGGAAATGAGTCTCTTTGATTTAAAACTTTTTCCAAACCATTTATACACGAGAAATTCAAGCTCAGGGTAGATACAGAAAGTAGCATTTCTGCTCACCTCGTGGTATTAAAGAATGTCTTCATTCCAATATTATTAATATTAATGTTTGAGTTTTTGAATGTTTGAAACATATTAACAACAGGTGAGAACCAGTGTAGACTAGGCACCAGGAAACATGAGTTCTAGTCCTGCCTTAAGCGTAAAAGCCAGCTGAGTGATTTTGGGCCAGTCAATCTCATTCAGCCCAGCCCACTTATAGGGTTGTTGTGGGGAAGAAAAGAGGAAGATGAGGAAGAAGGAATATTAGGTACATTTGCCACCCTTGAGATATTTATAAAAATAATAAAAGGAAAAATTAAAAAATGGATATTTCTCCTGTGGCATAAATAGATGTATAGCTCAACTTACTGCATTTTGTTTCCATTTTACATTAATAGATGTTTTGGATCAAAAAAAAGACTATAGAAAACTACTGAACAAGTTCTTATTTCAGATTCAACTTGCTTTCCACTTTACTACTTCTCAACCTAAAGAACTGCAAAAAAAAAAAAGAGGATGGTATGAAGTGAAATTTGACAGAGTTCAAAATATAGCTAGTTGAAAGATAACAAGAAACCTGCAGGTTCTGTTAATGGGTTACAGCAGCTGCTGCCTTGAGTTATTACATATGTATAATAACCCTATTCTCATCCACATTTTGTATTTACCGGAGTTGAAACTTGTTTATTATTAACTACATTGGCTTTTAGAACTTTACCATAAAATTATTTGAACAGTATAGAGCAGGGGTGTCAAACTTGCGTCACGGCGGCATCACGTGATGAATTGCAACCTTTTTTCCCTTCGCTAAACCTGCCGTGGGCATGGTCAGCACGTGACGCCTCCAGTCCACGGGCCAGGAGTTTGACACCCCTACTATATAGATTTAATTCATGTTAAATGTGGGATGTGTTGATCTCGTTCTAATGATCGTTTAGGCACTCCTCATTTTTATATATGGTATAAATAAAAGTTGGAGAAGTAACTACCCTGTCAACCATTAACCACTATACATTATAGGAAGAGGTGGGTGGAGCTTTGTCTGAGTTTTGAATTACTCTTGGCTGCATATTATGATTTATAATTCAGGACACAATTGTATGTATATAAAATTATATTCATATTTTGAAAAGAAGAGCAAAACAAGTAGCACAGGTAATCCTTGAGTTATGAACTTACAATGGAACACCCCCCCCCCAAAACTACTTAACCCCCAGTTCCAAAGTTCTGATGGCTGCCTGGTGGCTGAAGAGCCGAGTTGGTGCAGTGGTTAAATGCAGCACTGCAGGCTACTGCTAGTTCAGCAGTTCAGCTGTTCAAATCTCACCAGCTCAAGGTTGACTCAGCCTTCCATCCTTCCGAGGTGGGTAAAATGAGGACCCAGATTGTTGGGGGCAATATGCTGAACTCTGTAAACCGCTTAGAGAGGGCTGTAAAGCACTATGAAGCGGTATATAAGTCTAAGTGCTATTGCTATTGCCTCCCCCTCCTGCGCTCACATGACCACAGTTTGCTTGCTCAACACCTGGATTACATGTATGGCCGTTTGCAATATCTCAGAGTCATATGACTGAGATTTATAACGTTTTAGGTTAAAACTGCATATTCATCCATAGCAAACAATGGGTTCACTTAACAACAAATACATTAAAAACTGCAGTGGTCGCTTTGTGGTTGCCATGTTCATTTAATGACCACCACAAAAAAGATTGTAAAATTGGATCAGTCATGTGATAACCCACTTTACAACCATCATGACCATAATTGCAATAGATTTGGTAGATCTATTGGGAAGCAGGAATACTAGATTTGCCATGTTCATCTTGCAAAGTTTAGGAGTTATATTTGTCACTTATCAGAAATGCAGCCCATGGGCCTTATGGTCACCCAACTTCTTAAATGTCAGTTCTGTTATATATAATAATGTAAAGTATGATAGCATAATTCAGTTTAGAAATAATTCTTGAAAATTTTACAAAAATTCTAAAATTACATTTTTCTACATTTTTCTACATGTTCTTCTATTAACCAACTTCACAAGGTGTTATTTTTGATGTAGACTGTCATTCCTCAGCATATAACTTTTATATACTGTTGTTGCTCTCTAGGCCCACCTAGTGACCGGAAGGACAAATATGCCCTAACATATGATCTTTATGTACTGTTGTTGCTCTCTAGCCCCATTTAGTGACTGGAGGGACAAATATGCCCTAACATATGATCTTTATATACTGTTGTTGCTCTCTAGCCCCATCTAGTGACCAGAGAGACAAATACCAAGTATATTGTTTGAAGCTGACCCAACGCATTTTTCCATCAACCCACACTCTCAAACCAAGTGCATGCTGGGAAACCAGACTCCATTTCCTTTAGCATTTGGAGAAGGCAGAAGCACAAAGAAGAGTCCATCTTAATTTGTGGCACATGGTCATCCAAGGACAAACCAACATCCCACACACAGAGCATCGCTGGTGAGATTTAAATTGCTTGTATTTATTAATTGTTATGTTCAGCAGTAACTTAATACTGACTATCTTTTATTTGGTTCTCATTGTACGTATTCCTATTTTCCCCAGTTTCACCATATCCTGTTCTTTTAATAAAGCATTCAGATCTACGGACATGGTCTGTTTTATTGGAGGATAGATGGGTTTAGCTGCATGTCGAGCTGCACACAGACTAACATGTAGTGGGGACAGAACATAGACAATATCCAAATACAAAATACAGGGGTTTAAAATTGAGTGCAAAGAAGAAAAATAAATCAAAGAAGAATATTCTTCTCATGAAAGGAAACTACAAAAGAAAAGATATAGCAGAGATACACATTTATTTGATTTGCACTCCTACCTAGATCTCTTAAAATCATCTAATTAACTCATGACAATCTCATGAAAGACTGCCTGACTTTGTAACAAGGTTTGCTAAGCACAGATTTCACTGCCTAGCACACGAGAGACACCAAGATGTATCTCTGCTTTCAGAATAATTGAATCCAATTGCCAAACAAATTTATGAGGAGAGTAGCTTGCCAAATTGCATGAAAAATCTATACAGGAGTTTTAAAGTTGCAATGTAAACAACAGGATTCAAAGATGCCTAACATGGGATATAGATTGTCGAAAGTTGTAGCAGTAGTAGTCCTTTCAGTGAGGATAGATGTTTTGCAAAATTTAAGACAGATATAATGAGGCCTTCTGTGCAAAGGGATGACAGAAAGGAATTATAGCATCATTGCCTGAATATGGTGCAGTTCTTTGGCATGAACTAACTTGCACATAACCGTAAAAAAGGACAGTTCAGAAAGTTCACCTTTCAAGAATCAGTCAAAAAAGAAAAACATTATATGCATCTTTCAAACTATTGTAATAGTATGAAGAAACACTGCCCTTAAAAAACAGGAGGGAGAGAGGAAAAAGTTGCTCAGCCCTAGGAAAGTAGAAAGTGAGAAGAAGAGGTTCAAAATACTCTGCCTTGAACCAGTTGCATTAAAAATAGCAGGTTTGGGAAGGTTTCAAGATTTTTTGATGTCCTTGGTGCTCTCTGAGCTTGGCTAGTTTCTTGTAGACATTTCAGTAGGTGACATCATCAGTGCTAGTGATGCTAGTATTGATGATATTACCTAGTTTGAGTAATCAAACGTCTTCAGGAAAACAACCAAGCTCAGGGAGCACCAATGACCCCTCATTTCAATCCTGAGCTACAAATATTCTCTTCTTTCAAGATTCTGTTATGCTACCCTAGTGCAGTCAAGAGCGTTGCTTGAATTCCTCTTCCGTCTATGTCCTGTGATTAACCCACAATTTTAGTTAATAGCTCTTCCGATTTGCTTTCTGACGCTCTACACCATTTGCTTGCCAAGTGTGAGACACAAACCAACCCTCTCCCAGTCTGATATTCATTAAGTGGTAACCACTTTACTTCCAGTGCAGTTCACCCCTCACCATTAGACGCTCAATACAGCAGTCTGGTTATGGTATAATTTTATTTGTGAATGTCTCATTATTTGTTTATGTGCTCTTTTTATCTTCTTTAATTATAGTATCTAAACAAGGGAAATGTTTAGATGTTTAATTTCATTGTGTTTAATCTTCCTCAAACCAAGGTAAGCCTTCAGGAGAGTAGGGAGCTATCAGGGCTTATGCTATAAAGCAGATGCCATGGTTCTTACTTCTTGTTGTTATTTCAAACTAACTAAAAAAGGTCAAATCACTAAAGAATGGTGAGAAATGAAAACCAGCTGACCCATCTTCCCACACTTCTATGGACACCCAAAAATATATAAATTTAACACACCTCTTCACCCAACTGTACCATTCATTACCAGGAACTCCAACTTACAACAAAGAATTTACAAAAACAAAACAAAACAAAACTTGGGCATCTCACAGAAAGGAACAAATATTCTATCAATTCCTGACTACAGTGCCTCCTGAAAAATCTTCTAGGAGGTGAAAATATATTAAAAGAGGAGGTGAAAATATGTTTTCATTCCATGTCATAGCACTTTTTACATCCATAGATCCAGAACTACTGAAAGAATCCATGCCAGCAGTACTAAACCACACATCTAATCTAGCCAAAAACTAAGATCAAAAATCTTCTCCCTTACTATCTACTTTGTTTGATGTACAAATATAACAAGTTCAGAGGAACAGCCAAGGGATCACCACTCTCAGTTCTCATAGCAGAGACTATAATGCTATAACTATAGCATTCCCACGCGGTCAACTGAAAGTATGGGTCTAGATGTAGACAATACCTTCATCATAATAAAAAGGTAACAATTATAGAAGACAAATGAAGCAATCAACACAGAAAGAAACAATCTTCAAAGAAAGAAAATTTACTGGTGAAGAAGAGAACAACACATTATTCTTCCTGAATAATCTCATCAGCAGAAGAAACAATGGTAAATTAGAAATAGAAGTCTACTGCAAAACAACTTACATTAACCCAGTGCTCCTTTACCAACCTTGGACAAGATAAGTTGTGTAAGAACATTATTCACATGAGTAGAAACACACTGCAGCAACCCAGAAAAACGAAACGTAGTGGAAAGTCAAGTCCCGTCTTGAGTTTCTTGCCCCAACCACTATGTACCTATGAAGCTATGATCTGAGCATTCCCTAGGCAGCATCTCTTTGCCCCATCTCTCAAGGTCTTTCCCATATACCGTGATATCATATTTCCCTTCAGACTCATTCCCTCTGCCTGTTTACCCATATGGTATCCCCAAAGTTTAAGTCCTGATAGTTGTCCAGCAATGGATTGCCCAATTAGCTGCTCTTTCCCCTTTCAGCAAAATCAGCACACAATCAGTGGAAAATTCTACCTGCCTGGCTGAGATAAACATTTCACATTGAGCAGTGAATGCCTTGAATTGGTCACTCTAAAGTTTCTTAGCAAGCTCTCAGGGGAACGCGGGGGCATTGACTAAGTCACAATCTGTTGTGCAGTTGAGTCAGATTCTGCCCCAGCTGTTACATTAGTTGTACTGTGGCTGTCTGCAAATTGGTCATCCGTGCATCCACTTGCTGCTGGGGTTGCAACAACACTGCTGCCAGGTTCTCGGCAGAGCACCTTGAGGACTGGAAGCCATTCCTTAAAATTCTCCTTTTGGAAAATAGTATGAGATTGGTTAGACTGCCTATCTTGCTAAGTAAACGGGACAAGAAATATGACCAGGTGAACTAATTTTACTTTATTTAAAGCTACACTAACAGAATGAATCTTGCAAGAGCCGAGGTGGTACAGTGGTTAAAATGCAGCACTGCAGTTCAGCAGTTCAGCTGTTCAAATCTGCTCAAGGTTGACTCAGCCTTCCATCCTTCTGAGGTCGGTAAAATGAGGACCCAGATTGTTGGGGGCAATATGCTGAACTCTGTAAACCGCTTAGAGAGGGCTGTAAAACACTATGAAGCGGTATATAAGTCTAAGTGCTAAGCCTGAAAATAAAAATTATCCCACAGGCACCTTTATAGCCCAAGAACTTAGACAGCATCCTTTCTGAGCCTCTTGGTCCACCCACTATGTTTCTGCTGGCTATGCTGTCTCTTATCTGACCATTCCTAGGCAGCATTTCTTCACCTTTTCCCACAAGGTCTTTCCCACATTCCATTACAATGGTATATATACTCTTCTGAAAGAGTATGAAGGAAAGAGACAATCAGAATGCCATGGAAAACATATGTGACAATGACTACTGATGCTACAGAGTACTGTACATTTGGAATACTTTAGACAAATTTGCTCATCCTACATTTTTAGCTAAGTGAATCTGGAAAGTGAGTAAACGTTGTTGTTTTTAACCTGTCCAACTCTTGTTGAGAGACTATATATTTGTATCATACATAGACTTTAATCTGTTTCAGGCTTGTCTAAATTTAGAGAAAAGTGGGCTAGCTTCTTTTTAAAAAATTTAAAATGAGTCTAATTTTATACAGGACAAAAAGAACAAAAAATACTGCTGGAAAGTGAATAAAGAACTTACACCAGAAATTACTCCTGTTTAGAAAATATAGTTTGGAATAAATATGAACTAGAATAGTTGCTCCAAGACTACATTTTTATTTATTATCCCATTGTTTATTTATTTACCATGTAATTCCAGAACACATACCTTGTTTTTCACTCATTAAGATAAGAATAAAATTCTTTATTAAGGTAAGGAACTCCCCTTAATTAAAAGAAAAATAATCAGCATGATATTACTGATGTATTAACATTAATGACTGAAGAAAGAACATGTGGCTGCAGTGCAAATGATGTAAATCATATTGAGCAACATTCATCTAAGTGGAAGTGACAGATGATTATAACTGCCATTAAAACCTTTATCACTTCCCTGCCATGTAATACAATTAGATGGCAAGAAACAACTAATGTATATCACTCTAGTGGGAGAATGGAGAAAATATTGGATTTTCTTACTTAATCTATTTATATATTGCAGAGGGGGCATTAATTGGATTAAAGCTAGAGATCTTACCCCCATTCAGTATGCTAAATACTGTTTGTCACTCATTGTGTTCTACAACAGTAATTGCTGTAGAAGCCAAGCACATTACTATCATATTGCATTAGCTGGAAATAATATCTCTTTATGCAAACTTAACTTTATTTTCTTATAAATAGCAAGGCAAAGGAAGAAAGCCTAACTAAAAGTTCTTAGAAATGAACATGGTTTCTCACAAATTAGCATTACAGACATATTTCTGCAGTGTTCTTTTAATAGTAAGTAGTATGGTTATTTTTTAACCAACATGCATTCAATTTTGTCATGATTTTACCCACATGTAAAGCCACATTCAGTTTCACTTCTCTGATATGGTGTAACTAAACAACACCATGATATATAAGCAAGGGGGTTTCCTGTTTTCTTTGCTGCCAGTTCACTCAGGGACACACCGCAGAGACACGCATGCACAGTACTTAAAAAAAGCTTCTGCACATGCGCAGAGCTAAAAACAAGATGGCGGTGCTGTTAAGGTTATAACTAACCAGATTGGGTTTTTCTAATAAAAGAAGTAAAAATGAAATGAAAGCTTGTAGAATATGTCATTGTTGCTTTAAGGGAATCAAGGTTTGTTTGTTGATGACTATAAAAAGAGAGCAAGTAAGCGCATATGCGGAGGAGTGCTCGCAGCTTGGATTGATAGAGAGAAGAGAGAGAGGTTTGCTTGATTGTTTGTTACTCACTGTGTGTGAAGTTACTCACTGTGTGTGAAGGTACTCACTGTGTGTGAAGAACTAAAGAATATAACCTACAAAGAAGTTAAAGCGTTCTACCAGAGATAAGTAGAGAATGGACTGTTTATGTTATTGTGCTGTTTATTTTGAGTAAAACTTATTTGTTATAACACGTTATCAGTTATTGACTTTTATCAAGCCGCAACCACCCATTCCGCTTCGTAAGCACTGAACTCTGCAGCCCTCATTCCTTAACAGGTGCCTATGGCGCCGACAGGAGAACCAGCTCGGGGGTGTGGCAGGCCTGGGTCACTGCCGGATCTAGTGACCCAGGCTGCCAAGTTACTATCGGTTCTATAGAACTGGTCCAAACCGGGAGGAACCCACCTCTGTATATAAGCCGCCCAGAGTCCCCAGGGAGTGGGCGGCATAGAAATCCATTAAATTAAATCCATTAAATTAAGTAATTGATACAAAAATTGCATTGTTGGTCTACATATATACACCAACCACAAGCCTAATGGAAACCTAAGGATTTTGGAGAAAATGAAAATTGAATCCAATGGCTTTTCTGGGCATTAACTTTCAAGCACCTAAGTGATGGCCTTAAAGACCTTTTCAGTAGTATTACGTTTGTTGTTTGCTCACCTGATTTGATTTAATCACTTCAGCTTCCAAATGTCAAAAATTAAATGGTTTGAATATTTCCTTTTAACAAGAAAAGTAGACCTTTGAACATATAGAAAAATAGCTTCCTGTCATGTTTAGTATCTATATGGGTATCATTTTCCCATGAGAAAGCAATTACAGAATTGAAGCTTGAAAATCTTTCACAGATGGTATATATCTACGTATTCTTACCACAGATGGACTATGTTGGTTAATGTTTGATGACAGCCATTTTCCATTTTTATAATGTTGTACTTTGTAGTGCAACATTTAGGATCTGGATTTTAGAAGCTGTCTGAGATTAAATCAGGCTGTCCATCTAGTCCAATAATGTAGTTTTGACTAGTGATTGCTCTCCAGAATCTCAGCATAATTCTTTCCCTTATCAGCTTATAAATAGTTAACTAAAGATTACAGATATAAATTTTCAACATGTAATGCTTACATATAACTATAGTCCTTTCAGGTAAAAGTAACATATTGTATCGAGGAAGCACATGGGTAAACTTATCCATCTATATTTTCAAATACAAAATCCTGATTCTGAATATCCAATTTACTTTGCAATGTTAATTACAGTTTTAATAATGTCATAGTAAACGTAAATAACAACCTTCATGATTCAAGATGGCTTCGCTGAATTATGCAACTGCGAATCTATCATTTTTAAATTTCCTGAGTGATTTTACTCTGTTACAGGGTCCTTAGATAGTCTGATATATTACCATCCTAAATGTACTTTAAAAATGTGTGTTTCTTATCACCATTTGACTAGCGACATATATTGTATCCTTTCTGGCAAGAAAAGCTGCAGCAACTTGAATGATGAACAATTCAACCCACCTTTTTTCTTTGATCAGTGTTGCCAGGAGTAATGCAGTTAGTGCCACTTTGAAAGGGACTCAGGTACAAAAGAAATAGAATTACCTCTCCCCCCAAAAAACCAAGGCAACTCAAAACAACAGCTGGAATGAACAAGAACAATTCCACATCACTGGGCCTCAGTCATTTCCCACAAACTACATTAGTTTTCTTAGAATGAACATATGACCCATCTGCAGAATGAGAGATAAAAATGATTGACCTAAATTTTTTCTTATAGTTTGCCAAGTGATAGCGGTTGCCCACTAAGGGAGGCAAGATCGTGCACTGCAAGACCTTGAGTATCTGTTTAGAAATGCTTTTCTTACACTGTATTATATTTTTTTAAGGTAAGCATCAGCCTTCAAAATAGCTAGATATGAAAGCTACCCAGGTACATATTTACAGCATGACTACTACATGTTACATGAAGACAGGGCACCACATTTTCAGTTTGAGCATCACCCCTAATTTACAGATGTCATCTTATCTGCACTTCTCTTTTACACTAGGAATGGATTTCCAGAGAGAAAAAATTGCAGCCTATAGGAACCAGGAGCAATACTTAGGTGACCCCGAGGACACAGATAAACCTCCAAGTGTTTCAACGATCCTCTAAACCAGTGGTTCCCAACCTTCCTAATGCCGCGACCCGTGCCCCGCCCCCACTGTGACCCACCCCGCTGCCGCCATTTGGGTTCTTTTACCCTCTGCGTATGCGCAAAGCATGCTGCACATGCGCAGACGGTAAAAGAACCCAAATGGTGGGAGCGGGGGGGGCAGGTTGTGGGGCGCTATGGCACTGGGGGGAGCTGAGGTTGCTGTGGCGACCCATGGTTCGACCCCCAAAGGGATCCCAACCCCCAGGTTGGGAACCGCTGCTCTAAACGGATGCAAATGACCAGCTATCTGCAAGGAATATAAAACCTTTGATTTCCCACTGTCCTATCAAGAGCTGAAGCAGCTTCTTGGATGAGAAGTGAAATGTCTTCAAAAAAAAAACCAAAGAAGTCCAGTTGCCTCCTGAAAAAGCATCTTTGGGACAACCATGACCTGGATGACTGAGAATCTCTACAGACTTTTAGCTATACAAAGTCCAGTTGCCTCCTGAAAAAACACATTTTGGACACTTTTACACTAATTCCCAAACAGGTATGGTATTCATTTTGCCTCCTTTTTCTTCTTTCTCTTTAGTTTTTCTAGTACTGTCATGTTTTTTAAATGATTGTGTAACCTGATGTTGTACACCAAAGACACTCAGACAAAAATACTACTATTAGCATTTAATGTTAGTATTCTGAATAACTATTAATTTTTTAAATTTTATAATGCAAACAACAATGCACCCATATAACATCAGCATTCTCAGAAATTAGTTTTCTTGTTCCATTCAATTTCCAGAGACAGAATAGGGCACCAACAAGTGATACTGCTAAGCTTTATTTATATTGATATTTTGGATCCCTGCGGCATTGCATAGTTTTATGAAATATACAGTGAATGTTTTATTGTTTGATTTTCTATCATAGCCCACAGTCTGGTTCACTTTCATTTTGTTTTGATCTGAAATAGTTTGTAGGGCATTGTTTTAGTAGCATTTATTTACATAAAATTATTGTTTCCTGTTCCCTGAGACAGATAAACACGGAATATATTTTTGTCTCTTGAATGTGACAGTGACAAATCTTGATAATTATTTGATACAGTGGTACTATGTTATAATTTTTTCTTTTGTAAATGATCATTTCTCCCGTGATATTCATATAAATGTAGCTGTAGAGTACAGATGTTTATTAAACTTAAAATATATTTCCTCTCAAAGCCATTACCTTGATCTAGCATATGTTACATAACAGAGCTGCATACGAATCTTTCCTGCATGTAGCTGATAAAGAACATTATCAACACAGAGTCTCATTGAGATGTTTATTTTGGCTACATAAAAAGAATTCATTTTTAGATATGCATGGGAATTAACTTCTCAGTCCAGACCTAACAGCTACGCTGGCATGACAAATGGTGACATTTTTACTTAAAATGAAAGTTGAAGCCAAGCACTCAAAAGACTAGTGAACTCATTCTCAATTTTAGCAGTATTTGCCCATCAAATAATTGCTTGAGCTCTTATTTCAAAATGTAATGCTGTTTAGCTCAAATAAAAAAAGGAAAAAAACTTTTATGTAAACTGCATCAAAGACTTTGCAACATCTGGAAGAAATTAACTAAAGCATTTAGTCTGAATGTTAAGGGCCATTATCTGTATACTGATAAGCAGAAAAATAAACAGAGATATAAACGGTGCTTTCCAAGTTAAGCCTACACTTCCCTACTCAATAAACTATTAAAAAGACCCACATCCTGGCACATTTTGAGAACAGAGGTTGCTTAATCTCATTTCAGTTTAGCCTAAAGATCATTGAAAGTTGAAAGGAGGAGGAAAAAATCCAGGCGCTCTCTGTTCCAGTGTGTGTGTGTGTGTGTGTGTGTGTGTGTGTTGTTTGTTTTTAATGACAAGACCTTCCAACTCTCTGATGGATAAACTGCTGAAAAATAACCCTGCTCAGAAATGTAAACCCATTCTTGAATCTACATTGTAATAGTGCAACTTTCTATTATGTAAAATTCTGAAATCATAGCATGAGTTGTAGCAAGAAGCTCTACCCCTACTACCATTATGCCTAAGAAAGTCTATGAGAACTAGAGAATGTGTGTGCAACTTTATACATAAAGTTGTACATGTAAAAATCTCCTCAGTACAAATATTGTTTTGCATATAAAGGCATTATCTTATAGGTATCATAGGTTCTTGGTACTGATACTTAATCATGTATAGTGAGATGATAGCACATAATTATTTCTTCCGTCTCTTTCATTGATTCCATCAGAAATACTCTCATCAGAAAATGGTGAAGACTGCTGAAAGCAGTGTCATAATACCAACCCAACCATCCTCCTTTTTTGTCACATCACCACATATATTGTATATCCCCAAAGGGGAACCTTCTAATAAAAAGAGCAAGGTCCTGCAAACACAGCTCCATTAGATACCAAAATATTTTAATAACATCTGCAATATTTTATATAGGACTTTGATAGACTTTAGGAGAAACCCGCCCATACTTCCACCTCTTACAATACTAGACAACACAGTATGAACAGTAGAGACCTTCAAATTTATAGGTTCTACCATATCGCAAGATCTAAAATGGACACCTAACATCAAAAACGTCATCAAAAAAGCACAACAAAGAACGTTCTTTCTGCGCCAACTCAGGAAGCTCAAACTTCCCAAGGAGCTGCTGATAAAGTTCTACAGAGCAATTATTGAGTCTGTCATCTCTATAACTGTCTGGTTTGATTCTGCAACCCAACAAGACAGACACAGACTTCAGAGGATAGTTAGAACTGCAGAAAAAACAATTACTACCAACCTGCCTTCCATTGAGGACCTGTATACTGTAAGAGTCAAAAAGAGGGCTGTGAAAATATTTACAGACCCCTTGCATCCTGGACATAAATTGTTTCAACTCCTACCCTCAAAACGAGGCTATAGAGCACTGCGCACCGGAACAACTAGACACAAGAACAGTTTTTCCCCGAATGCCATCACTCTGCTAAACAAATAATTCCCTCAACACTGTCAAACTATTCACTACGGCTGCATTACTATTACTATTAATCTTCTCATTGTTCCTATCAACCATCTCCTGCCACTTATGACTGCATGACTCTAACTTTGTTGCTTGTATCCTTACGATTTATACTGATTGTTTCCTAGTATGATTTGATTGTTTATTTGTACCCTATGACTATTATTAAGTGTTGTACCTTATGATTCTTGACAAATGTATCTTGTCTTTTTATGTACACTGAGAGCATATGCACCAAAGACAAATTCCTTGTGTGTCCAATCACACTTGGCCAATAAAAAATTCTATTCTATTCTATATTCTATTCTATTCTATTCTATTCTATTCTATTCTATTCTATTCTATTCTATTCTATTCTATTCTATTCTATTCTATTCTATTCTATTCTTTTTTTCTATTCTATTCTATTCTATATATTCAAACACTTCACACTCAATATGATTCACATATCAATCTATGTTGTGGTTTATTTTAATTATTGTTAGTTGAATAAGCATGACGACTAGGTTTAAGCATTGCATTAAGCAAAATATTATGGTTTATAAGTCCTACACTAAATCAAAATCATATGGTAGCCTCGTGCAGCCATTATTGTGATTCTTTGCAACAGTAGTAAAGGTAAAGGTAAAGGTTCCCCTCGCACATATGTGCTAGTAGTTCCTGACTCTAGAAGGCGGTGCTCATCTCCGTTGTCTGAAGATGTCTCCGTGTTCATGTGGCCGGCATGACTAAACGCCAAAGGCGCACGGAACACTGTTACCTTCCCACCAAAGATGGTCCCTATTTTTCTACTTGCATTTTTTACATGATTTCGAACTGCTAGGTTGGCAGAAGCTGGGACAAGTAACGGGAGCTCACCCCGTTACGTGGCATTAGGGATTCGATCCGCTGAACTGCCGACCTTTCAATCGACAAGCTCAGCATCTTAGCCACTGAGCCACCATGTCCCTACTTTGGAACAGTAACGTAAGGCAAATCAGCAACATTTATTTTTCTTGTACCTCAGATCATGGAATGAGACTAAAAAAAACCCAGCAGATTGACTAAATCTGTAACAAACAGTGAAAACTAATATATGTGGATGCTAAAGAGATTATTACTTGTCATTTTCCCAAACTTTTCAGGATTCAGATAAATAACAAAGATATTATTGCTTGTGCAAATAGCATTGTAACCCTATTCCTTCTGTCCTTGTTTGTATTAGTGAACTATGGCACATGACTAGCTTGAAAATAAATAAATAAATAAATAAATAAATAAATAAATAAATAAATAAATAAATAAATAAATAAATAAATAGCAATTCTTTTCCAATTCACAAGTTTCCCTATCACCCTGAATCAATTCACGACTGTAGCATGCAACCAAATTTGTACCTCACTTATATGTCATTAAGAGTTGTATACAATAAACATCAGCAAAACAATTGCAATTAAATGGTAGATCTTTCAACATTTATAATAGCAGGGCTTATCTCAGGAACTAAGAAAATAATCCTTTTATAATGATATAATGGAAAAAGTTACTGAAAAATCAAATGCACAGCTGTCAGTTACTATTGCATCTTTAAGCATTTTGGCACATAGCATTTCACACATTTAGGCATATGACAATTCACACTGTTTAATTCTGAAGCTTTAGGAACAGAGCTTAACAACTGTTGTAGAGTGTGTACCTCTAGCTTTACAACAAAATAATGAGTACGTTTGAGGGTAAAAGTTAAATTGAGTAGATTTCAGGAGGCAAGTTAGGAGTTTGATACTAGGGAAATTGTAATATAACATATATAATGTATTTTTTAACCTGCCATATTTTATCATTTTGTACAAAGAACTCAGTGATCAACAATTTTGTTTTCTTGAACTCTACAAACAACAAGAGGTTAGCCCAACTCTTACTTTCACCCCATTTTCACACATTGCATGGCTCTTTTAGCATCTAAAATTGTCACTTCTGATGAATGGAGGGAACAGATTTCTTTGACAAGTCCTTGTTCAGAATCAGGAAGCCATCCTCCCCAAGTTATTGACTTTGATCCTTGGCTGGTACTGATGCCATATAGAAAATATACTTCTGAAGATTTTAAAATTAACTTATATTTTCCTGTTTCACACACCACACCATCACTATTATTTATGTTCCTGTCAATTCTTGAAATATTTTATGGTGCCAAACCTTGTAACATTCTCTTCATTGCAGGGATTCTGTTAAAAGAACAACAGAAAAGAACGGAAATACAATACATGTTCAGTGATTCATGTCATTTCTCTTCCCATAAATGTATGCATAATTATGAAAGAAAACATTTGATACAGCATGCATTTTATTTTATTTTCTTTAAAAGCCATATGGTTAGATTTTGGTCACTTGGGCTGGCGTGATATCCCAAAGCAATGATTCAAGCATGGAAAGAGTTTTCACAGGAAGTCCATTTACTGTAAATGCAGACATTACTCATATAAGTGATACATGTACTTGACACTTTTAAATGCATTGCTCAACAAAAGGTTATTTTTGAAGAAAATCTAAAACGCTGAAAGGCGAATTAAATTTATTGCAGGTAAGAATCAAGAATACATGTGATTTTTGTGCACTGTCAAAATTAAGATGACACTTTTTTTCATTTTTGGAAGCACGTCTCTACAACTATGTTTTAATCCATTATTAATAGACAATAAGCATATTTCAGTAATTTGCGAAATGGAAGTGATTTGTCTGTCATGCTTAACTTCTTCACATTCAGGTCACAGAAAATCCAACAATATTATACAGCTGACCTTGTTCTCTGCCTAAATCAGGGGTCCCCAAAAATGGCAACTTTAAGACTTGTGGACTTCAACTCCCAGAATTCTCCAGCCAGCTGGAGTTGCCAAGTTTGAAGACCTCTGGCCTAAATTCTTCATCTTACAAAGGAATGAGTTTTACAGTCTTCCAGTTTATCAATGCCAGATGGGATCTATAGAATGAACCAAAGATTAGCACAGTAGCCAGTGATGGTAAACTTATCTAAGGTAACATGACATGACGTTTGTGTTGATATGCTAGCATTCACCAAACTGCACACTTTCCTTTTGTGATTTCAGAGAAGCATTCTCTGAAGCCACTTTAAGAATGAAGGCAGGCCTTGTGCCATCTGGGGCAGCTTGAATAGGCTTCAGAGGCCTGTCCCCCCCCCCCCCAAAACAGGATACTGCCTGAAGTAAGCAGCATCATATGTTACATCTTGGGGAGTACTGAGCCAAGGAGGCAACCATTCTTGGGGAACTGAAAGGTGGCCTTTTTGAGTGGCAGTGGTGGCACTAGGGCAGAAGTTGATGTCCAGGCTTCTATATCTGTCCCAGCCTTGGTGCTACCACCAAATGTCAAAATTTAGGGTGGCCTAGATTGGGGGATAGGTTGTTTCTCTTTTGTTCAGTCTCTCTCCCTCTCTCCGTGTGTGTGTGTGTGTGTGTGTGTGTGTGTGTGTGTGTGTGTGTGTGTGTGTGTGTGTGTGTAAGAGAGAGAAAGAGAGAGGGGGAGAAGGAGGGAGAGAGAGACTGAACAAAAGAGAGAGAGAGAGAGAGGTCAACAAAATCAAGTTAAGCATTTTCTGAATTTTGACATAAAGCCAAAAGGCTTGACATCATTGACACAGGCTCTATGTCAGAGGTGTCAAAGTCGCGGCCCACGGGCTGGATGCATCAAGCACTGGCCATGCCCACCCTGGTTTAGCGAAGGGGGAAAAAGTGACAACGTGACGCCACTAGTTTGACACCCGTGCTCTATGTCCTTGTCTATGAAAAAAAGAAAAGAAAAGAAACTGCATTGGAAGTCTATTTTATTATGCAATGCTAGAAAATATTGTACCATATGTTCATTACTTTTTAATAGAGCAATCAGCATGTATTTAATTATTAACTTTGCTGGTTGCTCACAAGTTTATCACATTGGATTGCAAATATTTGTATCACCACTAGATAGATGAGTGAACAAATATAAAACTCTCTGCCTCTGTGTCCAGGTCATTCAAATGACTGAAGATGAGATATGGTAGCTCCAGCTCTAGTAAAGCATGCTTAAATAAGAGAAATACAATATTTCAGACATACGGCTGAAAAGAGAGGGAGCCTATGCCTTTGTATTAAAATATGGATTGTCTAAATTCTAACCGAAAGAAACAAACTGATTTCATATATCTGTTCCTAACAATGGTTCATTTCCCAAACCACAGTAAGTTGAATTTATACTGGAAGAAAATATATCAAGAAGCAAATGAAAGAGTATAGCATTTGGCTAATTATTGTCTCTCAGCCCAACCCCACTTCAAAATATTATTAAGATTAATAATGGGAGAACCCATTGATACCACATGGAAAAAATGGAATATAAATATAAGGTGGTTGACATACAGAAACTCAAGAGTCAAAAAATTCAGACAGTTAAAGATTAGTTTGAGGCACTAGCTAACACATGATATGTGAGCATGACTTTTAATACCACTGATATTTCAGTTACAAGTTACAGTTAAACACATGTGTAAACCAAAAATAAGCTTCTTAAGATGTTCAACTGAACAACTTTTAAGAGTTCAAAAGTCTAATGTACACATATTTGGAAAGCCTTGATAGTTGTGATAACACTTTGGCCTCAAAACACTTTTAGTCCACCAAGTATATAATTAGTGTACATCCTATCATGTGAAAAAGTTAGGATGGCAGCTACATTATTAACCTTCTCTTTCAGATACTGATCTTTGGGGGTCTTTTCAGTTTGTTTTAATAAATACATAGAACCATTATAATAAAAATAAGTGTAAGGGGAAAAAATCACGGATGTACATTTTAAAAATAAAGGCTTTAGAATATTTGCATTCCCTTACCTACATTTTGAAGTATTCTAAATAACTCAAACATATCCTTATGCTTTCTTTTCCTGCGCATTTGAAAAGAACAAGCACAGCTGGCAAATTAACTCTACAAACTCTAAAGGTCTTATTGATACCTCATTTATTTATTTATTTTAAAAAATGAGTAAGATATTAATTGCTATTTTTATGTTTAGTAACTCCTAGTGCTGCTAACCAAAATATATTAGCCTAATAAATTGTGGAATAGGTAATGTTAAAACTTCTCCAGTCAAACTCAATATCTGTTAGCTATGTAGATACATTTATTACATTTTGTTGCCAGTGGTTATTTGTAATTTACCAATCTAATTTATAGCCCTTGTGATCTTCTACGTAAGTGTTAATCAGATGGTTGAAAACACCTTATTGGTAGAAAATATATTGTATATATGTAAACATTACAATAAACTGTATTTTGTTTTAACTACAGCTTTCCTGAAAAAAAAAACATAAAGAACAAGTTATTTAAAATATTAAATTCTGGTTTTGGGTCCTAGAGATGTAGCTTACAATGTAAGTTGACAATATATTTTGTATTGTTCTTTTAGCTGGTGTTTATTGTTGGTCCTCCTCTTTTAATTTAAAACAGTTTGCTGTTTTGTTCTTAACTGACTACTTAACTTTCACCTCTTCCTCCTTTTCCTCCTCACTCTCTGATTATTATTATTTTAAAAAATTGAACTGTGGCATAATGTGATATGCATTCTCTGACTTAAAATAATGCACTCCAAAAATTCTACATCAGCCTACAGAAAATACAAAGTGACATTCAATTAACATTACATTAAATTAATTTAACATGAATGCTCTCAATGCGTTCAATAATTTTCCTTTTTATCACATTAAAATGTCAATGTGGTAGCTTCATATCACATATGCCAGTGATCCAAGAAGCAGTTAAGGCTCTTAGGGACTGCAGGAAGTTGTAGGGCATGTTTATATATCCCTGAGCTACATGTTCTCCATAAATCACTTCAGAAGAAGACAGGTAAAGAAATAGTGTAGGACGTTATAGTGACCTACACCAAATATATCAGGTAGGATTAATTCAACTTGCTAAATAAAGCTTGTCTGTCCTAATTCAGAGGTTCAATTGATACAATGCACTGCGTAATATTCAGATTTACGATTGCAGACTGCGAACCTTCCAAGAATTAAGTAGAAGCTCAGGGATATATAATGAAGCCATGAAAGTTTTTTCTTATTAATCTGCCAGTTCATTTGTAAACTTGACTGAATAGATTTATTGAAATGTGCAGACTCATGAAACTTATCTAATTCAGAGGTTTCCTTTTAGATATTGGTTTTGGTACAATTTCAGCAAAATCCTAAATCCCTACTCCCCATTACTTTGAGCTCTTGTGGTTTTCTTTGACAATGCTGAAGTTTCTACCGAAGCAATGTTTGTCTTTTCAAACCTCTGTGGCATTCCATTACAGACACTTGCTGCTGACAATTACAGGCTTGTCTCCTAACCACTTCCTCTGTTTTATGTCAAGACAAGAAAGATTCCATCATTTGATAACAAACTACTAGTAGTATGGAAACAAGGCACCCAAGACCCCACTGGTAATTATATACCTTTGTGTTTACAAAAAGGACCAGTTTGAATAATGTCCCCTTTCTTTCTCTTCCCTTTTCTCTTTGCCTGAAATAACATAATATGTAAGATTTAATGTGTTTTGCTGATCTTTAGAAGTCACTTCCCTGACTCACGTTGAATAATTAAATGCAGACTATGCTATTTTTCTAAAGTTAATACTTCCTCAACTGGAGAGTGAAAATCAAACAAAACCCAACAAAAAGGATTTATTTTTGTCAAACTCTTAGACAGCAGCTAGGTTTAACCAAAAACAATGTTGTGCTCGCTGTATAATTAGCATTCAGAAACAACATTTTTGAGGATGAAAGTCCTATTTTCCCATACATTCAAAATAGATACACTTTGGAGAAAAGACGTTTGGAAGAAATGAATACACCCGAAAAAGAATCACATGTTTTTTGTCCAGTTAGTAAAGAAAGCTGTTACAATGACCATATAATTGTTATGTTTGGTCAATGTCTGATTTGTATGGAATGGTTGGTAGAACAAAACTTCGCTCTATCACCATTGTCTTCTTGCCTTAACTTATGTTGAATATTATTTTGTCTGGCTTCTGATTACCTAATTAACCAGTTTTTAAAAATGTGATACTAACTCTATGAAAATATATTCTTCATCCTCAACCGCTCCTTTAGAACTGTTCTAATTAAAGCTGTACTTTCCCATTTTAGGGGATTAATTACTGAATAAACATGAAACAGTTGCCTGTGCAACTGCATCTATTTTTTGATGTAGCTTCAAGTAACAAAGACTTCACCAGATTGCTTTTCCAACTTCCTCTACTTTTTTCTTGGTCTACCCAGACTGAATTACACATGATCATATATAAAGGAACCACTAGGATAAGGAAGCAGGAAAATATGTTTTTATTTATTTATTTATTAGTGACATTTATATACTGCCTCACAGTGCAAGCACTCTCTAAGCAGTTTACACCAGTAAGCAATGTATGTTTATATTGCCCCCAACAATCTGGGTCCTCATTTTACCTACCTCGGAAGGATGGAAGGCTGAGTCAACCTTGAGCCGGTAAGATTTGAACCACTGAGCTGCGGATCACAGTCAGCTAAAGTGGCCTGCAGTACCCCACTCTAACTGCTGCGCCACCTCGGCTCTTCTGTATTTTTTCCAACAATTGTCCTTTCATTTCATCATCAGGGTTACCTTCTGGTTTTTTTTCCCAACAAAACTAGAATTTCAGGGAAATGTATAATGTGAAGTTAATGATTTTATAATTTTTTTCAGGCAGCCAACAGGTATATGTAAATGCTTCCCAGGCTTCATTTAAATTCCAAGAGAACTACATGTTTAACTATGTAAATACTGCCATACACTATATAAAAATCAATGGGAACCTACTTGGAAATTTGTTTAACAAAGGATGAAAATGACAGGCCCAAAGTCATGCAGCTGGTTTCATGTCTAAGGCAGAATTAGAACTCATAGCCTCCCAGCTTCTAGCCTGGTGCCTTAATCACTGAAAAGTATTCCAAATAAAATACGGCCAAAGTACAATAGTTTTTCTAATATTACTAAACATGCTCCTTCTCATAAGTTACTAAAACAGGAAACTTGCATACAAATGTTTTTCAAAGAACCATATTAATAAAAACTCATTTAGAGAGAAATCACTACTATCGGTGTTTTTACGTTTTACTCCTAATTGTTCAAAATGCTGTTTCAATTACAATACATACCTAGTAGCGGTTTACTAAAAGCTTCCCAGTAAACTTTGCAAACTGAGCTCCTTTTAAAGTATTCTAAAAATCCTGATATGCTTGCTTTTAAAAGCATTTTGCTGTATAATTGCTATTCTAGATGTATGTCGTTTCTTTTGGTCCTGTTAAGTGGGATGAGATTTTATAAAGTTTCAGGAGGATTATTTTCCTGCCTGTTGAATGGCACTCAAAAATCTCCTCGTTAATGCAAGAATTTCTAGCTAATGGGACGACTGCTGTGTTTGCTCTTGTTTTAGTTTCTCTCTGAAATTGTATTCCCGTAGTAATGGTGATATTTCCAAAGCCTAATAATGTAGGGCAGAAGTATTTTGAAAATATTCCTCCTGACCTGCCCCCAAGCTGAAGCTTTTAAGTTGATATAAAATGGGTTTAGGTCAATTGCACCAAAGCTGACATGCTGCTTTAAATGATCCGACTCCAAGATTTTTCCATTTTGATATAGCACCTTATGTACAGAAGCAATTACTGTCTTCCTCATGTACTCAGTTTGTTTTCAGAATTTGCTAATTTATCACACAATTCAAATCATTATGAGTTTGGTTTTGCTTAGCTAAGGAATTTAACTATCCAGCCTTGCTTTATCTAACTATGCATGAAAACTGAGCAACCTCATAGATCAGGGCTGTCAAACTCCCAACTGGATGCATCACGCGCTTGCCACACCCATGCCTGGTTTAGTGAAGGGGGGAAAAGTCCCAATACATCACGTGACGCCGCCATGACGTAAGTTTGACACTCAATTTACACTTCCAACTAAATAGTGACTGAACCAGAAATAGAAAAGGAGGTGTCTGTGAGCACTAACATATTTATTTATTTATTTATTTATTTATTTGGTATTCTTATATGCCGCCCAACTCCCGAAGGACTCAGGGCGGCATATCCCAAGATAACTACCAGGTTCCTGATCTCATCTTGTTTTGTTTTGAATTTTTGCTAGTTCTTTTATTTACAGTTCTTTTATTTATATAGAGAGAAAACCCAAAAGCCTCTTGAATTATATTTGTAGCAATTCCTGGGTGAATGAGTTTCTTGGGGGAGGCAAAGAGATAAGATTTGTGTACTGGGACAGGGCCGTTTTTGTATCTGGCCATGCTCACCCTAGCAACAATATTGCCTATAGCAAGTGTCCCATTGTAGTTAATTTTATCACTGCACCCTAAAATAATCTCAAAATATGCTGAACCCTTAAAAATATGTGATCTGCCTCAGTTGTGTAAAAAACAATTACAGAAGCCATGAATGTTGGAGATCTTCTTTTAATTTTTATATCTTTTTAATTGTTATATGTTTTTTATTGTAATGGATTTGATATGCTGTGAGCCGCCCAGAGTCCCCCAGGAGTTGGGCGGCATACAAATCTATTAAATTAAATTAAATTAATTAACCATTTTATCATATAACTTACTTTATCAACTTACTGATAAAGTAAGTTATCTACAATCATCATATATAACAATGGAATATAGCAGGTGGCATTAATGCACTGATCTCTCTTAAATTATATTCTATTAAGACCTAGCTCTTTGAAGAAGGCTCTAATATTATGACATATGGAAGGAAAAGAAAGAGAAAGACGATCAGCAGCATTGGATGAACTTAGTTATAGGAACGATAAGTTTACTAAAGACTTGAAAGACCAGATAAGGGATAGATAATAATGGAGACGATCTATAGATGTAATCACCAATAATAGATTATTGTGTCTTGATACATAACACATATTTTGTGCAGACACTTTTCAACTTCGCAATCATTAAAAAGTTTGTTACTTTCTTAATCAGACTTCTGTATGCAGACTTATATATGGTTTTGTAGTTGGTTCTGATATATTGGGAGACAAAATACACGAAACAAACCAGTTCATATATAAATCCATGTCAAGCTCCAAATTTTTGCATTGTTTATCTATGGATGCTAAGTATGCACTCAAGTCTTTTACTGAGCTAGCAATTCTCTGGACCACAGCCTATATTATCATAATATTTGATTTGGAAAGAACCATGTTTACAGTGTTATGTATGGCTTTTGAAAACAAGCAGCATAATAGCATTCTAGTTTTAGAATTGAACTGCATCTTCCACAAATAAATCAAGATTGCTCCCAGAAAGAATATGTTATGAATCAGTAAAAAGGTATATACAGACTTGCAACAGCCACAGGTCTTAATACACTTATTTATGATCAAATGCAAGTGAAATAAATCGGACAGGTTTATGAATGCATAAACTGCATTTTGACTCAGAATTTCCAAGCAGAAACATATTTGGAGAGTGAACGTATATGGCTGAAAACAGGATAGAAACAATATTATATATATATATATATATATATATATATATATATATATATATATATATATATATATATATATATATATATATATATATATATATATATATATATATATATATATATATACAGTGGTACCTCGAGATACGAGTGCCCTAACATACGAGATATTTGAGATACGAGCTGTCGAGCAAGCGAAGTTTTGCTTTGAAATACGAGCAACATTTGAGATACGAGGAACAGCCGGCTGCACATGACCCACTCATTTCCGCAACATTCTGAAAGGGAGGAAACCTTCAGCCAGATTTGAATATCAAAGAGAATTTTCCCCCTTTAGCTTAGCCATCCTGGCGTCCGTAGGGCTCTTGGGGGGGGGAGGAGGCAGAGAGAAAGGAAAGGACTGCCGATCTGCCTTCCCTCCCCCCAGCCTAGCCGAGAGCACGCTTGGACTTGCCTGGGTTTCCTAGAGTGAGTGGGAGGAAAACACTCTCTCTCTCTCTCTCTCTCTCTCTCTCTCTCTCTCTCTCTCACACACACACACACACACACACACACACACACACACACACACAGAGAGAGAGAGAGAGAGAGAGACCCCTAGCAGCCAGCCCAGCCAGCGCAGCCAGCCAGCCTGGGGGCTGGAACGGATTAATGGCATTTCAATTAATTTCAATGGGGAAAATTGCTTTGAGATACAAGCAAATTGACATACGAGCAAGTTTACAGAACGAATTAAACTCGTATCTCGAGGTACCACTGTGTGTGTATATATATATATATATATATATATATATATATATATATATATATATATATATATATATATATATATATATATATATATATATATGCACTAGAAATAACTAGTAATTTTTTCTAGAAAAGGCATCTAAAATTATAGTTTTGTCTACAAGTATGATCAACCCTTCTGTGTTATCCTAATTTATATTCTAGTTGATATCAACACATATTACTCATCACTTTTTTAAAAGATACATACAATTTCTTTTAATCAGTTTCCAATTATTCAATTGCTGGTCCTATGTCTTAAATAAAAAAAACTCTGATTCAATTCCATTTCTAATGGGCAATTTCTTTTTTAAGCTGCTACTTAAAATAGTATAAATGTAGTCCTTGGTTACAATAATTTAACGACTTTTCAAAGTTACAACAAGTGTTCCCCCCCCCCCGGTGAGACCAGTCTTTCAGGGCAACCTGGTCTACCCAATTATGGGACAGAGCATACTGCTTCCGCTTTCACCTTTCAGCCCCAATCCAGGAGCCTTCGCAGGCAGTCGCTTTTGCAACGAACTATTTTTGTGTGGAATTTATGTTTTACTGACAAAGAAAGAAAATAAAGGGAGACTAGTATAGATTTATTTTAAGCTATTTAGCTCTCGTCAGCTAGCCATACCCTTCTGGGATTTGAACCCAGGCTACTTCTTATTAGGTAGATGTATTAACCTCTAAGCCATGGGCTCTCCTTGCTTTGTCGGCTATACCAGGGGAGAGATTAAGTGTTTTTTCCAGTGAGACTGGTCTAAAGCGAGGAGAGCCCGTGGCTTAGAGGTTAATACATCTACCTAATATGTAGGTAGCCCGGGTTCGAATCCCAGAAGGGTATGGCTAGCTATGAGAGCTAAATAGCTTGAAATAGATCTATACTAGTCTCCCTTTATTTTCTTTGTCGGTAAAACATAATTTCAACACAAAGTTACAACATCACAGAAAAAAGTGACTTACAACCAATCTTCACACTTATGATCAATACAGGATCCCTATAGTGATGTGATCAAAATTTGGGCACCTGGTAGCCAGCATGTATTTACAACAGTTTCCAACCAGCTTCTCACAAGCAAAATCAATGGCAAAAGCTAGATTCACTTAATGATCATGCGATTCACTTAACCACCATGGGGGAAAAAGGTCATAAAATGAGGTGTGACTCATTTAACAATGGAAATTCTGGTCCCAATTGTGGTCATAACTCGAGGATTATCTGTATTTTTTCTTCTCACCTGCCAAGTAAATGTTGTCCTGAATTGAATGTTAAATTCTTTAAAAGTTCACAGGTTAAGGAGAATGGAAACTACCTGCCCATAACAGTATTTTAAGAAGACAAGATTGGATAGTTTTGATGCTATATGCTATATTTATCTTCAGTATATTGTTTAAATTAGTATACCAACATATGTCCCAAAATTAAATGCTGCTGAGACTTCCATTTATATAATAGACAAACTTGTATATGTGCATTCCCTGTGAACAGACAACAGAAAAGGAATAGTTTCACAAAGGGATGTTTCCAAACCAATTTAGATATATCATCATACCGTATGTCCATCCACTAAGTCATTGAGGTTACAAGATCTGTTAGCCATCTACAGAATTCAAATGATTGCTGTTGCTATCAGTAATTTGATACTTTATGATGATCATGCCAATGCATTATTTCTACAAACTCAAACTTCAGAGAACATCAAACTATTATTCATTTCTATTATTTTCATGGACTGACAATACATTATTTGTTCAACAAATGAATGATTTGTAATTGATATAAAAATTTGATTATCTGAGGCAGGTTTAGAATCTTTCTAAATTCTAAATTCTAGAACTTAGAATCACCTAAATTCTAGAATTCAGAATAACTAACTTCTAGACAGACTTAAGTGCTTTAAGATATAACCATGCTTCAGCATTCTGTAACAGTAAAAAAAATGTAAATAGAAGAGGAAAGAAGTCATTTCTTTGGCCTGTATTGAACCTCACAACTTTATAAACACAAATAGTCCTATGATCCCTAGTTTTATAACATTTTTGTGTCATTAGTAATATATTATCTTTCCAAGAATTCTCTGCAAAGGCTTGGGGGAAAATGAGGCCACTTCCAATCCATCCTTGTCTGTAAATAAGCAAGTTAATTTTTTTTTAAACTACTGCATAGATATGACTTTTAAAATGTTAGGTTTCCTCCAGTCATACAAGGAGGAAAGCTTTATACTTGTTACATTGTACAGGGTTTTGCTAATGGACCAGTAATAGAAGAGGATGTAAGCAGGAGGTCATGATAATATTTCATAGTAGTTACAAATGTGACAGAATAGACATTAATTATTGTTCAATTTCTACCTAAGATTGCCCATTAGCTTAGGAAACAAATCCCTTCCTCCACAGGGCCATTAGAATAACAGCATAATAACTGTTTTCAAAAGACTTTTTGAAACAATAACTTATCATAAAACAGAATGGAATGCCAATCATATTTGTACGTTAAAGCCTCTCGTTTCAGAGCTCACGGTTGGCTGTCTGGTTTTCCAGATAAAAAGCAATGCTCTTCAAAGAATACAGTGCTTTTAAAATTTCCAAGTTCTACATTTCAATTATATTCAAAATGCTATTATCTAGTACTCTATCTTAATAGCAATAGCACTTAGACTTATATACCGCTTCATAGTGCTTTACAGCCGTCTCTAAGCGGTTTACAGAGTTCAGCATATTGCCCCCAACAATCTGGGCCCTCATTTTACTGACCTCAGAAGGATGGAAGGCTGAGTCAACCTTGAGCCAGTGAGATTTGAACAGCTGAACTGCTGAACTAGCATGCAGTGCTGCTTTTAACCACTGCGCCACCTCGGCTTAAAAAGGTAAAGGTTTCTGCTGCCCAGTCGTGTCCTACTCGAGGTGGTGATATTCCTGTCCGTTTATTAGCCAAGGGAGACAGCTTTCTCCAAGAATGCTTCCCTGGTCATGTGGCCTGCATTACTATATGCCAAGATACACGGAACGCTGTTACCTTCCCACTGAAGTGGCACTTATTTATCTACTTGCATTTGCAGGCTTTCAAACTGTTAGGCTGGCAAGAGCTTGGGCAGGAAAGGAAGCTCACTTTGTCGTGCGGTGCTTGGGTCTCGAGATGCCAAACATCCGGTCGACATGTCCAGTGTCTTATTACTGAACATTTGTTTCAACAGGCTGAACATTAAGTGCATGAAGAGCACTAAACATTATGCAAGGTTGAACAGAAGATATATATGGCATGACGTATGAAAAATGTCAGATTCTCATAACTTAAAATACTTGGGGGGAAAGGTGTGTGTCTCTTTTGACTGATTATCTGCCATAAGTCAGCAGATATTCTTAATAACCACACAGATTTTCTCCAAAATTATCTGGCCTTCAAGCCTTCCAACTTTGCACCCTTTGTCACTGTGATTGAGTCTATTCATCTGGCTGCTAATTATCCTCTTGCAATTGTAATACTTTTTCCCTATTTTTACATCAATTTGTAACTTTTTAAAGATCTCCATGATGTACCTTTGATTTCTCAAGTGCATTTTCTAAATGTACCACATCAGCCCTTTGAGACAGGCCAAGTCAGGTAACAGTTATTACAAAAACTACTGGAATTTCACTTTTGTCTCATAGTGAGTCAACTGAATCTTTCAAGACTTGCAGAATTTCCTTTCTGCAATTTCCCTCTCAAACAGAATCAAGGTGGAATTAGAGTGTCTTTCTCATGTATCTTACTTTTCTAGAGATGAGATGTTATACAGAGCCATGGTGGCGCAGTGGTTAAATTGCAGTACTGCAGGCTACTTCTGCTGACTGCTGGCTGCCAGCAGTTTGGCAGTTCGATTCTCAACTGCTCAAGGTTGACTCAGCCTTCCATCCTTTGAGGTCGGTAAAATGAGGACCATCCTTTGAGGTTGGTAAAATGAGGACCCAGATTGTTGGGGGCAATATGCTGACTCTATAAACCGCTTAGAGAGGGCTGTAAAGCACTATGAAGCGGTATATAAGTCTAAGTGCTATTGCTATTTATTGTCTTTTTTATCTGCTTACATGGTTTTTTTCTTTATTGCTCCCTAGAATTTTTAGCAATAGGCATGCTGGCTAAGAAAGTCTGAGAGAAGAAGGCAACTAGAAGGCAACTAGGCTTGAGCTAAGTCATTTTAGGAGTAATTAGATTAGACTAAGTACATGCTCTACAAAACTAAGTAATAAAATACAGACATGTGACAAACATGTTCTCTTTAAGATTTTCATGGCCTGCCATGTGTCATCTTTGTACCTTTGTTTTCTAGCAAATCCCTATCAAGGTATCTACCACCCCATGACTTTCATCTTCAACTGTCCTAAAGAATATTGATCTGTTAAGTAACTCAATCCACTCAGCAGTGCTTTTCCTTTTGATGCTATTTCTATCATTGTTGTTAGCCAACTTTTGCTTGCAAAATGACTTCCACAGATCATAAGTTCATTAATTCAGAATTCTGAAATTGCAATGCAATACAACTCTAGTAAATCTGGAATTGTAATAAAATTAAACTATACATAATTGCATTTGCAGATAGTAATTCTTAGTTTTATCCAGCCACATTCTTTACAGCATTTACACACACTTCACTACAACTGAAAATTACAAGGTCTGATGTCAGGTGTCATTGTGCCTTTAGGCATTTGGAGATCTTACAAATTTCAATTTTTTGTACAAAAACTTTAGATTTACCGTACTTTGATTCTCTTCCACTACAGATATTTGCTACTCAGCTTACACTTTATACTTTTGATTAGTCTGATTGATTAGAGAATATATTCTCTCAATGAGAATATATTTGATTTCCTATATATCCATTCCATATATATTCCATTTGTGCATTATGTGTAAAATTCCAATATACATTTAGCTGACATAGCATCAACTGCTGTTTAAGCTAGGCTTAGCTAATGGACTTCTAATGTCAATGAGGTTATATTCAGTGAGTGGATATTGGGAGAAATATGCCATTTCTTTTTAAAAAAAAAAAACCACCCCTTCCCCAAGTGTTTTTTTTTTAATCCTTCCTTTGATTTAATGACTGTCACTGAATGCAAAACAAACTTGAAGTCTCTGGAATATGCTGTTATCTCTAGCACCAACTCATTAACCTCAGTTCAACCTTACAATTCTCAAAATCCTCACTGCATTTGGGGCCAGGGGTTTAGTAAATTTATAAAAAGCAAAAGGTCAAGGGACTTCACATAATTTCAGTCAAGGAAGCAGTGTTATTCAGATATCAATCATAAAATTCCCTTTGTGATTGAAAAGCAATGGTCTGAGAAGCTCAAAATGTGCTCCAATACTCTTTATATAAAAGTTTGGCAATTAAGATACATTCCTTTAGTCTTATAAATTGGTTTAGTCTATTTGTGAGATATACCAGACTGAGCATTGCTCAGTCATTTGAAGTCACTTTTTCATGTGACTCCTTATATATGCAATTTTTAAGATTTTCTTTACGAAGAGACTTCATACCAGAGAAATCCTTATATAGTTAGATAAAATGAACACTAATAAAACATTCAGAAATTTTTGATTCTCTGGTATTTCCTTCGAAGTATTTTATTTTATTTTGTTCTAATAAAATAAAGACATTTTCAGTAATATTTTCAAATAAAGGGAGAAAGCATTATATCTTGAATTGCTAATGAAAAAGTGTTGGTGCTAACACCCCATCAATGTTGAAACCAGTGTAGGACAAAAGCAGGCAGAGCTAGAGGGCGGAGTTAAACAAGTCATCAGTTTAGATTCCTTGGTTCCCACAAATGATCCAAGTCCAGCCCCCTTTGAATTCCATTAACCTTTGTCTAGCACCAATTTAGGGCTGACCATTAGTTGACTATATAAAATACTAGATTTATGTATATAATATAGAATAAATTATATAATATAGAATAAATCTTCTATGATCCAACCTTACGAATGGCCCTGATTCCTTGCGCCTGCTTCATATCGGAATTACCAGATATGTGTACTATTTACGTATTTAAATTTAGTAGCTGCCCAATTTCAATGGACTCTGGGTGATGAATGTAAAAGATAAATTTTTATATAATATATAATTAATTATAATATAATATATAATATTAGATAAACATGTAAGGGATCACACTGTAAGTCAATTTAATTAGGCTGAAATATATTAAGCAGTAATCCACCATATACAGGGTCCAATTTCAAAGAATTTTTTTAAAAATATATCCATTTTAAGAACACTCAAAGACAGTCATCACATTTTTTTTACATTTAATCACTAACTGATCTGCATATTTTAATGCCATTTAACTTTTCTTGGCCATTTCAGGAATAAAAACACAGCCCTTGAACAAATTCTTTATAATATGTTTATAATACCCTATTTTTTGTATGCAAAATAGAATATTCACTGCAAAAACAAACAACTTTACCAAAATAAATTCAATTCCCACTTGGAGAGTACAAAAGAATGAGATAAACATTTCCTTAGCTGCGACATATGCAGTTAGGGTTTTTTCCTTCTTCCAGACCATTAGAGCCTGCACCCAGGAGAGAAAGCAAGGTAAATCCAAATTTGGTCTGTTCTCACAGGATTTGCAGATAATCCACATAGCTTAACATTTCAACCTCTCAGCAATAAACCTGCTTTGCTTTATGAAAACTGACTGAAAACAGTAATCAGCTGCTACCAGGCAAACCCTACTGAATTCTTCAGCATCACATTTGCTAAGCGAGAGTAAGGTATAAAAGTTTATTTTCTAAGCATCCTCTAAGAATAATTTAGCCCAACAATTTTTACATTAAATGAACCACATTGGTGACTCAGGTGCGCAGTGAAACTTTTTGTTTGTTTGTGAAAAGCAATTTATGAGACTAGATCTTCATAATCATTCAGAGCATACATCAATTCGGTACAAGGTTAAGTTCCACCAGCATTGTTAAGGTGTCAAAGCCATGTCATGAGCACCTTAATTAAGCAGCTAAACCTGGAGTGGTGTATTATGGCTGGCTGTCTCTGTGAATGGCTGCAAACACAACACAATAACAGCACATAAACCCTTGAGGTAAAAGCAATCTGTACAACTCAGACTGACTACTAGATAGTCAGGCAGCTATCTGGAGTTTTGCAACCCCAATATGGTACTCCAAAGAATAAAAGTGTAGCGATTTAATTGAAATGGTTTCTAAAATGCAGCAATTCTAGTGTCTTGTTAATTTGATTTTTTTCTGGCCTACAAATTTTCATCTTGAAATAAACACTCTAACCTGAGTAATCAATGTTGTTCTTGTTTGTTTTTTTATCAAATTTGTATGGCCGCCCATCTCACAAAAAAGTAATTTTGGGTGGCATACAACACTTAATTTTAAAAAGCCAAGAAGTCTATAAAACATTCATTATTAGAAGCTATAAAAACACAAAACCAGGAAATAATGATACTAGCCACAATAAAGGAGCCATCGCAATCTCACCCCAGTTCCCTGGGATTCCTAGGCCTGAAGGCACAGCCAGGTTTTTAGTTACTTTTGAGGGAATGTTAAGATTTATGGAGCTGATGTCATTAGATGATTTCATAAGGCTGGTACCACAGCCAAAAAGGCCCACCTCCTGGAACCCACCAAGTGTAGCTCCCTGACAGACAGGAACCTCAAACTTATACTTCGCAATGTATTTTTTCTTCTTTCCATGTATACCATAAATATAATAATAAAATAACAAAGTATAAATGTTTCTCCTATTACTGTACCGGGGAGTCTGCGAGATTATTATTTCATGTACAGAAGTCAAAGAAATGTGAGATGATAATTTACACAATTAATGCACTACCTGACTCTGTGGTTTCTTCCCCAAACCCCAAAAACTTTAACCTTAGACTGTCTACAGTAGATCTCTCCCCGTTTCTAAGAGGTCTGTAAGGGGCGTGCATAAGCGCACCACTGTGCCTACCGTCCCTGTCCTACTATCCTCTTTTATCGTTACTTTTTACTTATGTTTATACAAACTACTATTATCCTATACATGTTTGACAAATAAATAAATAAATAAAATAAATAAATAAAAGTAGAACATACAAATTAATGCTAGGGAGCAAAGATATTATGCTGAAGACTGTATTCGAAGATCCAAAACCAAGATAAATTATCTGGTGTGATTAGAATAGGTTAATGTTCCAGATGCAAATGTTTAACACCTGAATTTATTAGACCCTTATTTCTGAATAAATATTTCTTTGTACTTAGGTTTTAATTACTTTGTTGTCCCAGACATCTGGGCTGAGAGCATATCATGCTGATAAATTAAAAAGTTTATCTTCAATAAACTTCATACAGCATATTGATATTGTTATAAAAGTCACTTGTACATCAAATGTATATGTATGCATGTTTATACATAAAACTACTTCTCTCCAAAGGACTGACTGTTTATAATATATTTTCATATAACTTGTGTTTAAAAACTTAGGGATCACAGCTGGATAAGTAACATTTCTCCCCATGAAAATAACAAAAATAACAACTATTCATTCCCCTACCATAAAATATACATTACAAATAAAGTACTGTATTTTATCTTGATTAATGGAATTACTCTATGGCTCATCCATACAAACCAATAAACCATGTAGCTAAAATAAACGATGGGGATGCTTTCTTGATTTTGATGCCTAAAAATTCCTCGCAAATGACAAAACACTGCTGGCAACACATTCAGCAATAGTACTTATTGTGATATAGAAACATAGACTGTGTCTTTAACTTGCTTGTACAGTGATCCACTCCATGATAAATTCCTAAATAAAGTGCTAATATTCACATTTATGCTAAAATCCAAGATAGATAAGTGCTCTAGATATTTTACAATGTGTCTTGAATCTCCATCTTCCCAAGGTAAAAATACACTCATGATTCTAAGTGCTTTTAATTAGCTTGTGCACAACCTTCTATTTAACTTTTAACAAGAGATTCCTTAAATTCTTCTGTTCACCATCCTGGTGGTATTATTAGCTTATTTCACATTGATGATCTTTCTCCCATTAACTCCACTTTCACTTTGTTCACTTTGTTTATACTTTAAATAGATAAGGTGATAGCATGCATACTTACTTGACATACTGCTTTTTCAAAGTGAATCATTTGGTTACTCCATATTCTGTTCTACCCATTCTGGTTATATATTACAGCAAACATCAGCTACATATGCAATAAAATCAGTCATAATACTAAAAGCTTAACTGCAACGCTTATTCCCAATGCAAATAAAAACACAACAAGAGGGATTTTTGTTAGGTGCATACTGAAGAAGGAAAGAATTAAATCTCTCCTCTCTACTACTATAGTCCTAAATACCAATGCTATAAGCAACTGTATTTTGGGGGGGAAATGCATTGTAAATCAAGGCTATTTTAATGCTCTAAATAGCTTGTTCTTTTTTTTTCTCCAGCATTAACAAATAAAATGTTTTTGGGTGACATTTCATATTTTTGTGACTTTATTAATTCTATGGATTCAAAATCACACTATGCTACAGCTTCCTGCTTATTTTTGATTCTGGATGGGTTTTTTTTTTCATTTTCTCACCCGTGTTCACCACATTAATTACAAAACTTTGCAAATTAATTTGAATAAAGTAAATAGAGTGTTATTGTTTGAATAAAGTGTGTACCACAAAGACTTAATATTATTTTGTTAAGACTGCCTATTCAAACTATTATAATAGTATATGCTTAAGAAGTCTGAATTTAAGGCTATGATTGTATGGAACGCTTGTAATAAATTAGTTTATTACTTTTCTTTTTAAGGTCTTGAAAACAGTTAGTTCTGAACTAAATTTTCTTATAAGACTTTCTTTTTTTATTTTTTGCAGTTAACTGCAAGCTTGGCCTTTAGAAGTTCATATAATTTCATCATATAATGTGATGAAGGAAAAAAGCAGTAATGAAAATGATATGCATAACAAATATTTCTCTGTTCCAAGGCTGCTGCCTGCAAAACTTGAACATTTCCACTAGGTGGCTAATAACTACATTCCTGACAAAAGGAAAACATTTATCTTTTTCAGGAAAATATACTCAGTTTACTTACTAATTCACTGTTCTTGCAAGAACTAAAGGTTGATTTATAAACGTATGTTCAACAGTTAAAATAATTAAAATCAAAGTTTACCACTTTTAAAGACATGGTCCTATCAGGCACATGATTTCTGTTGTTTGCATACATACAAATGATGTTATATTTAGATTTAAATATTAGATAGGATGAATAGAATAAAAAGTTAAAATTAAAATTAAAAATCAAGATAATGGGCAACCTAGGGGTAAGAATCATCTCCATCTACCCCCCAATATAGCAGCCCTAATGTAATGCCATTAGGGTATGACTAAAGCTAGACCTCAACTTAGAACCACAAAAAAGTCCATAATTTCCACTGTTAAGCAATGTTTGTTAAGTGAGTCACACCTGACCTAAGCCCTTTTTTCCAATTATTAAGTAGATCACTGCAGTTGTTAAGTGAATCATGAAGTAATTAAGCACATCCGGAATTCCCCATTGGTTTTGCTTGCTCAAGAGGTGGGTTCCTACTGGTGCGATCCAGTGCGGGCGCTCCGGTAGTAGCCTGCTGATGACGTAATTTAGGCGTGACGGCTCTGGTGCTGTCTGTGCCGATCTGGCACGCCACCATATTTTTTCCCTAATTTTCGGCGATTTTTCAGCTCTCTGAGCATGCACTGAAGTAAAATCGTCCCTCTGTGCATGCGCGAAATGTCGTGATGCACACCAGGAGGAAAAGGTAAAAGGAACCCGCCCCTGTGCTTGCTGCCTGGGAAGGTCGCAAATGACAATCACATGATCCCAGGATGCTACAACCATCGTAAATACACACCAGTTGCCAAGCACCTGGATTCTGACCATGTGACGGAGGAGATACTGTAATGGTTATAAGTGTGAGGATCGGTAACTCTGAACGGTGACTAAATGAATGACTGTAAGTCAAAGACTATCTGTATAAACAGTTACAAACTGCTAAAGAAAGAAAAATGATTTTTATTCTACATTTTTCATTTAAAAAATAAACCTGCAGTAAATGGATACATTTCCCTACATTATGCTCCCAATAAACTTTCTCACACATATCAGAATTTTACTTTACATGCTCGCTATACTTCATGTTGCTGAAGTGTGCATCTAAGGAGTCTCTAAGGAAAGCACTATGGTTAGTTGTATAAGCTGAAAGTAAAGACAGCATACAGGCTCCTAGTGGTTAAGCTGGGTTTCTCAAATGTTCATGAACAGAACATAATTTTTTTTAAAGTGTTGCAAACCTACAAAAACCTACATCTGATATATCAAATAGAGCTAGTTCATTGATGCATCAAAATAATTGTTTTTTCTTCCATGCAACCTCTTTCTCTCACTTGTTTTTTGACAACAGAATGCATTTAGGTGCTTAATTAAAAGTGTGTCCCTGAAGATTAGCATATTCACAAATTATATTTTTTTCCACACCAAGCATTTTCAAACTGCTGCTGTTGCTAATACAGTGGGCTGAGGTAAATATCTGCACATATGGCTTCTTTTATTCTTTCTTTTTAAAATGATCACTTGAATCTAATTATAAGCTCTTTGAGGTGGGTTTTGCTTTTTGAAATTTAACATATGTACAAAACACACAAGGAACAAATAGGACAACGTCCCTCCCCCCCATTTTCAATTTTAACCTTTCACAGTCTCATCTGCCTGTCTGCCTATCTGCCTGTCTGCCTGTCTGCCTGTCTGCCTGTCTGCCGTCTGCCTGTCTGTCTGTCTGTCTATCTATCTATCATCTATCTATCATCTATCTATCATCTATCAATCAATCAATCAATCAATCAATCAATCAATCAATCAATCAATCAATCAATCTATCTATCTATCTACCTACCTACCTACCTACCTACCTACCTACCTACCTACCTAAGCCAAATACCACTCACTCATCACGAAATCTCCAGAACTGTAAAGCCTACAAACTTGAAACTTGGCACGTATGTTCTTCTAGGTGCTCGCTAAGAAAGGCTGTTTCGAAATGAACATCAGATCATTAGTATTTCTTATACAGTATTATATTAATTAATATGCTCTGATGCTAAGGAGTTAGATGTTCTACTCCCCCTCCCCACCTGAAAAGAACTCTGTTTCAACTGCCAGTTGCCTTATATTAACATGCTCTGATGCTAAGGAGTTACACATTCTACATAAATTTTCAAGCTTTAGGTGTCAATGTATCAAGCCCGATCTAACTACTCATTAATTTTCAAGCTTTGTCAATTTTTCAAGCCTGATCACATAGTTTCATAGCGAAGCACAGGTATCCAGCTACTAGTACAAAATATACTGTCAAACTGGCAGCCCGTGGGCCGGATGTGTCACACGCAGGCCACACTCACCCTGGCTCTGCAAAGGCAAAAAAACATTGCAATACATCACGATACATCATGTGACGTGATCGAGTTTGACAGCCGTGATATAGATGGTCAATATTGTGTATTGTACTTGACAATTTGATTGTTTCCCATATAGGGAGAATATTGCTATATCCAATAGCAGCAATACATTTCATAATGCATTATGGCATAACATGGAAGAAGAGCTCAATTGTTTCCTAGAGAACTAGTGATTTATATTAATCTATTAAAATAAGACACTACCTAGATTATATTAATTCTAAGTATAAATATTTTCTAGCCTTTACTCCTACCAGTTCACATTTTAAATAGAAGATAATTGATTTAGAAATTGTTTCACAGAAGTTGAAGTAGAGTTCTTTTATCCACCTGGATGATAAAGTAAGCAAAAGGTACGTACAACTTCTTGATTGTGATAGTGATTTGGCTTGTTGTTTCTTCTGTTTTAACTTTATAATGTTTGTTATTGTTTTCATTTTATTTATATGAAGAGCCATGGTGGCACAGTGGTTAGAATGCAGTATTGCAGCTAACTCTGCATTCCAATGCCAGGAGTTTGATTCTCAACGGCTGAAGGTTGGTTCAGCCGTCCATTCTTCTAAGGTCAGTAAAATAAGGACTCAGATTGTTGGGGGCAACATACTGACTCTGTAAACTGCTTAGAGAGGGCTGAAAAGCACTGTGAAACGGTATATAAGTCTAAGTGCTATTGTTATTTTATTTTAATTATTTTCATCACCCAGAGTCACTCATTGACATGGGGTGCATATAAATTCGATGGATGGATGGATGGATGGATGGATGGATGGATGGATGGATGGATGGATGGATGGATGGAAGATAGATAGATAGATAGATAGATAGATAGATAGATAGATAGATAGATAGATAGATAGATAGATAATCATCTTCCAGTGGTGCTCAATTGTCTTCCTTTCTTATACAGAATTAAATCCTAAGGAAAAACATCAGGTGGAAAATCTTACCTAGTAGAATTTTTTCAATATCACTGCCATCTCACCTGCTGAATAAATAAATTGTTGAAAAAGAGAATTTTTTTAAAAAATCTTTGAACCGGGGTGAAATGCTACCGGTTCGGCCTGGTTCGGGCATACCGGTAGTGGCGGCCGCCCATGGTTCAGGCATACTGGTAGAGGCAGCCACCTGTGGTTCGGAGAACCAGTAGCGGCAGCAGCGCGAGGCTACGCCCACCTGCCCAGACTCACCATTTTCTTTTTTTTAACCCTCTGTGCATGCGCAAAGCCTTCTGTGTATGCGCAGAGGGTGAAAAAGCACGTGCGACGGTGCACACACTTTTGAACCAGTAGGGAAGGTAAGTAGATTTCACCGCTGCTTTGAACCAATGTTTTGGTCCAGAATGAGTAAGGCCTTCTGCATCCAGTTCTTGCTTATGATAGAATTATTCCTTATATTATCCTCAAATGTCAAATTCACCCTGGTAACCATTTGGATTCTAAAGGCGGTACCTGGTCAACCATATCTAATACTGAGTCAGATTCTGAAAGAGTCGGATCAGTTAGCACTTGGGTGAGAAATCACAATGAGACCCAAGGCTATAAACTGAACTGGGAAATAGGAGAGAAAAAATCACAGAAGCACGCAATGTCAAACCGTTTCCATACTGTTTTGAAGAAAATTATCTGGACATATCCATGTAGTCAAGTTAAATTTGAGGAGGTTTTTGCTATAGAAGATAATGTTAACAATATCTGAACCAGCTAGCACGAATAACCTGGATTTGGAGAAAGAAGGATGGTTCTGTGTCAGGCACCTTTATTAGAATTAATTGAAACAAAGATGAAGAAAACAAGTATGCAGTACATGGCTAAAGTTATTGTCTCTGTATTTATTTTTTTTGAAAAGTTTTGATCCATACTACGCTGGCCGTATTACAATATTACTAAGTTAATTTTTTTATTTCAAAAAGAATTATTTAGTATGAACCCAGCACAATAATTTTGTCCATACAAAAAGAATTTGAGGACTGGCAGAATGCAAATTCTGTCTCAGTGTTTTAGACCACTTTTTTTCAGAGATAACAAAGACAGTCATTCTAGTACAAATATGAATTACCACACAGATTGGTGGACTGGGATTACTCTCCATCATCATCACCACCATCATCATCACCACCACCATCACCACAGGATTTTAATTCAATTTTTTAAAAGTATTGTTAAGTGGAAATCTCAGAAGCAGAAATTGCAGTTCCCAGAACTACATTTCACAAAAGAATTATCACTGTATCTCCCTTCCACTAATCTAATGCCATAACCTAAACAATGCTGATAAACAAGAGTTGCATGCAGAGATAGAAATATAGCAAATATCCTTTTATATTGACAAAATATCTGCTGATCTAATAAGCCGGTCTGAATGGGAAAATAGCTTGTTTGTACTGATAATGGCAATTTGCTCGTACTGATAACGGAATCCAGATACTGTTGGGTTCAAACCCCAACGTTCATCACCACTGGCCATGCTGGTCTGGGTTGATGGAAACTGGATTGCTTCAACACCTGGAGAGCTACTAGTTTCCCAACATTATGTTAGTAATTGCAATTTTAAAAAGTTCAAAACAATTCCAAATGAGTTGGAGGTTTTCTCCAAAGTCTACATAATTGCAGCTAGATTTATGGCCAGCAAATATAGTTCTGCTTTTGAATAAATACAGTTAAACCATTTCAATTTAGTGTAATATTACGAATACTCTATCATGGGAAGCAAAAATTAATTAGGCCTTTTTTTTAAATTAACATCAGTATCTTGCTAAATTACGCATTTAGCATCATATTTGTATGTGTATGTTTGTTACTGGAAACTTACTGGTTTTATGATGTAATGCTAGATAAAACTGTGTAAATATGATAAACAGTGACAGCATAAGGTTGAATTTGGTTTCATTAGTTAGTTAAGCCTTCTGAAAAATACTATTCTATATTCTGTACATCTAATAGTTTCTGAGAAATAGAATAAGAAATTGCAGTAACTGAATAAAATTAAACGAGTACACAAGTCAATATTTTAAAAGAGCTATAAAACAAAACAAAGTTATTCTTCCTATCTAATTATAAATACACTTTGCCCTTATCCTTTGCCCTGAATAACAACAGTTCTTATTAATGCAGTGCATGTATCTAGGGAGAGGTGTAAAACATCTCCAACATTTACTGAATTAGGGAATATATTTCCAAAATGTAGTAAAAGGGACTCTAGGAATGCCCAAGGCATCCAGCCCAATCTCAAAAAATCACCACACGGCAAAGTTCTCAATAATTATAAAATGATAATATTACAAGCAAACAAAATTAAAATCTTTTCAGAGTATGTGTTTGATTTTTAAGACAAAAAGGTGAATTTTAGAAGACGTTTGCATTCAGAACATACAGTAGATTTAATTGGAATCTGCGAAGGCAACATCAGTTTGAAATATTAGACAGAATTCCCCACAAAAAAGGAACTGCTCAAAAATGCTGGTAATACTTTATCCATTGGTTAAAAGTATAAAGGACAATGGAATCAAGGGAGGAAAATACTTTGGTGCAGAAATCGATGAAACCATGAAGGATTGGTGTAAAGTTTTATGTATTGGTGGATAGTGCATAAAGTCTACTCAGAAGTGCATGAGGTCTAATCAGAAGATGCAGCCACACAGATATTCAAAGCACATTAAAAAGTTTTGCCAATATGATGTCAGTTCTCTTTTACAGAGCCCATTGTCATTTCCAAAGTATAACACTCATGATGTACACTAACAGGTAGTAGGAAAACCGGTGCACAATTGTAATGTGTAAAAATATAAAATAAAAAATTCTGTTCATTGTAATAAATTACATTGTATCTCAGTCGTGCAAAAACAATAGGTGCATTGAGCTCAAAGTTTTACTTATTTTATAGTTGTCTTTCAATACTTATTTTATAGTTGTCTTAACTGATATCTGCTTTAAAACATGTTTGACTTCTGAAACAGGCAAGTACCAAAACAAAACTAAAAAAAAAAGGAAATAAATTTATCCACTGTTGGAAAGAGTTCCAATGATGTACCACTTTATTTTACAACATTCATAATAATGTATTGGTAGGATGTATGAATATATCCTACCTATATATTAATTTTGTTATTGCATTAATTATTCTTCAAACATGGGATATCCTCATTTCATTACATTACATTGTATTAAAAACAGAAAACGAATAAGCTGTTTGGGGTCATGTTCATCATTATTAAAAGTGAACACAAGGCTAGGAAGTATAATTGAAAAAGAAATAAACCAATTAAAAATTAACATGCAGTATAATGCTGCAGAAGAATTCCCTTCCCTGCGTAAAAATAGCAGAAGACCTTTCATACTTAGTTACTATAGTTACATCTATCTGTAGTGATAGAAAGTTTTCTAGGTTTTTATCACATTTCAGATGATATGACAACCAAGGTTATAATGATAATCATTAATGTGGAAACAAAGTTAATTCTGGATTACACAAATTATCATGAAACATACTATCAGCACTTGTAATGACAAGGTCTTTGTTTAAATTTATAACTTTTAGAAGTTCTAAATTTTAAAACTTCAAACTGGCCATTTTATTTGTTTATTTTTGCATAGGCATACACAAAATCTCATGTATGCTTAATGTAGAAATCACTAAGATTTCAGCTTCATCTACAAAGAAGGTCAAGTGCTATAATCACCCACATGTACGCTATATTACTCACATCTGATTCAAAGAACAAGAAACAAAACAATCAATGACTTCTTCGTAGCTTTAAGGGGATATTCCTATGTTGGAAATTTTGTTCATTCCATTCAACTCCTGCTAGTCCCTCAAGAAATGCAACAATTCTTTGAATCCATCCCTACTATGATACCACACTAAAAAGTCGGACAGTCTAAAGCAACCCTATCTATATTGTTTGCCCTAGAGGCTAATTTAAAATTGTGAGGAAGGATAGGAAAGACATTTTCAGGTGCTGTGAGTCCCCCAAAATGAAACACATGCACACTAAGACTCCTTATGCTTGCTGTGGCTTTCTCCTATACTTTGCTTAGACTGAGAACAAAAGCTCTGGAAAATGTCCAACAACTTTGTCACACACAAGTCTCTTTCCCCCAGAATGTTTCTCAGCTGTGGTTGCAATAAATATGTATTTCTGCTCTCTCTTTCCTTCCCCATGGTAACAATGAAAATGGGTTACTCAGTCTGATGAAAATGTTCATCTTTTCTGTACACAGTATATAGATCAACACGAGAATGGCATTTCTTTTCAAACCCTATTATTCAGCTGCTGATATGTGGCAAGAAAGTTCAAGGTGGCAACTGCAGGAAGAATCCTGCAAACCAAATGCCCTGTAATGTAGCAAACAAAGCAAAAAAATAATCTAGAAATGTGTTATTACATGCAACTTTAGGAGTCAGAATATATCAAATCATTAAACAAAAAGCAGAGGACCCTGCAAAGAGGCAGACACAATTCTGGTTTTGGTTTGGTTTTGGTTTTGGTCTACAATGTTGGTCAGATAATGAATACTGTATGCAAGCTTCATTCTTTTTGGAAAACTGTATTTTAGGTGAGCTCTAACAGGTGGGAGGTACAGAAAGAAGTAGGCTCAGGAAACCTCTATTCCTGCTGAGCAAAGCATGCAGAAGAACAATAATCAACTTTCAGGCACCACAGCTCGTTGAGATGTCTAATATACAAAGAAGCATTAGCCATCCAAGTAATTGTTCCACTTATATTGCCTCTCCCCTATCTCCTCACTTTCCACTACTAATCAGATTGTCTTCTCATTTGGCTGTCTTAAGTGAGCAGGCTTTGTTCTCCCATTAACCCTTTTGTTTACTTTCAAATTGTGAGCTGAAGACAAGGAATTCATCAGACTGCCAGACTTTGGATACGAACTGGGTGAACTCTTGTCCGTTCCCCATGTACGAAAAAGCCTTTTTTCCCCCCTTCATATTTCAAAAGCGAGTCCAAAATCACAAAAATCAGACTTTCTCAGGCTTAATAGTCATATTTTCTGCTAGTATCCAATGGTAGTAGCAATTCTCATGGAAACAGAGTTTTGATTCATGTTCTGAAAGAAGTTACTGATTGGATTTGAAAAGTATGGCTTTTTAAAAAACAGGAATCACCAATTATAAATAGTTGAAAGCTAAATCCATATATGTCACAAGTTCCCTTTTTAAGTTTAATTTCCCAAAAAAGTGGGCAAAGAATTACAGCCTGAGGAAACTTTGTAAAATGTTATTTCTATGGCAATAAGAAGACAGAGACACCAAGTGGTACAGTAATCTGGTGCCGATGCTATGCTTAGACAGAGGGCACTGACGTCCGAAAGAGCCCTCTCTAACTTTTAGTTAGTATTTTAGTACAAATTAATGATCAGGAATAAGCCCTGTGTTATCATAGCTTAGTATGAAGAAATATTTGACAAAAGATCTGAAAGCAATGAGTGCAAGCCAAGGAAGGACCTATTCCTGCACCTCTCTGAAATGCCTGAAAGAAAAAAATCCAAATGGCATCTTATTCAACTGCTGAATATAAAACACTGTTTGTTGAGAAGTTCTCCTACACAAGCCCCATTGATATGATCAGCAACCGTGACAGAAAACTAGTGTTCGATGTGTTAATTTCCACAGGCCTACGTACCCATGGCATTCTTATTTTTAGATTGTGGTCCATTAGCACCACCGTGCTCATTCTTTTTCTCTCCTGCTCTGTTATCCTTCATGATTGCCAAAACCTGTCACCCCATGTCCTCTCTAGAATGACCTCTGATATGCTAATATTCCCTGAAGTCTTCCCCAGTAAAAATCAACTTCTAGAGGGATAGTCAAATGGCCGGCCTTATTCGACCACCTAAGGTCAAAGCAAGCAGAAAGCAAGAAAGGCGATCAACACTTTAATGGCATTCACCACACTAAACATGCCACTTAGTAAGGCAACAACAATTCGGAGAAGGAAGAGCATCTATTGAGGACAAGCATGCCACTAAGTGAGTGGGAAGGGAATATATACATGGGCGTGATCAAACTAGAGAAGAGCAGAAGAGGAAAATGGGAGAGACTGTTTAATTTTTACTGTGGAAGGAGGCAACGTTAAAAAAAAAACCTGAAGATAGTTGAAACGATTCAGACTGGTGCCAATGATTAAATAATGCCCAAAATAAATCTAAAGGAGCCGGCTGAAAGATGGAGAAATGAAGGAGGCGACCATTCCTCACTTGCTTTCTTCTTCTCCACCTTTCTGCCAACTAAGGAACGTCAGAAGGGACCCAGCCGAACCTGCCCGCTTGTCCTAAACTACCTCGGTGCAAATCTTAAACCAGCCACTTTGCTTTTTACCCCCGCCTGACTCAGCAACAAGAGGTGTCTGCTCCCGAAGGAGGGCTGCCACCGGACGGCCGCGTCCCGCTTTCTCCAAGGGAATCCTCTTATTCCCGCATAATCCTGGCAATCCAGAGTAGCGGAAACCAGAGGGAGCTTCGGGCTTCTCCTTCCCCGGCGCCTGCAAACCTGCAGTTCGATCCCCGCCACTCCGGCTTGGATTTCGCAGCGCAAAGGAGGGCAGCGGAGAGCGATGCAAAACGCCTTCCAGCCCACCCTACGCGCCGATCCCCAAGTCTCTTCGGGAAAAAGAGTTTGGAGCGCCCGCTGAACCCGGCTAAAAACTCGGTGGGGACTTTCTTTCCACCGCGACAGGCAGCGGCGCGAGCCCTAGCCGGGCAAGGTTCTCCTCCGTGCACTCGGGCTTTTCCCCCGCTCCAGCCTCCCCGAGCGTCCGCCTGAACCCGCGGAGACGAGAGAAGCGGAGAAGGTTGGCTTTTTTGCCTTAGGTTTGGCCCGTCTGTCGGGGAAACGGAGGGGAGCGAGGAAAAGAGGCGTCCGCTCCGTCCAAGCTCTGGGGAAAAACGGCCGTCCAGGTGCAGTGAGAAAACCCGGCGAAGAGAAAAGCAGCCTTACCTTGCGCAGCCGAGCCGGGGCTGCTGGCACTCAGGATAGCCAAGGCGGGCAACACGACCATCTGCAGTAAGTATCCCAGTCCCAGTCCATAGCGGGCGGCGGCGGCTTCCAGCCCTTTGCCCATGGCTGCTTCGGCGGGGAAAGACTCGAAGCCCAAGAGCCCTCGGAGCCCGAGTCCGGCTCGCGCCCTTTGCCGCCGTCTTCCACCTCCTTCGCGGCGGTGGCCGCGGCAGCGGCGGCTCCTCCGTGAGCTCTCGTCCTCCCGCCGGCCCCGCTCTCGACTTTCCGACGGGGAGGGAGCAGTCGCGGCGGACCCTCGCCTGCCCGCCTGCCTGCGCTGCCCCGTTTGGCGGAGATGGGCTTCCTCGCTCCACCCCCGCTTGCGGGCAGCAGTTCAAGCCCCACTTGGAGACCGAAGCGTAGCAGAGTTCCCTGCCCGACCGTCGCTTATGCTAGTTCTTCTGCTGCCGCCGCCGCTGCGGCTTCTTTAGCCGCCCTGGCTTGGCCGGTAAACGCAGCTGGGGCTCCACCTAAGGTGGGGTGGCGCGCTCCTTAGCCCGAATTGCGCGCGGCGGGAAAGGCGTCCAGGCGAAGGCGACTCTGAGGCGACCAGGAACGGTCATTTCATAGTCTGGCTAAGAAGTCTGAAGGAGCCGCCGGAGTAGGAGTGGAAGCTGCACCGACTCCCCGCAGCATCCTTCCCAACTCCCTCTGGAGGCGCGGCGACCCGACAGAAGCACACTCCCCTTCGCGCGGCGACGCCGGCGTGAAAGCGGAGCGAGCCGGCGCGCCGTACTCTCCCTCTGCTTTTCGCCCTCCTCCTCCTCCTTCTCCCTCCTCCCTCCCGAATGTTGGCCACGAGCTGCGGAGTGAAGCCCCGGCTGAGGCACCTCGCGGTAGTAAGGCAATAAGCGCTCGGCTTCCCCAGGAACACTGCAAAGCCCGGAGCTGGATTTTCGGACGAGAGTGGCTCCTCCCTTGCTCGTGCCGCCTGCGCACTTCAAGGGTGGACGGTAGGCGGGCGGCGTTGCCCGAGTGGATTCGCAATCCTAAACGCTACTACTACCTTTTTGCGTTTCCGAGGCAGGAGAAAAGAAGCGAGACAGCCTCCTAGTCGATAGTATTTTGAAAAGGACCGTCACGAAGATAGCTTTCCGCGAAAGTAGGTTGTGGCGGGAAGTGGAAACGGGGAAAATGCTGCGCGGACTACTATTATTATTATTATTATTATTATTATTATTATTATTATTATTATTATTATTATTATTATTATTATTATTATTATTATTATTATTATTATTATTATTATTATTATTATTATTATCATCGTCATCATCATCTCATTATCATTATCTATCATCATTATCTATCATTATCATTATTTGTCAAGCGTATATGATAACAGCAAAGTATAAACATGATTGTGTGTGTGTGTAGTACAAGCATTATTATGAGTACAAGAAGTATGAATATATGGGATACTTCGGAGCACCAGGAGAAAAGCAAGGGGATGAAATGAATGAATAAATGAGTAGGTGGGTGTGAGGCGTTTCTGCCAAGCGTTTGCGCGTGTCTTATTAGAGCGTAAGTCCCATAGGATAGGTAGGGATTCATTCAGTTCTGAGTAACTGCCTATATGGAGATTCTTCAAGTCATCCAGGTCATGGTTGTCCCAAAGGTGCTTTTTTCAAAAGGCAACTGGACTTTCTGGTTTTTCTTTGAAGACGTTTCGCTACTCACCCATGAAGCTTCTTCTGCACTTCATCTTCTTCAGCTCAGAGCTGAAGAAGCTTCTTGGATGACAAGCAAAACGTTTTCAAAGAAAAACCAGAAGAAAGTCCAGCATCTTTGGGATTTCTGAGTAACCTTGTTTAGGATTGAGCAGTGTGGATCAACTAGGAGGTGCTGATTATGGAAGAGCACTATTCATGTGTGCCAATAGTTTAGTAAAATGCCACCTACCAGTGTCTTTTTAGTTTGAATAAAGGCAGCTGTAAGGGATGCAGGGCTTGCCTTCTGGAGTAGCTGGTTGTACACAAGAACTGAAGGCAGTTATGTTACCGTGTTTCCCCGAAAATAAGACCTGTCCCGAAACTAAGCCCCACAGGGCTTTTCGGGACATGCTTTGAAGTAAGGCCCGCCCCGATAATAAGCCCCCCCAACTACTTCCGGGGGAAAGGGGGGGGCATGCCGGGAGCCGCTCTTTTTGCGGTGGCACACTCCCTCTCTCTCCCGGCCAAAAGAGTGGCATTGGAATCCCCTGCAAACAGCCACCGGTTCCTCGCCTGAGCCCGGCTAGAAGCCAAACTTCCAACCGGGCTCAGCAGCAGAAGCAGCCGTGCACACGCTTGTCTTTTCTAAACACGCCCCCCCTCTCTTGGCAGAGGGGCTGTCTCCTGTCTCCGAGGCCGGTCGGGTACAGTGAGCCCACAAGTGCAGGGCTTGAGCCGCCTCCCTCGCTCACCTGCCTTCTGCCGCCGCCTCCTTCGCTCACCCACCTGCCCGCCCGTTCGGATCTGCCTTCCGCCGCCTCCCTCGCTTGCTCACCCGCCTCCCTCGCTCACCCGCCGCCTCCCTCGCTCACCCACCTGCCCGCCCGTTCGGATCTGCCTTCCGCCGCTGCCTCGCTTGCTCACCCGCCTCCCTCGCTCACCCGCCGCCTCCCTCGCTCACCCACCTGCCCGCCCGTTCGGATCTGCCTTCCGCCGCCTCCCTCGCTTGCTCACCCGCCTCCCTCGCTCACCCGCCGCCTCCCTCGCTCACCCACCTGCCCGCCCGTTCGGATCTGCCTTCCGCCGCTGCCTCGCTTGCTCACCCGCCTCCCTCGCTCACCCACCTGCCCGCCCGTTCGGATCTGCCTTCCGCCGCTGCCTCGCTTGCTCACCCGCCTCCCTCGCTCACCCGCCGCCTCCCTCGCTCACCCACCTGCCCGCCCGTTCGGATCTGCCTTCCGCCGCTGCCTCGCTTGCTCACCCGCCTCCCTCGCTCACCCGCCGCCTCCCTCGCTCACCCACCTGCCCGCCCGTTCGGATCTGCCTTCCGCCGCTGCCTCGCTTGCTCACCGGCAAAGGCCGCCCCACCCCCACCCGAAACCCCCAAACTCCACCCCACCACGAGACACGCCACTTACTGGAGTTTGACAGCTCCGCGGTGTCTCGGCTATTCTGTTTAGGAAAAAAACCTTGTATACTACAGAAACTCTTCTCGCGAGGCGAGCAATTAACAACTTCTCGCAGCAAGAAGAGTTTCTGCACTATGCAAGTTTTTTTTCCTAAACAGAATAGCAGAGATCACGGGGCTGCCAAACTCCGGGCGTGTGGCAAAAGGCTCGGCTAATCCAAGCGAGGGAGGCGGCGGCAGAAGGCAGGTGAGCGAAGGAGGCGGCGGGTGAGCGAGGGAGGCAGGTGAGCAAGCGAGGGAGGCGGCGGAAGGCAGATCCGAACGGGCGGGCAGGTGGGTGAGCGAAGGAGGCAGCGGGTGAGCGAGGGAGGCGGGTGAGCAAGCGAGGGAGGCGGCGGAAGGCAGATCCGAACGGGCAGGCAGGTGGGTGAGCGAAGGAGGCAGCGGGTGAGCGAGGGAGGCGGGTGAGCAAGCGAGGGAGGCGGCGGAAGGCAGATCCGAACGGGCGGGCAGGTGGGTGAGCGAAGGAGACAGCGGGTGAGCGAGGGAGGCAGGTGAGCAAGCGAGGGAGGCGGCGGAAGGCAGATCCGAACGGGCGGGCAGGTGGGTGAGCGAGGGAGGCGGCGGCAGATCCCAGCCAAGCGGGCCATCTGATCCCCACCGGCGGGGGTCGCTTCTCTGCAGACCCTCCGGGGGGCTCTTGCGGGGCCGTGCGGTGCCTCTTTATGCAGGCCAGAGGATTTGGGGAGCTCGTCCCTGCTGGGATCTTGGGGATCCGGCCTCTTGGTGATGCAGGGGAGGACCAAGGTGCAGAGCCCCGCGTCTCTGCCCGGCTAAGCCGGACTCAGCATTGCCTGCCCTGGCTTTGCCTTCCACCCGCCGCCCGCTTTCCCTAAGGTAAGCCTGCTGCCCCTTCTGCTCTGCCTTCCGCCGCTACATCGGTTGCTCGCTCACCGCCCCGCCCCGCCCCATCCTTCGCCCCAAAGCTCCAAACTCCGCCCAACTGCAAAACTCACCACTTACTGGAGTTTGAGAGCTCTGGGGTTTCCCTCGGCTAGGGAAAAAAATCTTGCATAGTGCAGAAACTCTTCTCGCTTCGAGAACTTGCTAATTCTCGCGAGAAGAGTTTCTGCACTATGCAAGACTTTTTTCCCCCTAAACAGATTAGCCGAGAGACCACGGAGCTGCCGAACTTCAGTAAGTGGTGCGTCGCGGCCTGCCTGCACCCCAAAAATAATAAGCCATCCCCGAAAATAAGGCCAGGGGCATTTTTGGGGGGTCAAAAAAATATAAGCCCCTGTCTTATTTTCGGGGAAACACGGTATGTGGAGTTTGGTGTATGTTTGATTTGTATATATGTATATTTGTATATATGTTGCTTTTAAAACTACTCAATAAAAATTATTTTTTTTTAAAAAAAACTGAAGGCGGATCATCACAATACATCCACAGTAAGATTGTTTCAGGGGTGGGTTCTACTTACCTTCCCCACTGGTTCGCATCGCAGTATTTTGAGCACGTTCCCTTGTGCAATTTTGCTTCCGCGCATGCTGAGTAGCTGGAATCAGCCCGAAACACAGCTGAGGCGAAGGAATAAAGGTCAGTATTAACCCGGGGGCAGGCAGGAGGGCCCTTTTTCAAACAGCTGAACCTTCCAAACAGGAAAAAATTCACAAAAAAATTAAAAAAAAGATGGCGGCACGCAAAGACCGGCACCGGCCGATCCAGTTCAGTGATGTCACCAGCGGGTCGCTACCGGTTTGGCCACTCCAGTCCGAACCGGGATGAACCCACCTCTGTATTGTTTGTAGTTCCTAACTAGTTCTTAACTATTCTGGCAATCAATTTGAGATTCTCTAAACAATAGTTTCCCTTCTAAGGGGAATAAGTGGTTACTAAAGTAAAGATAAAGACTTCCTCCCCACTCCTGATAATTCAGTACTATTTGCAGCGATACAAGAGTTCTTTGCTATTTGCTTTCTGATTTTTTTTAAAAAAAATTGAAACTCCTGTGACCATCAGGTTTCTTTTCCCAAATACATTTTTTATTTAAAAAATTAAACATAAAGGTAAAAGCTAATACAAAGAATAGGCAGTAAGCAAAGAAAGAGAAAGAAAAGAAAAAGCGAAAAGTGAAAAAAACCCCAAAGTTAATAAAAATAGAAAGAAAAGCATATAAACAAGTGGTTTTGATATTCTTCATAGCAGTTATAAGTACAAATATATTTTACCCGTATCTCTAATGTTAGACCCTGTCACTCTTCTTTCTATAATCTATACCAGTGGTTCCCAAACTTTTTTAGTCCACCGCCCCCTTGGTGCTACAAACTCATCCTCACCGCCCCCAACCCACCCCCTCAAGTGGGCGTGGCTTAGTGGTCGGGTGACCGGGTGGGCGTGGCCAACTTGTAAAGTGTGGTGAAACTCACTTAACAACGCTCTTGCTTAGCAACCAAAATGTTAGGCTCAATTGTGGTCATAAATCTTTCTTTCTTTCGTTCTTTCTTTCTTCTCTACCTCCCCCCTTTCTTTCTTTTTCTTTCTGTCTTTCTTCCTACGGTACCATCTTTCTTTTTCTTTCTGTCTGTCTGTATTCCTTCCATCTTTTCTTCTGTCTGTCTGTCTGTCTTCCTTCCTACCTACCATCATTTTCTTTCTGTCTTCCTTCCTTCCTACTACCTTTCTTTCTTTCTTCCTCCGTCCCTCCCTCTTTCCTTTTTCTTTCCTTCCCTCTCTTCCCTTCCCTCCCTCCTTTTTCTGTCTGTCTTCCTTCCTTCCTACCATCTTTCTTTCTTTCTTTCCTTCTTCCCTCCCTTCCCTTCCCTCCCTCCTTTCTTTTTCTGTCTTCCTTCCTTCCTACCATCTCTTTCTTTCTTTCTTTCTTTCTTTCTTTCTTTCTTTCTTTCTTTCTTTCTTTCTTTCTTTCTTTTTCTTTCCTTCTTCCCTCCCTCCTTTCTTTTTCTGTCTATCTTCCTTCCTTCCTACCATCATTCTTTCTTTCTTTCTTTCTTTCTTTCTTTCTTTCTTTCTTTCTTTCTTTCTTTCTTTCTTTCTTTGTCTTCCTTCCTCCCTCCCTCGCTCTTTCTTTCTTCCTTTCCTTTTTCCCTCCCTTCCCTCCCTCCTTTCTTTTTCTGTCTGACTTCCTTCCTTCCTACCATCTTTCTTTCTTTCTTCTTCCCTCCCTTCCCTCCCTCTTTTTTTCTGTCTTCCTTCCTACCATCTTTCTTTCTTTCTTTCTTTCTTTTTCTTTCTTTCCTTCTTCCCTCCCTCCTTTCTTTTTCTGTCTATCTTCCTTCCTTCCTACCATATTTCTTTCTTTCTTTCTTTTTCTTTCTTTCTTTCTTTCTTTCTTTCTTTCTTTCTTTCTTTCTTTCTTTCTTTCTTTCTTTCTTTCTTTCTTTCTTTCTTTCTTTCTTTCTTTCTTTCTTTCTTTCTTTCTTTCTTTCTTTCTTTCTTTCTTTCTTTCTTTCTTTTTGTCTTCCTTCCTTCCTTCCTCCCTCTCTCTTTCTTTCTTTCCTTTTTCTTTCCTTCTTCCCTTCCTTCCCTCCCGCCAGCCGTGGCCAGGCCGCCGCCGCCGCTCACCCAGGCCGATGGCTTGGTAAGCGTTCTCCGGGTCGTGCACCAGGTCGCAGAGCGCCATCAAGGCCGGCTGCCGCGTCAGCAGCTTGGGGTGCTGCAGCTCTTCATTGAGTTTGGGGAGGCCTCGGCGGCCGAAGGCCACAGGCGCCTTGGTGGGGTCAATGTCGGGGGGCAGCTGGGCTGAGATCCGCGGGTGCGCCATGCCGGAGGGGAGCCCGCCGAATTCCGCATGCCCAGTTGCTAGGCACCAGGGACGCCAGGCGGGAAAGTCCGTGCACGCTCCGCAGCAGGGCCTTCCTGTGGGTCTGCGAGCGCTCGCCCGAGTAGCTTCGGGAGCGGTCGGCTTCCCTTATCACTGTGCCGTGCTCAGTACCTAGCACTTGTAACTCCGTTGCATTCCACGCTTTTGTGTGCAGGGCAGCCCATTCTGAAAGAAAACATCTCGCGTTTTCGTTCAGAATGGGCTTCCCTGCACACAAGAGCGAGGAACCCGAGAGAGCTTCAAGTGCTAGGTAGGATGCCCGTCACGTGGTGGGACGCAGTTTGGGGTGACCAGTCGTGCGGGGCGGGGTGGAGCGGAACCTGGCCGGGGGCTTTGCGGGGGCTGGGTGGGCCGCGAGATGGGCATCATACCTAGCACTTGTAACTCCGTCGCATTCCATGCTCTTGTGTGCAGGGCAGCCCATTCTGAAAGAAAACATCTCGCGTTTTCTTTCAGAATGGGCTGCCCTGCACAGAAGAGCGAGGAACGCAAGGGAGCTTCAAGTGCAAAAACATGGCGAACCACCTACCGCCCCCCTGGCCCCTCTCACTGCCCCCCTGTCACCAACCTTGCCTCTCACCGCCCCCCTAAGTGTTCCCACCGCCCCCTGGGGGGCGGTACCGCCCCCTTTGGGAACCACTGATCTATACTATCTAATCATTAGAACAATAAATCACAAGTTTCATTTTTTTTTCATTTTTACACAAAGCGTCCGTCCGTAAGAGAAGTCCTCCAGTAAGCATAAACATGTAGATGATGTCTCTTCCCTAATCAAAATAGTTAATTTATTCATTTCAACAAAGTCTGAACTTCATTAACCATTCTTCCATAGTGGGTAGAGTCGAATCTTTCCATCTCTGAGCGCACAATACTCACACTGCTCTGACTCTATTCTGTATCTGTTTGGGGGAATGAATTGTTTTCAAGGAAGTAGAGTACAGGGACATTTCTGTAAGCCCATAATCTCACTCAAGAACAAGACAAAATTCACTGGCTAAGCTCACACATTGCATTAAATGGTTGTGTTTGAACACTGAACTACAATCTGGTTAGCATTTTAGCTTAACATGATAATCATGTAGTTATCCATGGGTTCATGAATGCAGCTAGTGTGCGTTGTTTGGTTTTGGCTTAGGATAATATAGGAAACCAGTCTTTGTTAGCTTATAAAGCAGAGTTTATGACTTGGTATTCTTTGAAGCTTGCCTCTATGGTTTTACAAACTGGTAAAATAAACCATGGCTTAGCACACTGGAACAATGCACTCTGACAAATGTGAATATGTAGATCAGTTGTGTAACCTAGTGCCTCCCAAAAGGGATTAAAAAATAAATAAAATTTCCTTTCTGCTTCTGAGTCCTTCTACTGTCTTTATAAACATATTCTAGTACATTTCTGGTGACAAAATGGAAGTACAGTAGTTTCCTGTTTCTTCTGGGATGTTTTGTTAATCTCCCAGTCTAATCTAGGATTACTTCATGGTGTCTTCTCCAGGTCCTAATCAGGTGTGACTCTGCTCAACTTTTCAAGATCAGCTAGATTAACTAGCACTTGACACCAATACCAACTGCTGCAGTAACTTCTGGACTGTAACTTCCAGGAATCTCAAAATATCTGGTCAACATAAGGATGGAAGGCACAGGTAGGCCTCAAAAGATGTGGTCTGGACAGAACCAACTTTTGGTTTCATTAACTGAAAGAAAAATATTACACCATTTTGCATCCTTGGGCATAAACAAAAGAAGAAAAAAGAAAAGACAAATGCCCATTTTCTAAGTGTGAGAAGATAGATTTCACCAATGTATACTGGTTCCCATTTCCTCTTCCTTGAGCACACTAAGGGTAAAAAAGAATATACAAATTGAAATAATAAATCAAATGCATGCATTTTCTAAGAAGTCTGCTTGAAAAAGCAATGGGTTTCGCTTACTAAGTTAGGAAAACAAAGCATTTATTTCTTGCCTTGTTCCATATATACTGCTATTTTGCTAAAATACCTAGTCACAATTCCTGGGATTGCTTTCTGGCCAACTAATTAAAAAAACAAAATTAACTCTGTAACTCAACATCTGTTAATTGTCTTAATGGCTTATTTGTTTGCTGCATAGTAAACTAAGGGAGACTCAACTTAAGATACATGCGAACAATTAGTATGAAAATGTTATGTGCTTCACTGTGCTGTGCCCTAATGGATTACTCATTATTAGGTGTGGTAGACATTATGCTTTTATGCATTTAACCAATTAAAGGAAGACTTAGACATGGTTGGACTTGATTTGGAATGCATACTGTGACAATTTTGGAAAGCTCCCATGCCATGCTAAGATAATGAATATTCCTAGGACCAAGTATTGAATAGGAAATTTGCCCTGAAGAATTAGTTGGGCTGTATTACAGCACCAGAAACATTATTTTGTGCTCTTAGATTTCCTCTTTTTATCTGCAACTTCTTACATTCCCCTTTTCATCTCAGATCCCTTTCCAAGAGCACCCTAAGATCCTAGATCCTAGAGAGGATGAATGTAGCATTCATATCAGGAAATTTGGAAAACTGACTTCCAAAGTTATGCACCAGGAACAAGTTGACGACAGCCAATTATTGGTACCATAAAGAGGCAGTTTGGCTTAATAGTTAAGGCACCAGGCTAGAAAGCGAGACACAATAAATCCAAGTCCATCCTTACTTAAAAAATATTTACGGACCCCTCGCATCTTGGACAGAAATTATTTCAATTCCTACCCTCAAAACGACGCTATAGAGCACTGCACACCAAGACAACTAGACACGAGAACAGTTTTTCCCCCAACGCCATCACTCTGCTAAACAAACAATTCCCTCACCACTGTCAAACTATTCACTAAGGCTGCATTACTATTACTATTAGTCTTCTCATCGTTCCTATCACCCATCTCCTCCCACTTATGACTGTATGACTAACTTGTTGCTTGTATCCTAACAATTTATATTAATATTGTTTCCTGATTGCTTATTTGTACCCTATGACAATCATTAAGTGTTGTACCTCATGATTCTTGACAAATGTATCTTTTCTTTTATGTACACTGAGAGCATATGCACTAAAGACAAATTCCTTGTGTGTCCAATCACACTTGGCCAATAAAGAATTCTATTCTATTCTATTCTTACCCATGAAAGCCAGCTGGATGACTTTGGGCCAGTCTTCCTTTCAGCCCAATTCATCTCACAGATTGCTGTTGCAGAGAAGATAGTAGGAGGAAGGTGAGTTGGATATGTTTACCACCTTGTAAAAGTAATAAAGGCAGAATATAAATAAATAATATTAAAGGACAAATGATAAATATTTTGAGGTGTCCTTGGTGGTCTCTGAGCTTCCTTGTTTTCTTGCAGACATTTCTTTACCCAAGCTAGTTAATATCTTCAGCACTGATACAAATATTCTCCTTTATTAGTATAAACATTTTCCATTGTTACGCTGTTAAGAGGCAAAGCAATGGAGAAAGTCGTCTTGATTTTACCTGGCCTGGCATACTGAAGAAGTGGGAAATGTACAATAGTATCTTTACCACACAAAACTCACACTTGAACATATTCTAGTGAAAGGAGTGAGTTCAGAAGGCCCTATTTTATTCCAAAGGAAGCTGAAATTGATCAATATGAAATAATTGAAACAAATGGTGGTGACTAATAGGAGTACTAATGCATAGGAAGGAAACAACAAAGAAATTTGTGTTTTTGGCCATTAAAGGATTTGCCCCCTTCTGCATATTTGATACATATTTTGTTTCCTTTTTATTATGTTTTATATGCAAAGTTTTGTAATCAATTACATAATTTTGTAATTAGCATGGTTCACTTTCTCTCCCCATCTATGGCAAACTATAATCTCCATCATTATCACTTAATGTAAAGCAAATAAGATGACCTACTGAACATTTAAGAAATTTGAATTTGTGCTTCTACGTATGATTTATGGTTTGTACAGCCTAATCTTTCACACGTGTTATCAAGGAAGGGGAAATGGTTTGTGAGTTTATAACTCCAACAAAAAAACTACCTATTGCAGTTCAGCTATAGAAAGAGAAATTAAAGAGAGTAAAGAGTTTATATGCCTTTTGTAAACTTTCAATGTATGCTCAAAAGCAAAGTGGATGTGTGATGATAATTATTAATACAGAATTAAGAGTTGCAACATTTCTCCCTGCAATAAGAACCAGTAAAGTGGAAAAAGTTAAAACCAAAGACAATACACCATCTGTTGTTTCACTAAAAGCAGGTGAAGTGCATTTAAACAGTTATACAATCCATCTAATATTTAGATTGTCACGTACATCAATAAAGAAGGTTACTGTTGGTTGCTCCCGGTTCGGCGAACTGATAGCAGCGGCTGCAGGAGGCTCCGCCCACCTGCCCAGGACGTTTCTGCATGTGCGCAGAAGCATTGCGCGCGAGCAAACCGGTAGCGGTTTTATTATTTTATTATTTACAACTCACTACTGCTACCTAACATGTAAAATTCTTTTTACAGCATAGAACTTTCTAGCTTTAAGATACATAGTCATTTTATAGGTAATTTTGTTCTTTTTGCAGGGTACATAGGAGTAAAATACTGTAGGCACCATGCTTGGGAGAACATGCAAAATATTTATAATTGCTTTAATCCTATACATAGTTTCCAGGGAAGTTAGCTTGCTTTTGTTTAGAACTGTTGGGGACTGTACCAGTAATCCATAAAGCCAGAATGTGCTGCTCCTTCAAATTCTCAGAGACATTCACTGATAAAGAAGCCCCATGGGGTGTATCTCTTTCCAGAATTCAGCCAACTGGGAGTTACATGAGGTGGAAATTAAAGAAAGAGGAAAGGCGAAGCCATTTCATGCCACTCAGTATATCGATTACTCTTCATACATCTACTAAAAGCACCAAGTGTAAAGAAATAGTATTAATAGCAGTATTAGTTAAATTTATTTCTACTTATGATTGGATTGGACCTAAAGCAAAACAGGATTTAGTCCCCCTACAGAAACACCTTGAACAGGGTAATATACTTATTAGAAGCATTTATTGGAAGGAATCCCCCAACACCCGGACACCCATTACATTATCTCACAATAGTTTGCCTTTCTAATTTTTTTTGTGTGTGTTCTCCCAATGTTACATTGCAAAAACTATTTGGCTAAGAAAAAGTGACAGGCCAGAAATTTCTCAGCAGGGATTTAAATGTAGTTGTCGTTACTGATTTAAGTCCTTAGCTGGTTTCAAGAAGCAAAGCAAGGTCCAACCTGATTAGTTGGTGGATGGGAGACCACCACAAAATCTCAGGTGTTTTTTTCTGGCTCCCTAGGCTAAGAAACAAACAGAGATGAGCACCGCCCCCTAGAGTCCGACAAAACTGGTCAGGAAAAACCTTTACCTTTAGAAAATTTGAAAAATGCCTCATAAGACAAGCTAGACCACTTCCTTATCATTATGAAGAAAAACACCTGGAGATGCCAACAACGTCACGGGGAAGAGGAGAATTGAGTTCCTTAGCCCAGGGGTCTCCAACCTTGGCAACTTTAAGACTTGTGGACTTCAATTCCCAGAATTCCTCAGTCAGCTTTGCTGGCTGAGGAACTCTGGGAGTTGAAGTCCACAAGTCTTAAAGTTGCCAAGGTTGGAGACCCCTGCAAGTAGCCCATTGATGCTACTGCATGCTTATTTCAACACATAATAGGTAAGATGATGAGCTTTATATGTACCTGGTTAAGCATAAGCTGAAAAAGTTGCTTATTTCTCCACCCACCCACTAGGTTCCCTTGGCGGAGGAATCACTTATTTTTCATTTCACGCCTTTCTGTCAAAAGAGGCAGCCTAGCTAGATTTATTTATTTTAGAAAACCCGGATATTTAGGTGCCTCCAATATTTTCGATCGGTGCGTCTCCCAACTCAGCAAGGAGGAACATTCCAGGATCGCGGTCTCAACTCGTTCGCCACGGCGGGCGATTTAGAAGGGGCGCATAGGAGATTTCCCTAAAATCTGCGCAGTGTGTATATAAAGCAGAACCGAGCTCGAAAGCCTTCCCGGTTATCCCGCTTTCACGAGCGGGGATTCACCCGCAGGGCGATCGGTTGCGCCACAGGCGCAAACGGCGCGCCGATCCTGAGATGAGAAGTTCCGAAGAGATTTGTAAATTCCCAGGGATTCCCTCCTGAAACTCCACGAGCGAACGACATAACGGAGGAGCGATCCATTCTGTTGCCTAAAGTGCGCCCAAGCGGGACGAAGGGACGAGTAAATGTGGGGAAATGCCGAAGTTTGTACTCTTTCCCCTGCCCCAGCCCCAAAAATGCTGCCTGGGATCGCCTATCTATAGGAGTCGTGAACGGAGAGCAATTCTGCTCCCAATCCAAAGGAGCTCAGCTTTCCGCGAGCTTCTCACAAAACCCGAACTGGAGTCTCCGATGGGAAGGAGCGGAACCTTCTCTTGCGCCTCCCTTTAAAACTGCTTTTCAAAGGATGAAGACCAGCGGTGCAACCGCCTACTGCAGCAAATAGACGTTTTCGTCTTTTTTTTTTTTAATAAAAAGAAACTTGTAAGGAAATCCAAAGTACAGAAAAAACTGTTTTAAAAAGAGCTGTCTTGGGGAGGGGGAGGCAAAACAAAACAGGAAAGGCTTCTTTGCTTTCAACTGTTGTTGTTTTTTTTACAATCCGCCGTGCCTTGCTCGAATCCCCGGCCATGGAAAATTGTCTTCCCCCTCTTTCATTCCACACTGATCTGTGGTAATGCTGGAGTTCTGCCAGGTAAAAAAGAAAAGAAAAGAAAAAAGAAGAAGAAACTGTAATGGAGTAGTTAAGAACTGAACTGGAACTTCCCAAACATCACCACCACCTCCTCCTTTTCTCCACATGGCCTTAGGGAAACAAGAAGATATAACAGCTGGCAATTTGAAAAAGTTGTTGGGATTATGGATATCATACGTGAGACGCTTTGGAAATGTGATTTATACATTCTTCTTCAAAACTCAGCAAAACCTACCTGCTGCCACCAGAAGGGAAACTGTTTTGTAAGCATACCTTGGAAGCCATTTTGAGCAAAATATTATTTACCTGTCAATAACGGCAGAGAAAAATCTTATCTTTCCGTTGGGTGTAGCAGTCGCAGTAGTTAGCAACAGTGAAAATTAACTGTAAACTACAATGCAATAACAACATTACATACCCACAGATCCATCATGCTGTTCCATTCTGGAATAAGTAAAGTGGGAGGAAAGTAAATAAACCAAAGAAATTAAAGGCCAGAAATAAGAAAAATAGAAAGAAGCATGCCTAGAACTAATTTGTACCAAAATACCCTTCACTATATCTCTCTCTGCTTGTCTGCCTTTTCAATCTTTACTTCCATCATTTGTATCTATTATTATTTTTATTTATTAAATTTATTTGCTGTCCATCTCACCTCAAGGTGACTCATACAGTGCTACATAGATTGTCTTTTCTTGTTTTTTTCTGTTCTGAAGAATTGATCAACCTTCCCTTACTTTCTTTGATTTTTCCCTCCATCTAGTCTCATTTATTCCACCTTATTTCTGTTTTGTGAATTGATCCTTATTCTCATTATACGATCAAATCACCTCATTTTTTTAATTTCATCTACATTCATTCATTTTTGTTCTTATATTAAGAACTTTCAAGAGCTCCATTTCTAGGGCAGTCAACTAACTTTCTGTGTTTCTTCTGACACATTCAAGACTCAGTTCTACATAGGATAGGACAGGACAGGCTAGGGCAGTGATGGCGAACCTTTTTTCCCTCGGGTGCCGAAAACGTGTGCGCGCGCGCTGTCACGCACGTGTGAGTGCCCACACCCATAATTCAATGCCTGGGGAGGGTGAAAACGGCCTCTCCCGCCCCCGCAGAGGCCCTCTGGAGGCCGGAAATGGCCCATTTCCCGACTTCCGGTGGGCCTGGTAGGCCCATTTTTCGCCCTTTCCAGGCTCCAGAGGCTTCCCTGGAGCCTGGGGAGGGCGAAAACACCCCCTCGGAGGCCCTCTGGAAACCTAAAATGCCCTCACAGAGCCTCCACACGAGCCAAAAATCAGCTGGCCGGCACGCACATACGCGTGCCATAGGTTTGCCATCACTGGGCTAGGGTATTCTTTAATACCCAAGTGTGATTGGACACACAAGGAATTTGTCTTTGGTGCATAAGTCTCAGTGTACATACAAATAACAAGTGATAGGTCATAGATTATAAATCATAGTTACAAAATCATTAATCATAAGATACAAACATCAAGTGATAAATCATCATAAATCATTAAGCAGAAATAAACACATTTTATGTCTATCAGCATTTAACCAGTCTTAAACATTCTTTACCCATTTCCCCATCTTTGGAAATATCCTGTCATCATATACAAATATATCTACCTGTTCTAGTGTTTGGACATTTATGTATAATTGTGATCATTCATTCATTCATTCTGTCAACTACCTTGGACTTTGATACATTAATTTTAAGCTTCATGTCCAGCACTACATCTTATGATCTATTTAGCATTATAGGAAATCATTTCAGTTCTCAATCAACAATAGCACATCATGTAGACAAAAGTGAAGGTATATTCACATCTCCAACCAGCACACCTTTAATGCATTTCTTATATGTGTGTCTAGAAATACATGAAATAATTAAGGAAACATCACACATCCTTATCTTATTCACTGCTTAGTATGGAAATATTGACTAAGTATTCCATTTATTTTCTCTCATTTTCCTTTTATTATATGCTACTCTTATCTCATTCAGTTAGCCAACTTTCAACTCCACAAAATATTCAACTCCATTATCTTATTCTTTCTCTAAACCAGCAAATGTTAAATAAAATATCTCAAGGACCTGCTGAAGAGCAAAAATCTGGTCTGCAGCCCCTGCATGGCATAAAGCCATATTACGCTTCTCAAATTTTACTTGTTAGTTCTTTTTTTTTACACTCTCTTCAGTCAGAATTCTGCCAAACGCTTTCCAAGCCCCACTTAACAAACAAATCCACCTGCGGATTTTGCATTCATTCTGATTGCCCTTTCCTTTGCACAGGGAAGCCATAATGCCAATCTTCCATTTGTCAGCTAAGATACTCGATTTCACAAGTTAAAACAAATTGCACAACACAGCAAGGCATCTATACTTGATAACAAAAAGATTTTCTCATCAGGCAAAACATAAGAGAGGCAGCCAGCCAAACTTCTGGGGAACTAAATGGCAAAGAAACTTCAGTTCTAGTTAAATTCCTGCCCCTTATAATAAATGTACCCAGTTAAAGTTATCTCTGTGGTTATCTTCTTTCAGGATATTTTTTTACTCTTCAGTCTAGTTCACAACTTTAGTATTTTCTGATATATTGTATGGACTGATATGTTTCAGTTCCATTTAAGGCCATTACCAGAGCTAAGTAACCACCACTGAGCTGGTACAAACTGTCAGTATAAAATTCACCTCTTCCATTGCCTGACAATGCTTAGTTTGTTTACTTCCATAAAATCCTGATAACAAAAATGGGATGGTGAGTTCCAATATAATATTATAGACCACAAGAGACCCGATGGAATGAAAATATCCTCATAAACCATCTGATATACACACAATTGTTGACACTGATAGTGGACCCACACTATTATGTGAGGTACACAATTACTGCATTTGGACGGAGAAATGAAGAATATTGGACTTACCTAACACAGAAAAATAAATCAAGTACATAATGCATGTTCCTGGTTAGATCTTTACGTATCTCTGCAGAAACAAAAGTTTCCTTAAATAGATGTTTCATCTCCTTTTTTTTACTGAAACTTCTCAATCTCATAGCTGTTTGGAGAGACATACTTTCCTTATAGCATGATTTCAGCAGTTTTCTGCATGTTTCCGAAGAATGACACTTTTTAATATCTCCAGCAAAGGATGGGGAATTGTGAGCTTTTCTCCCTTGTGGAAGTTTATTGGGATTAGCTAAGCATCAGTGTTGACTGACTTTTACAGCAGCAATAAAATTCTTGATTTAATGATTGCTGGAATGGAGGAGGTATCTGTTAAATCAGCATGTCTGTTAAATCTGAATTGGCGTTAATGCATTTTCGCCATAGGTAAAGTGGAAATGGGATTTTATGAATGTGGAATTCAAATATTTTCACGTGCATAAAATAAGAAATAATATTTTATACATGCGGAGAAATAAAGCATCCAAAAAGTCATCTGTAGGAGAAGTGGCAGAATTTGGGGGCAGAGTTAAAAGAGACATCAACCTAGAATCCTTACATAGCCACAAAGGGACTAAATCCAATCTCTCCTGAATTCCATGGACCCTTATCTAACTCCAAGCAGACACTGACCTTTAGTTAAGAAGATTCCTGCACATAAGATGTTTTGCAGTAAATCAGTTTAATTGGACCTTCACATGTAGACCTGGTCTTTGGTGCCTGACATCATCTTATCTATTATATCCGATGTGTGCTAAACTGACATCCATTAAGTAGATGGTTTTTACACTATTAAAAATAAGTGAAGAAGTCCCCTCTCTTCCCCTTATAAAACAGTGAAAATCTGTTTTCTTCTTATCTTTTCAAATAATGAAAATAAATTTCTTCAAACCAGAGGATCGACATTAGACTTAAAATATTTAGAGCACATAATTCTTTCCCTAAATATATTGTATCTATATTTTCTCCCTTGCTGTAGGTAAGGTAGGGAAAAAACTCGAAAGACTACTAATATTGTATCATTGATATTTTATGGTGTCAACTATTAACAACTGGTAACTTATCCACTATTAAGAAGCACTCTTTTTTAATGTATTATTAATATTTTTGAAAAAGTATACACACCAGAGAAAGAACAAGGCAGTAAAGTAAGAGCCAAGTGAAAAATAAACAAGAGGTTTACAAGTTTTGCATAAATTATAGGTTTTCAATATATCATAGATAGATTTTTTTGAGGAAGATTCCCCCCCCCCCTTGGCAATAGCCCCTAAACATACTTCATTACTTGTGAGTCCCAATGCATTCACTCAACTTAATTCATATGAATTCTTATGCAAAGGATAAGGCTGCATGGGTAATTCAGTGTTGGTTTCAAATGTTCTGCAAAAGCTGAGCATCTCTTAGAACTATGCTACTCAATTTTCACAAGAGAGGATTTTCAAATATCTAGTCAGCAACTCATGAAACTTGCAGAACTGCCTTCTTTATAACAATTACAATAGCTATCTGTATCATATTTTCCAAGGTACAAAACTTTGTGCTTTGATTGGTCAGCAAATGTGATATCTTTGCAACAGGGAAGACTTACACATGGGAAAAAATCCTTTGTGCAAGTAAACAAAGGCTGGTGATTCAAATCAGCATGTGTACAACATTAATATGCATATCTACTGGAATCTAGGATACAAGGAATGATGAACATAAGGAAGCCAAAGCAAACTGGTTCTGTCAAATACCAGAATTAATCATGTCTTCCTTAAAATAAAAAACAAACCCCCTAAATAACCCACTTTGCTTATTTTGCAGAACCTGAAAATAAGATTTGTACCTGCCACATAACAATTTTAGAAATAGAAAATTACTACGCTAGGTTCCCAGATTTAATCATACCTGTGCCACGTTTTGCAATAAGGGCATATTTTGGCCAATCTTCTGCATGTGGTACCAAGATCTAAGCATAACCAAACATTCTTCCCCTATTCTATGAAACTAAAAAGTCTAACCAAGAGATGAACTTGCAAGTCAAAACACTGTTGCATGCATCCCACAATTAGGAATACTCTAAATGCGGCGTATTGGCATAAACTCAGGATAAATTAATATCCTAAGTAAGTACTTTCAAATTCAGTAAGAAATGTGTGAATATGAGAACAAAGTTATACTCCTTTTTTGTTGATTTAGAAAAAGTACATAATAAAGTAAATAGGCTTGATGATTGTTGAACACTTTGGATAATATGGATTGATTCAGCTGGTTGCTGAACGCATTAAAAATTACATACGATGGAAATATATGGAATGGTTAGCGAATAGTTCAGCACTAAACTGGGAATAAAAAGTGGGTGAATTTGTGAGATCTGCTAAAAGAGATAAGTTTAGAGAATAAAAACTGCATGAAGTTGTGGAAGCATGGACAAATATGGAAAGATACAGTGAATGATGTTGGCGTAGTCATTTTGCTCTGTTTCTTTTTATGTTTATTATCTATAGAATTAATTTATTTGGTTCACTATTTTTACTCCTTTGCTTCACTTTGCATAATGTTGCTCACTTAAAAGAAATAATGTGATTGATATGAATGTATGTGTGCAGGTTAGAACTGAAGCAGGGTCCAGAAAATAATGTTCTTGTGTTATAGGCGCAGTTATTTTTATGTCTTGTTAACAATTGTAGGTCAAATAGTAAATTCAGCTCTCTTTTTGGAAACAAAAATGCCAACTCAGTTTAGCATCTATATACAATATGTTGTACGTAAACTCCCAGGAAGAACCATTGGCATATGTTCCATGAGCAATGATTACATATATGATTATCTGATGTATCATTGCTAAATTTCACCTAGGGCACTTGTCCTGAGATATTTATTATGCTATTGTCATATTTTATTCACATAATTTTACAATGAGTCCAGATGCAGCATTCATTTATAATCTTACTATCTATTTTCTTTCTCACCAGAAAATCAATTAAGGAAGGAGGACAACATAGTTGGGTAATATTTTTCAATTGTAGCTGTAGGATCTCTGTATTTGGAAGCATTGCTTGAATATTAAGGCTACTTCAGCCACAGCTATAATGAAAAGCACATACTTCATCCAATAGGGTCCAGGGAAAGTCATATATACACAACTGTTAATCTCAGCTCTCTCCTATTTGCTACCTTCTAAGTATTGAAATTCAATTCATTAATTAACAAAAGTCCTTATGTTTCATAAAAATTATGGGAGTTGAAGTCCAAAACTTCAGAGGTCATCAAGTTGAGGAAATCCAGTTTGTTTGTTTATTTGTTTGTTTGTTTATTATTTATTTATTTATTTATTTATTTATTTATTTATTTATTTATTTATTTATTTATTTATTTATTTATTTATTTATTTATTTATTTATTTATTTATTTATTTGTGAGACTTCTATACCGCCTCAAAGTGTGGTATCTCTAAGCGGTTTACACCATTAAGCAATGTATATTTATATTGCCCCCAACAATCTGGGTCCTCATTTTACCTACCTTGGAAGGATGGAAGGCTGAGTCAATCTTGAGCCGGTGAGATTTGAACAGCTGAACTGCTGATCACAGTCAGCTAAAGTAGCCTGCAGTGCTGCACTCTAACTGCTGCGCCGCCTCCGCTCATATAAATGGAGAAATACACAAGTAGATGTTACTCAGGCTTAGATGCATCTTTGGAGGGGGAAATGCCACTAAAGGAAGAAGTTCTTAGATGTAAAAACTTTGGAGCTTGGTTTCAAAGATATTTTCTTTTTTATCTATACTAATCAGGCCTGAAAGAGGCTACTTTAGGACTTGGGTGAATTAATCTGCATAAAGTCAACTACAAGGACACAAAGAGATGAACCAGATGGCTTGGAGAACATTTGACAATCTGACATGGGGTATTTCCTTAGGGGTTGGATTGGTAAGTCAATCTGAAAGGTGTGTGTTTGTGTGATAATAGGTATTAGGCAGAGAATGAAAATCTTGAGTAATGTAAAGTGGGATGTAAGGTCGTCATTGCTCAGCTTGATGTTAATGATCATAACCGGAAGCACTGATCAAATAGATGGCTGTCTTGGGAGAACACTATATGAATCATTAAGTGAACTTACATGTGTTCACTCTGAGTTTAAGCAGCTGATCTCAAGCTGCTTTTCTGGTCTATAAAGATCTTACAGCCAAAATGTGGAAGGGTGACATCTATATTTAGAAAACACCTAAGAATTCTTGTGTCAGACTAAAACACTTACCAGCACAAATTATGGCAGGCCACAGTCCATTTCATCAGATGTAACTTTCTGTAAAAAACAAGTATTATTGATTGTTTCCTCTGTGCCTCCTATACTAACTTTGCTGGGAAGGCCAGACAGCAGACATGCCTTAATAAATATATGCAGACATACCCAGGAGAATTATTTCATTTAATCAGACGTGACTTTTCGAGGGGGGGGAAGCAAAGTGCGACTATAATTCTGTCCTTAAAATAATAGTTTATTAATGCAACCCTTATGCTGTAAATTAAAAAACAAACAACCGTATTCCTTAAAAAATGAAAGTTTAATTCATTTTTCTTATCTAAGGATAAAGTATTTTTACTTAGAAAAGTTCCTGTTAGAATATTCATGAACTGGGAGAGCCAATGGTAACAAGGTCATCCAATGAATGAGCATAGCAACTAAGTCAGCCAATGGGAGCTAACCACTTCTGAGTCTGTGCAGAGAATCGGAACTGGAAGCTTTAGCTTAAGTCTGGGTGTGGCTCCAGTCTTCACTCTGCTCTCTTGTTTCCGCTCTGTACTCTTCCACTCTGAACTCTGCTGAAATGAAACTAACTCGCCTGCTTGTGTTTACCTGTAACTGATTGAAGAAGAATTCTACTTGTGGTATTGTGTGTGTGTGTGTGTGTGTGTGTGTGTGTGTGTGTGTGTGTAGCATTTTTTGCTGATAAATGAAAATAAAGGGAGACTATTATAGATCTATTTCGAGCTATTTAGCTCTCGTCAGATAGCCATACCCTTACTGGGATTTGAACCTGGGCCGCCTGCCTTGTAAGGCATATATATATATAATTATGTTTATAAATAAGTTATTGAATCCAGCTGAATCGGTCATCTGTGTGTGCTTCTAGTTTTGATTTTTTTTATGCAACAAACTTTAATCGTTCCCATAATTTATTTCCTCTTGGAACTATTTTAACACCATTCTTCCTCCACCTGTATTAATGCTACATATGAGGGGCTCTAGTAAAGGAATGGAATTAGGGAGAAGGGAGCCTTGAAATTAAGTTAAGGCATCGTTTTTTAGGGAAAGTATCTCTGTCCAATTTTGAGTTAAGTGTCACTTCTTTCTCCCCCTGTTTTTCATTAGATGGGACCATTCAACACTCCATTTAAGACAAGATAATGAAGGGGAATTTGGGGAGAGCAGGAAAGAGAAAGACTATCCTGCCCAGGCCAACTGAATGTCTCTAAATTTTGCTCTGATATTTTATCTACAAGGAGGTAGATTTTTCTGCCTTAGAATTCTCTCCAGCAGATGTAAAGTTGGCTGTCACGCTGATTTATTTAAGATAATAGCCAAAGACCATTGTGTTTGTTTGAGCTACTGCCCCCAGGGTCCAGACTACCTCTCAAATTAAGGTTTGTGTTAATTTTTAATATATTTTACTTTTGATAAATGGTTTTTATTGTACAGCTTAATGCTGCGCTTTTGTTTTTATTACTTTTATTGTTTGCTGTTTTACTCTTAGACTTCTTTATTGTAAAATTTTTATCATCTGCATTGCTCTGGCTCCTGGGCAAGAAAAGAGCTGGAAACATACTGTAACTGCCGTGATCATCATCAGATGGAGCAGTGGCATTTGTTCATTTCTATCATAATACATTTTCCAACTTTTCTTGGATGTATAATTTTCATAACCTTGCTTCCTCCCACTCTGAATCAACCCAATGAAACAATATTTCTGCATGGTGTCCAAATAACTTAGCTATAAGTTGAGCCATGGTGGCACAGTGATTAGAATGCAGTAGTGCAAGCTAATTCTGCCGACTGCCAGCAGTTCGATCCTGACCAGCTCAAGGCTGAGTCAGCCTTCCATCCTTCCAAGGTCAGTAAAATGAGGACCCACATTGTTGGAGGCATTATGCTCTGTAAACTACTTAGAGAGGGGTGTAAAGCTCTCTGAAGCAGTATATAAGTCTAATCGCTATTGCTATATCTTGGGTATATTGGGGAAGTCTGTAGGCTGGTAGAAAAAGAATGCTGGCATAAACAATGCCACTCTTACTGATACGTCTCATTATAAGTCCTTGACTTACAACCATTTTTTTAATGACAGTTCAAAGTTACAATGCTGAAAACAAAATCTTTCAAAAGGCTGAAAAATGTTCTCATATCTATGACTGGTCCTCATACATATGACTTTTGTAGCGTCCACATGATCATGTGATCAAAATCTGGGCACTTGGCAACCAGCATTTATTTACAATAGTTGCAGCCTCCTGTCAATGGGTAAAACAGAATTAACAACTGTGTGATTCACTTAACTACTGTGGGGATTCATTTAATGACCACAGCAAAAAATGGGTATAGCTCAATTAATGACTGCCTCGTTTAGTGCTTTGATTTTGTACTGTGGAAAAGAAACTCTGGCTGGTTTCAATAATCTGTTTCAATAACACATACAACACCAAACAACATTCATATTGTTTTTATTTCTTGACTCTGCTTACCTTGAATGAATGATACCAGACTACAGGTGACAAGAAAAAAGAAACAGCATGGTGTAGTGTGAAGTTGTCCACATGCTCTTGCTTAATGCCATCCCACATTGGTGCATGTGATTTGTCAGTCAGGCTATTCCTGAATTCAGGCCTGATGCTCTCCTAAAAAAGCCTAAACTCTAAACCAGCAGTTCTCAACCTGGGGGTCGCGACCCCTTTGGGGGTCGAACGACCCTTTCACAGGGGTCGGGAGACTTCGCCCGGACGCCACCATTTGGGTTCTTTTACCCTCTGCGCATGCGCAGAACGCTTTGCGCTTGCACAGAGGGTAAAAGAACCCAAATGGTGGCGGGGGTTGCGGCAGCGGATGCAACGGCGGGGTGAGTCAGGGCGGGGCACGGGTCGCATCATTAGGAAGGTTGAGAACCACTGCTCTAAACTAAAAATACTCCAGAGGGGAGAAAAGGCCTGAGATGAAGCAGGATAGAGTGATCAATAACAGTGAGTTTATTTTCAATTAGTACTATGAGGGAATGGCAGGACTGGTAGATAGTGGCCAAGTAGTTCAGTTTTGATCTTCTGGCTGGCAGGAATCCACGTTAGATGATCCTAGGAAACATGCAATTAAGATTGGTGCATATAAAATAAGTCATTACCAGAATATAGAAGGGGGGGGCTCCTCAATAACACACATAGTAAAAAGTGTAGCCAAATCAAACTCTTGTCATCAGAAGTAGTGAAAAATCTGTAATGCACTTAGTGATGACAAAATCACCAATGCACAGCTGGCAAAACCTGCCTATCTTGTGTGGTTAAAATTGACCTGTGCCCAGCATTAGACTTGCGTGCTTCAAAGAAATGCTAATCGATGTTCTTTGAAATCTATCAGGAATCTTATAAAACCTGATATTTTGACTTGGGAACTTTGGATAGAGCCATTATCTTCTGCAGAGATAAACAGATATCTCTGCAGAAGTCAGGGGTGCAGTCTGTCTTTCAACCCAAGCCAAAATACCTTTGTAGGGCAGTTCCCAGTATCTGGCAGAGAGGGGGCATTGCCCAGCAGAATAAGTAGTGGCCAATAGATAGATGCTGGGGTATTCTCAATTCCTGAGTGTATCAGCAACCATATTTTTGATGAAGAATGATAGATTATATTGCCAGCATCAGGAGGAGAAGGAGAAGATGGGAACAGTTAGGTGTTGCGTCCTCCCCAGGACGCCGGCAACAGCCACCACCTCCTCTGATTGGTCGGGCTGCCGAGTGGGAGAATCCGGCACTCCGATTGGCCGTCGCGTTTGACAGCTGCCTTAAATAGAGCTGTCAAACGCGGCTGAGGCAACTCTTGCCGTCTAGCGTTCCTAGCGATTCCTGCTGTTATAGTTCTCTTGCTGTTACTTCAATAAAAGACTGGTTTGTTCAGACTCCAGTCTCCTGTCATCCCTTCGTCCTCCGGACAAAACATTAAGGATGACCATAGGTTGTATGACATATGAGCTGGGGATGACCTAAAGGCAATGTCATGAGAACATCAGAGATAAAATTTGAGTATCTCAGGTCATTTTCATGGCATAATTAGGAAACATGAAGGTGAACTTGTAGTCTTTACTACTGGTTAATAAACTAAAATTCAGTTTGCAGCAAGTTGAGAAAGGGCAGGGTAGGACAGTGGATTTTCTTATAAAAATGAAACCTTGGATATGAGAAGTAAAATGGCTATGTTACAGACCATGACAACAAAAACAAATGATAAGCTGGCAAGATGTCAGCCTAATTTTGCAGGCAAGATTCAAAGCAAAAACAAACAAGAGTGTCAACAAAGTAGAGAGAAAATATTGACGCTGTAAATGTAACAGACTAATTATAAATAATTCACACCTAACTATTTGATCTCTTCTGGGACGCTTAAAATTGCTTTGTAAGGTTTGGCTACTTTATTATGGTTTGCCACCAACTCTACAATAGACACTGAAAAAAAAGGAAATAAAAAGCTGTGGCCAGTGGTGGGTTCCTACCGGTGCGGTCCACTCTATAGGACCGATAGCGGCCCGCTGGTGACGTCACAGTACCGGTGCGGTAGGTTGCCGGTGCCTGGGTGCCACCATTAAAAAAAATTATTTTTAATTTTTTTTAAAAAAATTCTTCTGCGCATGCCCAGAAGCCGAGCTTCTGGCACTGCGCATGTGCTGCCTTCCTACCCCACAGTGAGTCTAAGCAGGGGAGGATGGCTGAGGGAGCGCGTGAGACACTGAAAGAACGAGCGGCAGGAGCTATCTCCATTCCCCTCCCTCCAGCTGTCCGAGATGCCACAAACGCATGGTGATGATCCTAGGCATTTTTGCATGTTTGAGGCTTCTCGAGCTGCTGAGGGGAGGGGAAATGGGCGGCAGGATCTATCTCAATTCCCCTCCCTTCAGCAGTCTGAGAAGCCACGCCCACCCGGCCACATGGCCAGCAAGCCACGCCCACCCGGCCACATGGCTGGCAAGCCACACCCACAAAACAAGCCACACCCACAGAGTGGTAGTAAAAAAATTAGGAATCCGCCGCTGGCTGTGGCCCTAGACTAAGCTTTTAAAAGGATCTCTTTCTTCAAATATTCCAGATCCAAACCTATATTTTATATTTTCTCTGCCTTCCTCTTGCCTTCTTTGCTGCTCCTTCTTTTTTGTTTCCTCGCAGAGAAAGACATTAAGAATATGCAGATTCTTTGACAAAGATATTACTACTGCTTCAGCCTTCAAGGTCCCTTAACATCCTGACAAACTTGCTTTGGAAACATGGCTTGTGGCAAGCTATCATTGGACCTAGTTAGGCTGACCCTTAGATTTCTAAGTCATTGTTCTTCATTAGATGACGATAACAGATGTAGGAATGCAAATCATTTTTACTAAACATTTCTCCTTTTGACTAATATTAATGGGTCAGTTATCTATGTTAAGTACTCAGGGCAAATTAAAGGGGGGAAACCCCAGGCATTATTATTGTAAGTTTAAACCTATATAGTAAATGATATAAATTGTTGCTGGATATATTTGATATAGCTGTATATTTATATAATGCAGTATTCCAGGCGGGCCCAAGCAAAGGAATGTTAAATATTGTAAATTCTTTCAGTAAATACTGAAATAAACACCACCTTAAAGAAAGATGTATTTTCCAGTTGCAGAGAGTTAAGAATTCTGGCTCTACATTAGAATGATGGAAGCCTTTTTCTTTTGTCTTCTTTTGTTTAACCTAACAATTAAAACAATTCAAATATCTTTATGGCAGTCTTTGACCAGGTACAGTAAAAAGAGAAATTTTACAGTAAAAAAAGAATTGTTTATGAAACAATTTGTTATTGGGAAAGGGGGAAAAAAAAGAATAGGACAACAATAAGGCAATATTATTAATTCAGTTTAATATTGGATTAAAGGTTTTGTGCAGTTGTATAACTTGGTGAAGATATTTGTTCACCTGAAATGTGAGTGTGGGGGTTAACATTTCTTAAAAAGTAATAAACACAAATTGATCAGCGTGGCCTTTGTCTTTGGAAATAATTAGGGAGATCAGATCAGGGGTGGGTTGCTCACTTACTGATGCCGGTGCGCTGTGCGCGCATCTCCACGTTTTGGGTGCACGCACACTCACTACACACACGCACCCCCTCGCACGATTTTGCTTCTGCGCATGCGCAGAAGCAAAATCTCGCCAAAATCTTGCGTGCATGTCCCCTCGTGAGATTTTGCCGAGATTTTGCTTCCGTGCATGCGCAGAACCAAAATCGCCCAAAAATTCTCACAAAAAGATGGCGACGTGCGCAACGGACTGGCGAAGACGGCTCCGGAGCGGTCACGCACAAATTGCGCAATCGGCTGCTCCCTACCGGAACTACGCACCGGACAGCTCAGCAGGAACCCACCACTGGATCAGATCATGTCTCGGACCCATAACAATTAGATACGGCCTCCTTGGACTATGTGATTAGACAGTGTTACATTCTCTGGGCAGTGATGGAAATCAACAAACACTTTACAAATGTCGAAAATGAAAAGATAATTTCACATAACCAAGAAATATGTTTATAACAGTATACTGTACACCTGTTTTAGAACTTAGTAACACATACAGGATTCTATTAGGCCTCCCGTAGTTCAATGTAGAGCCTTCGGGTTGTGAAATAGCAGGGAAAGAAACCAACAACAGGTGTGAAACATGCCTTGCAGTCCTGCAGAAGGAACGCCACATGCTACTGTATGTGGCAATGCTTTTTCACAGTTGGAGTAAGCAATTTCATTTGGTTTTGGTTCAGCGTCACATTTAAACTATGCTAAAGGGAGGATGCACGTCCTCAGCTGTTTGATATCTAATGCAGAAATAATATTTATTTTACATAAAAAATGTTCATGAATATCTCTGCTTTTAGATACGGGGAACTGAAAAATCCTGCCATTAAGAAAATACTATTTGTTAAGCACAGTATGTGGAAGTGGATAATTGTAGCTCAGTTCTCTATATTTTTATGGGAGAAGTAAGCCTCACTATCTTCAGTGGGACTTTCTCTCAGGTAAATAAGCATACAATTACAGCCAGAGACAACTTGCCTCAGACCTTATTTCTCCCTATATGAACCGTGCATCAATTAAATGTCGGCCAGCTGGATTTCTGCTCTGTTAACAGAAAAGACTAAAAGCTATGCGCTGTTAGACCAGTCCTTCCTAGTTGATGGATTCTTAGGTGATGTGGGGGGGAAAATCTGTTAATGTACCAATTGGAAGCAAATCATCGTCATCATCATTCTATCCACTGCAGGATGAAGGCCCCTTCTGTATGTTTCCAGCCTTGAGCTTTCCTTTGCCAGTTGGGCCCACGATACTTGCTGATGTTGTCGCTTCATCTTGTTTTAGGTCTCTTTCGAAAATGGGATCCATCCATATCAAGTGGAATCCATTCTATGACTATCTATCCTGCCTCAGTTCTTCTTACTTGTGACCAGCCCATTTCCATTTCTTTTATTCTTTTGATGGCATTGTATATTTTCGTTTGTTCTCTGATCCATGTGCAGGCCTTTCTATCTTGTGATGCTGAGCATGTATCTTTCCATGACTCTTTGCGCCACTCGTAGCTTTTGTATCGATTGTATCGTGAGGTTAATAAGCAAAATTAAAGGAAGACTGAAATTCAAAACTTGTTTATTTGAAAGTTAAATTCTACATTAATGTTCACAGTAGCACGTGAGTAATATTATTATTCTCCTCATTTAAGGTTCTCACATGTGAGACAAATATTGTCTTTGTATTGCATTATTTCCCTCCCTTTTTTTCCCCTGGTGTCACTATTGTGGAAAAACAAATCTTAAAATTTGCAACTTTACTGGGACTCAGATAGGGTGATAAAATGCTGGCACTGAATTATTTTACTCTCTTGCAATTGGCTCATATTTATTTTATTATTTTGTTGCTTGCATCTATTGCTCATTTTTAATGTTTTTCCTCCTTCCTTGTCTATTACTTTAAAGTGGCAAAAGGATATTTATAAATATATAAATTAACTAAAATTACTCAGACTTGTAGCTGTGTAAATATGCACAACTCAAATTGCTCCAAAGCATATTTCTTCATTATCATATTTATGGAGGCCCAGGAGTATAACATCATGTGTAATTTATACTTAACTTCTTTCTATGCGTACTTGGAAGCAGCTTTCCTCGTCTTCAGTGTGGGTTATTCGAACTTCATACGTGCATAGCAATGTTTCTAAAATCAGTCACTAGCTATGCCCTGCGCAATATATTTAAGTGCTTCTTTTTGTAAACAAAACATGCTTCTTTGTATTTATTTAAAATAAAATACTGCTGTTTAAAATGGAATTTTTTATGAGATGGCTTGCAACACATTAAAACTTAGTACCCATTTCTTTCTTTCCTCTTTCCCTTTTTCTCTGACCTGATTTCTTGGCTGGAGTGCTGAACTCAGGAGGACATTCAGAGTTGAAGGTCAGGCAATATTGAGGAAGTACACTTCCAGATAGACCCATTGCAGGGGTGAGTTCCAACTTACCTCTCTGCCGGTTCACTCCCTCCCTCCCTCCCTCGCCGCGTGGGTGTGCCTTGTGGGCGTGTGCATGCACAGTAACGAAAAATCCAGGGGGGGGGAAACTAAGCAGAAAAAAAGATGGTGACCGCATGCACAGTGCCAGAATTCAGCTTCTGCGCATGCTCAGAAGGAAAAAAAAATCAAAAAAAGATGGCGGAGCCCACAGACTGGCACCGACCAATCCGGTTCGGTGACGTCATTGTGACATCACCAGCGGGTTGCTACCGGTACAGGCAAACCGGTCCGAACCGGGAGGAACCCACCCCTGACCCATTGACATCTGAGCAAGAGAAGGCTACCTGAAAGAAGGCTTCTAAGGCTGACCATGAGGTATGAATAGGAACAAAAGGGAAATAAATACAAAGATGTACACATGAAAGATATTTGACTTCCTAAAACTGTTGTTTTTGGCTGCTCTTCGGTTTATCTAGTTCATTGTCCCTTTCATAAAGTTTCAGATTGTTTATCAACCTCCATCGATTTTATTACATGAAATACTTTAATCAATGCTACTTTAACTAATAGTACTATGAATAACGATAATATAGGTAGACCTCACTTTACAATTGCCCTGTTCAGTGACCCTTCGAAGTTACAACAACACTGAAAAATAGCATTATGACCATTCCTTGTATTTAAACTGCCTTAAGATCACATCATCTATATTTGGGCATTTTGCAACCAGCGGCAATTTGCAACTATTACAGGCAAATAACTGCCTGAAAGGGATATCTAGGTGGTTCCCTGATGCATCAACTTCATAAGATAAATCTTAAGTATTCCCATCAACTAAGTTTGTTGGTTCTTGACAGTTATCACCTTTAAATATTTCAGCCCACAACTTTATTTCTAATATTCCAGCTAAATGCATACTTTGAAACTGATCAAGGAGAGATTCAACCTAAAAATGAGACATTTTCTGACAGAACAATCAACCAATGGAACAGCTTGCCTTCGGAAGTTGTGGGAGCTTCATCACTGGAGGCTTTCAAGATTGGACTGCCATTTGTCAGAAATGGTGTAGGGCAGGGGTGTGAAACTCAAGCCCTGGGGGCCGGATCCAGCCTGTGGGGGTGCTTAGATCTGGCCCGCAGGGCCGCCCTGGAAATAGCAAAAGACTGGTCCACAGTGCCTTTGCCAGCTAAAATGGAGCTCATGAGGGCCGCACATGCCCCCCCAAGCTCCATTTTCGCTAGCAGAGGGTTGCAGGAGGCTGTCCCAGCCAAAAACAGAGCTCAGGAGCCTGTTTTCGCTGGCAGAGCACTCAGGCCATCACAGGCTCCCCCCAACACAAGTGACATTATGCTGGCCAGGCCCACCCAGGCCATTCCCCCCATCCCCCCCAAGGTCAAACACAACCCTGATGCGGCCCTCAATGAAATCGAGTTTGACACTCCTGGTGTAGGGTCTCCTGCTTGGACAGGGGTTGGACTAGATGACTTACAAGGTCCCTTCCAACTCTGTTAATCTGTAAAAAAAAATTGTAAATGTAATTATGCATTAGTAAGCTGAACTAATAACACAGGCGGATCTCTTTCTCTAGGACTACAAAACTATGCCTCCGTGGTGTTTATATGGACAAGGTACAGTATATATAACTGGAACTAACAATCCCACTGAATGACAGATTTAAACACACAGGCTATCTAATTGTATTATGACACATGGCTAAATATACAAAATGATTTTATTGAAAAGTGTGTCTAAGATGCTAAATAGTTTGACAGCTCAGTTGATGATCTTTCATCTTTCGATATGCAAGTCATTGTCTATTACAGATGTTGATTTCAGGTCAATTTGTCTAGCCTTTGCTTATATAAATGTACATCTATTTATTATGTAAAAAAGGATGTGCAAACTAAATCTGTTACAGACACTAAAGTGCTAAGATTATTTTCAGTATGACTTTGAAGCTTAAGTTTGGCATGCAGAAACCACTGTAGGCCAATGTGTTGGCAGTATGTGGTATATAAAGGAATAAAATAATAATATTGTTATTGCTGCTGTCATTTATTTATTGATTTGATTTATAGAGCCACCCATTTACAACAGTGACTCTGGAAAACAGGCATTGAAACATCCTTCCCGAAGAGAAGGCTGAAATGTATTTTATTTACTCTGTGTTTGTTTTAAATATTTATTTGCTGCCTGTCATGCCATGCCACCTGTCTCATTAGAATAAAATTTGAAACCTCTTGGATAAATTAACATTTTCCAAAATTATCTAGAAATATAATGTTCATATAGATCATTTGATTAAAGTTGATTGTTATAACAAAGCTGGAATTGTTATTTATATAGATGTCCTAGTACAGTGATGGCGAACCGTTTTTGGTTCGTGTGCCAAAAATGGGGGTGTGCGCGCTAGCGCGTGCACGCATGCCCACACCCATTTCCTCCCCCCACACATGCGCACAACACCCCCCCATGCTGCCCCCTGCACATGCGCACACACCCCCACCCCGCGCAAAGGCCTTACCGGAGCCTGGGACGGTAAAAAACGATGAAACGGGCAAACCGGAAATTCGGAAAAATGCACTTCCGGTTTGTCAGTTTCGGTGTTTTTTGCACTCCGGGGCTTCAGGGAGCTTCCCTGAACCCTCCGGAGTGCAAAAAACAGCTCACCGGCAAACCGGAAGTGCGTTTTTCCGCACTTCCGGTTTGCCGGTGGGCAATGCTCGCATGCCCTCCGCTATGGCTCCGCGTGCCACCTGTGGCACGCGTGCCATAGGTTCGCCACCACGGTCCTAGTAGAATTATGTTACAGGGGACGTTGCTCAAAATAGGCAAAATTCTTCATATGGTGTTTTGGAGTTTGCTGACTGCTCGTTTAGCAACTGTTCAAAGTTGCAATGATGATGCAATGTTGCGAAGTTCAAAGGTGCTGAATGAATGGTATTTATCACCAGTCCTTGAAGTCGCACTACCCCCATGCTCATGTGATTGTGATTTGGCAACCAGCTCACACTTACAAAGGTTACAGCATCCCACAGTAGAAATAGCAATAGCACTTATATAATAGACTTATATACCACTTCACAGTGCTTTACAGTTCTCTCTAAGCAGTTTACAGAGTCAGCATATTGCCCCCAACAATCTGGGTCCTCATTTTACTGACCTTGGAAGGATGGAAGGCTGAGTCAACCTTGAGCCAGTGAGAATCGAACTGCTGGCAGTCGACAGAATTAGCCTGCAATACTGCATTCTAACCACTGCGCCACCATGGCTCTTATATTGCAATGCCATGATAGATATTTGCAACCTTCCCTGATGACTTCCCACTAGCAGAGATAGATAGATAGATAGATAGATAGATAGATAGATAGATAGATAGATAGATAGATAGATAGATTATATATATATATATAGAGAGAGAGAGAGAGAGAGAGAGAGAGAGAGAGAGAGAGAGAGAGAGAGAGAGAGAGAGAGAGAGAGAGAGAGAGAGAGAGAGAGAGAGAGAGAGAGAGAGAGAGAGAGATATTCTCAACAACCCATATTAAAACTGCCTGGGCAATGGATCTGATGCTGGTAATAACTGGCTACTTGTTTAGGTCATTTTAGTTGATCCTAAAAAAGGATATTACCAAAGTGATTTTCTATTTGTTCTGATAGGTAAGCGTGACCACAATTGCTTTTTATATTCTTTGGATAGTAGAATTTCAATTCAGTTCTATTTATGTTTATGCTGAAATAGAACCTCACAATTTATCCTGAGGTAAGGGTGCATTAATAGTGCAGTTTAGTCTCATCCTTCATAAACATTGCAAAATTTTGGTGGTTATTAAGAGTGGTATCTCTTGGTAGCATAGCAGTCTTTCATTTCTTGCTCTAGGGAACTCAAGGTTATCAGTTTCTGTCTAGATTGTTATGTTTTTAATTTGAGGGTTATATTTTGTTTTATATTGTTTCAGTTTTCAGGAACATGTGGGAATCTAATATCAAATAAATGACTGTATAATGGATAGTTCTTTAGTTGTGATAGCAGACAATGTCTCCTGTTATTAGAAGTTGCAGACAATCTATGTTCAAGGGTTATTAAGTAGCCTGTACTGAATTTTACCATTCATTTCATACCATATGCAGTCATGAATTAGTTGATGGTAATCTGTTAATAAAAATGTAATATTCTAAATTATCCACCCTAAAGATATTCATGTTTTCAAAAATAAAGCTGTCTTTGTAATCTTTAAGATGCCGAAATGATTAAAAATATTTCTTTCCATAACAGAGAAAAATAGCATCTTTATTTTCTATGAAAGGATAATCTCATATTAAAATATAGTAGTAACTTTGACAAGGCTAATAACTTTTATTATTTCTGGTTATGCTCAGTGTAACCAATGATTTAAAATATAAATACAAGATTTTATTATTGAGGCTTTTGAATGTTTCTTTTAAGTTCTAATCTATTCTTTGGCTTGATAGGCATGACTGGATGAATAAATATGCTAAATAAGATGTAGAATAGAGGTGATCTAAGCACTGTTTCATTCACTATAACATAAGCAGTTATCATCAAAGATCGCTTACCTTTAACCCGCTCCATTTTTGAATTTTGAATTCACCAGGAAAAATGCAAACAGCCAGAAATAGAAGAGCAAGAACTGTTTTTGCAATTATGCAAAGAACTGATTCAAAGGAGCCATATATAAACTTTTATGCAACTGTTTTGGTGGCTAATAATTTTGAGAATAGAGAATGTATGGTTTGAAGAAGGCTGGTTTAAGCTGTTGAGTTAACAACTGGTTGCTCTACACCAGGGATTCCCAAGCTTGGCAACTTTAAGACTTGTGGACTTCAACTCCCAGAATTCTCCAGCCAGCTATGTTGAAGTCCATAAGTCTTAAAGTTGCCAAGTTTGAAGACCTCTGCTCTACACAATCAGCTCTACAATCCATGATGCTAGACTGGGAGAGGTTAATATCACGAGAGGGATTTTTCAAGGAGATTCACTATCACCATTACAATTTTTCATTGCATAGATAGACTCCTCTGTAAACAATCCTGAACAAATCAGGTCAGACTGTCAGACAACATCTACCAGGCTATTCCACCTTCTTTACATGGATGATCTGAAGCTTCATGGGAAAAGCCCAACTGAAATTGAATCACTGTTCATATATGCAGCCAAGATATTGTAAAATGGTCTGACCTGGACAAAAATGCAATCTTGCCATCAATAGGGTAAAACAGTAAAATCTGAAGGAATTAAAAAAAATGAAAATAGGGAACATATGGTTTGCAGAAGGCTGGTCTAAGTTGTTGAGTTAGCAATAGGTTGCTTTACTCAATCAACTCTACAGGTTGATCTACACAACCAAGTTGCCTCATCACTATATATTTCTCAAAGGTGTTATTCCATACTTCTGTATAGTCCACCAAGAAGGCAACTTCCTTCTGCATTTTCCTGCTACACATCAAAAGTTGTCATTTCTGATTTATCTAATTGTAGTGCTATCTAATTGGCCTGCTGTGATTTTTTTATTTCATTATTGCTCCAGTTTTCATTGTGCAGTGTAGTGGGAATGTTCCCTGTCGAATCTAATCTCACTGCCTTCCACAAATTTTTCATCGTGGGCTGCTGGGATATCTGCTTCCTTCTGAAGGGAATTCAACCCACGAACCTCTGGTTTTCCCTTTCGTTTCACCAGAGCGCATGAAACTCTGACTTATATATTCATAAGAGTTGTCAGTTTTTCCTTCTAGTCCAAATGATAGGAAGACATGTAAAGCAGTAAACATTTCTTCCTCTTCCTTGGTTGTGGTCCACCAATAAATAATAGCAATAGAAATAGCACTTAGACTTATATACCGCTTCATAGTGCTTTACAGCCCTCTCTAAGCGGTTTACAGAGTTCAGCATATTGCCCCCAACAATCTGAGTCCTCATTTTACCGACCTCAGAAGGATGGAAGGCTGAGTCAACCTTGAGCTGGTGAGATTTGAACAGCTGAACTGCTGAACTAGCAGTCACTGAAGTAGGTTGCAGTGCTGCTTTTAACCACTGCGCCACCTCGGCTCCTGATAATAATACTTGAAATGTGCCAAGTATGAGAGGGATAAACAGAAAATTGCTCATGCAAAAATGCTGGCAAAGGCAACCACATGTTCTTAAAAACCAACTCAAAGAAAGGAAAGAATTGGTACTTGCTTTCCAGACAAAGATTTGTGTAGATTTGTATATTTGGGATAGTGGTGGTGGTAAAGGACCATAGAAGCCCGTTAATAAGAGGTCATAGTAAGTATATTCAGAGAAAACACCAGATTATCACCATAATGAAGGCAAAGGACATGGTTGAAACCCATAAATATTTCTTAACCAGTCTTCATTGCCAGCCAGTTTAAGTAAGTTTAAAGCTCATATGAAAGGGTCCTATGTCCATTCTGTCAGTATATAAGAATTTATAAACTGGAATAGCCATAACAAGTCAGCCAATGGGAACTGTTTGGTGACTGAGAGCCATGTCAGACAGCTCGGAGCCTGGGCGTGGCTTAGTCTGTGTATATAAGCTTGCTTCTAGCTTCTGTGATTCTGTGCTTCTGTGACTTCTGCTTCTGCTTCTACTTCTTCTTCTCTACTACGTTACAAGAACTCCATGGGTATTGTATACATGCATCATGTTTTATATTACTGTATATAAAGCAGTTTCTTCTATAAATGAATCCTGCTGAATTATTTACTTGTGTGCTGGTTGGATTGCTGCAAACTCTGACACATTCATAGTGATTATATCCCATCAAAAGTTTATTCGTTGTCAAATTTTAAGAAGCAAATTAAAAAAAAAATTCCTATTCTCATGCTGCATGTGAAATTGTATTTTGATTTTATTTTCAAAGACACCTTTTCCAATGTCCCATAAATATCTCTGCTATTTTATGTTCACCTTGAATTTTTCCATCTGGTTGCTTCTTAGCCATGCATTCAACTCTCCTGTCTGGTCAGAACACTCTATTAATGCATAGTGATTTTAATTGCTTATTGTGCCTGTTATGGAAATTAGGAAAGGTAAGCCAGCGTGATAAAATTTGAGAAACCATGGATGAGGGGAAAAATAGATTTACACTTGTTACTCACACATGCAACTAAGTGTAGCTTCAATCAAATCCAGAGGTGGGTTCCTTCCAGTTCTGACCAGTTTGCCCAAACTGGTAGCGACCCGCTGGTGATGTCACGATGATGTCACGGAACCGGTTCGGTCAGTGCCGGTCTGTGGGCGCCGCCATCTTTTTTTAAAATTATTTTTTAAATTATTTTTGAATTTTTTAATTTTTTTCTGATCATGCGCAGAAGCCGAGTTTCCGGCACTGCGCATGCATTGCCATCTTGTTTTTGGCTTTTTAAAATTCTTTAAATTTTTTTCAGCACTGCGCATGCGAGCGCGCGTGAAGCGCACGCATGCCCACAAGGTGCGGCCACGCGGCGCGGGAGGAAGCGAACCAGCAGCAAGGTATGTTAGAACCCACCCCTGATCAAATCATAATCATCATGACTGTTTGACCCTCTGTGGATACTGCTATAGCACTGAGGAAGTTATTATAAAATAGGCCCATGATGCCAAATCTATGGCACGTGTGGGGGTGGGAAGAAGCAGGGGGGTATCTCGCACGTATGCGCGGGGGTGGGGCACGCAGGGGACATTGCATTATGGGTGTGGGCATGTGCGCGCGCAACCCCCCCGCGCTCCCCCTGCGCTCAGCATGCAATGACAAAAAGGTTAGCCATCACTGAAATAGGCTGTTCTAATTTGGGTACATGTGGCTGTATCGGTTTGCTCATTAAAGAAGGAGATCAGTTTGGTACAATGGTTAAGGTGGTGGCCTAGAAACCAGAAGACTGGGAGTTCCAATCCCACCTTAAGTATGAAAGCCAGCCGGGTGATTTTAGGCCAATCATTTTCATTCCTCTAAATTCACCTCACAGGGTGGTTGTTGTGGAGAAAACAGGGGAAGAAAAGCATATTAGTATGTTTGCTATTTGATGTGTATGTGTGTGTCTATAAATAAATAAAATTGGGATAATATTCTTAATAAAAAGGAAATATTACACAATTGGTGCTTGATAATTTGGGGTTAGCTTAAAATCAAGTAGGATTGAAGCCATAACTGACTTATTAGCCCTCTGCATTAAATATAATGTTATGTAATGTAGTGAAAGGGTCAGAGTCCCAGAGCATATACAGAGTGCAACCTAGCTCAACTTTTGATTTTCCAACTTTTGATTCCCTGTTAAGCTGTAACTAGATGTGCCAACTGCAAAGATAAGAACTCCAAGCTGACTGCCAAAGTCAGGCTAGTGAAGTAACATTTTCTTTGTAATCTTGCTTGCAGTATGTGAATGCTGTAAACCTTGAAATGTGTTTTCTCAGCAAATTCATGTGAGAAACAAGTATCATGAGTTTTGCCTGAACTAACTTTTTTTCAACACTATGACGATTTATGCAAGTAATATGTGTGGGTTATAAAAAGGAAAAGTTTTAGTTAGCGTGTGCGCACCTGTTTTCATCTCTCTGCCTGCTGTTCAAGGGGGCAGATTAAACAGTTGCCAAAGTTTTGCTTTCTGATCAGAAAAAATAAAACTGATTATCAGTAGCCTCGTGTTCAGAGTTTCATTGGCTTTATCAGATTCTGAGCTGCATTCGGTGAAAAACCTTACAGTAGTATATTAGTAAATATTAGCTCTGTTGGATTAAATATCATGTTATGTAGAGCCTCTGTAGGACAAATTATAAGGGGAAAACATGTTATATTTTACGTTTTGCAAATTGCCATAGGACATTTTCTCACACTCTGAGTAAAAATGTAATATTTCTGATTTTCACATTGCTTGTGAAAATACGCAACCAGATATTGCAGGTGGGGTTTTCTATACAAAGGCAAATACAGTTAAAATCAGGCAATGACAGCAGCATGTGATCTCCAAGATAATCTATATTGACTGAGAAGAGAGCAAGAAAAACAGAGTCCAGGTTGCCAGTCTTGGCAAGCTAACATAGCCAGTCATTTCCCTCTTACTGTAAGTACCACTTTTTGGGGTCTAGTTCCCAGCAATGATATTACACCATGGGAAGAGAATGATTAATCCCTTTTGTTATATTCATCTTTGGGGAAACTGTCCCAGCACAAAACTACTTCAATGGCTAAAATATATCAAAGACAGGTTGACTGTTGTAGATATACAGTACATAGAGGCCTAAGATTTTCTAAGCAGGCTCATCTCTTAAAATCAATATAGATAAAAGACATTTACAGCATTATGCTATTACATTTCCAGGCGGCTGATATTAACATTTTGACAGTAATAATGTTGCAAGCTCAGAAACTTTAACTGAATTTATAAAAAGCAATGTCTGTAACATTAAATTTTAAGGGTTCTGACATGGTATTTTATGCAAACTCTCCTCCTCAATTCACTGAAATGGATTTGATCCCATAAATCACACTTGAAATAAAATTTGCCTAAAAAGCCATCGCTTTTATTTTAAATATTAGAGCTTAACAAATAACAAAACCCCTTCTTCAAATTTTCCATTTTTATTACAAACATTCGGAATATAACCTTTTTTTAAAATTGTGAAACTTTGGCTTGAACATAAACGGTTGCTTTAGAACTATAAATATTTCAGATGTGCTGTACTTTCTGATATAAGCAGGTATAGAAGGAATGTATATTTCAGTTGCCATTTGACTTCGAGTTATCTTCTTAATGTAAAATTATGTGCTCTCAATAATGTTGTCATTAGATGAATAATTTATTCTTTCCCATATGAGAATATAGTTGTTGCTGAAAAGAAGAGCTTTGTTCCCATTTCCCAAATCAACAATATCTCAAGATGGCAAGATGTCACAGAAGGATGATCCTAGCCCTTTCTGTATGTGTACATGTATTGATGTAGCATGAGCATTTAAGGTGGTATGCTTCAGTTGTGCTACTGCAACCACTATCTTGGTTGTTATTGTCTTGCTCCCTCACGGATCCCACGGTCCAAATATTATTCTTCTCAAATAGGAAGATTTTATTTTATTTATTATTATTTTATCTCATCTTTAGTATTTTTATAAATAACTCAAGATGGTAAGCATATCTAATACTCCTTCCTCCTCCTCCTATTTTCCCCACAACAACAATCCTGGGAGGTGGGTTGGGCTGAGAAAGAGTCACCCAATCATCTTTCATGGCTAAGGTGGGAATAGAGCTCACATTCTCCTAATTTCTAGCCTGGTGCCTTAGCCACTAGACCAGAGGTCTTCAAACTTGGCAACTTGAAGATTTGTGGACTTCAACTCCCAGAATTCTCCAGCCAGCTATGCTGGCTGGAGAATTCTGGGAGTTGAAGTCCACAAGTCTTCAAGTTGCCAAGTTTGGGGACCCCTGCACTAGACCAAGCTAAACAAATTTACCAAGAATAGAATTCAAGTAGTCCTCAACTTAATACCACAATTGGGTTATTTGCCAAGCGAGGCAGTTGTTAAGTGAATTGCACCCAATTTTATCATCTCTTTTGCCACAGTTGTTAGCCAAATAACTTCAGTTGTATGTGACTACACAATCATTCCATGAATTCTCCCACTGACTTTGCTTGTTGGAACTGAGGAGGTCAGAAATGACAATCCCGTGAACCTGAGATGTTGCAACTATCATACAAATAACAGGAGTCAGTAGAAACATCAGAGGTTTTGCATAAATGGCATAATGGCAAAATGGAAGACATGGTTGCTGATCAATGGTGCTGGACTAGGAGAGGTTAATTAACAGATTAACAGAGTTGGAAGGGACATTGTAAGTCATATAGTCCAACCCTCTGCTCAAGCAGGAGACCCTACACCAGTGATGGCGAACCTTTTTTGGTTCGCGTGCCAAAAGGGGGGGGGAATGTGGGGGATCACGTGTGTGCGTGCCCACACTCATAATTCCATGCACCCCCGAACATGCACGCATGACCCCCCCTGCTCCCAGCATGCAATGGCACGTCCATTTTTTGCTCTCCCCAGGCTCCAGAGCCTTTCTAGGAGCCTGGGGAGGGCGAAAACGGCCTTCCCCACCCCCTCTGGAGGCTGGAAACAGCCTGTTTCCCGACTCCCAGTGGGCCCAGAAGGCCCGAAAATCAGCTGGCTGGTGCACACATGCACGCCGGACCTGAGCTCGCGTGCCCACCGATATGGCTCCACGTGCCACTTGTGGCACCCGTGCCATAGGTTCGCCATCACGGCCCTACACCATTTCTGACAAATGGCAGTCCAATCTCTTCTTGAAAGTCTCGAGTGATAAAGTTCCCACAACTTCCGAGGGCAAGCTGTTCCATTCTCACTGTCAGAAAATTTCTCCTTATTTCTAGTTTGAATCTCTCCTTGACCATTTCCATCTATTATTCCTTGTCTGTCGTTTGGGTGCTTTGGAGAATAGCTTGACTCCCTCCTCTCTGTGGTAGCCCCTCAAATATTGGAACACTGCTATCATGTCTCCCCTGGTCCTTCTCTTCGCTAGACTATCCATGCCCAGTTCCTGCAACTGCTCTTCATATGTTTTAGTCTCCAGTCCGCTGATCATCCTGGTTGCCCTCCTCATACTTTTTCTAGAGTCTCAATATCTTTTTTATAGTGTGGTGACCAAAACTGGATGCAATACTCCAGATATGGTCAAACTAAGGCTTTATAGAGTGGTATTAGTACCTCACTTGATCTAGATTGTATCCCTCTGTTAATGCAATTTAGGATTGCATGGGCTTTCATATCATGATAATATCATGAGAGGAATTTTTCAAGGAGATTCACTATCACCTTTACAGTTTGTCATTGTATAGACTCCTCTGTAAATATTAACAAATCAGGTCAGGCTATCAAATAACATAAACATCTGCCAGGCGATCCCACCTTCTTTATATGGATGATCTGAAGTTGTATGGAAAAAGCCCAACTGAAATTGAATCACAGCTCAACACTGTTCATATATGCAGCCAAGATATTGCATAGTTGTTTAGCCTGGACAAATATGCAACCTTGCCATCAACGGGAGGTAAACTGAAGGAACCAAGATGCTCTTTGGAAATAACATTAAGATCTGGATGAAGAGGATGACTACAAATACCTGGGCATTCTTTAAGCTGACAGTATCAACCACATTGAAATCAAGAAGATTAGAAGTGAATGCATCAAGAGAATGAAGAAGATCTTGAAGTCCAAACTCAGTGAAGGAAATACTTTCAAGGCAATGAATACCTGGGCAATTCTGATCATTAGCTACAAAGCTGGAATAGTGAATTGAACTCAAGCAGAATTCTGATGAAGTCTTCATTACAGTTAAGCATCTTTTCTGCCCTTCCTTTAGTTTATAATTTCATGAAGACCTTCTAAGAGGCAAGACCCCGTGAAGCTAAAGCCATAGTTGAAGACAAAATACCACTGAACAGAGCTGCAGTGACATTTTGCTCTCTGGGGGGGGGGGGGAACTCTTCTACATGAGCTTTTGATTAATAAAAATTCTAGCTCCCTGGGTAAACATCATACCAAGCATATCAGTTTGATTATACCAGAAATATATTATCAGATTTGCATATGACATAAATTAAAAGCTTTCTATTCAATGATATTGAATTTTACTTATAAAGGGCATATGGGTGTCACTTCAATAACATTCCTTTTTCATCTTAATGTACATACTTTACTTATAGAGATTAAGAGAAATTTTGCAATTGTGTGAGCAACACAAATCAAGAATACAAAGCAATGTACAACATAATGTAGTTTGCTTATTCGTTTTAGCTATAAATGAATCATGACATTAATGTGGTTGAAGTAGATGACCTCGGCTGATCTCTGGAAATGAGTTCATAATTACTCAATAATTTGGAAATAACAATTACCGTCTTTTTCTAATATCCTTCAGTCCAGTAATCTTTTCTTATATTAACTAATCTCATTCCTGGTTTCAGCCTACTTTTCATTCCCTTCTTAAGCTAAAATGTTCTTCCAGAAATGAGATTTTATTACAAAAGGGGAGGGATAAGAAGAGAAAGTAGCCATTTTAACTGGACTCAGCTGTTTCAAATTTATCTAAAATGTTAGATTTAAATGAACCTTAGATTTAAAAGAGTGTTAGATGTAAAAGAATCCAGCTTAAAGCAATTATTATTTGAGGTGCAGACTATTCGTATTAAATGATTATTAATGTACTATGAACAATCCTTAAAGATGCGATAGAAAAAGATGCTAAACAACAGGGTTTTTATACAGAATTAACAGAACTAGACAAAATCCTAGCAGGAACAGAAGAAAGATTAATTAAAAAACTGTATAGTTATTTATTAGGGATAAAATTAGAAGAAGAACAAGTAAAAACAACAATGATAAGATGGGCCAAAATTTTTGGTCATAGGATAGAATTGGATAAATGGGAGAAGTTGTAGGATAGAAATTATAAACTAACAATGTCAACTGCATATAAAGAGAATTTGTATAAGATGTTTTACAGATGGCATCTACCACCGGCAAGATTGGCAAGAATGTTTAAGGATAAATCAGAGAAATGTTGGAAATGTCATCAAATACCAGGATCCTACTGTCATATGTGGTGGACATGTGAAGAAGGAAAAAAGTATTGGACAAAAATTAAGACATGGTTGGAAGAAATGACACAACAACATATGGATGTGAAACCAGAAATATTTCTGTTAGGAATGTTATCAGAAATGTATCAAAAAGCAAATGTATATTTGATTATAAACATGTTAACAGCAGCTAGAATTGTATTTGCACAACATTGGAAAAGTAGAGAGATTCCTAGTGAGGAGAAAGTGATAAGGAAAATATTAGAATGTGCAGAAATGAGTAGATTGACTTTAGAGATTAAAGAGAAACAACAAACTAAACATGAAATTTGGGAGGTATTTTATAAATGGTTGGAGAATAAAAAAGGGCTTTGGAATTGAAGGCTAAAAATTAAAAGATATATATCAAGATAAAGAATAAATAAAATAATTGATAGATTATAAGCAATAAGAATAAAAATGTATAATGTGAATAAGGTAAATGAAGATAAGATATTGAAAGAGGATGTCACAAAAAAGAGTTGTAACCAGACAACACACTGCTGATGGATGAATGTTTATTTTGTATTTTGTAATTAAAAAATAAAAAACTTTTTAAAAAAAGATGCGATAGAAGATATGTTCTTTAAATAAGCTCCAAAGAAAGAAAAATCCAACTTATTTGACTTTTTGTCCTTCAATTTATAGAAATCAATATTTAGATAAGGCAATATTTTATAACTTGTTTTTGTCCAGGCAATTCTGAGACCTGAAATACAGATATTCAGATATTCATCACATGACGCTTTACCAACATAGGATTTTTAAAATTAATATGGGAAGAACCATGATAGTATGTAGCTGAATTCAAGCCACATAATTTACATAACATTTTACACATGAATGCTTTCTGCATTGTTGGAACAGTGCAGGTTAGGGTCAGAAAATGACTCTGTTCCCATAACCTGAAAAATAGGACATTTCTCCGGTTAGGAATGATAATAATAATGTGCAGGTGGAATTAGTCCACCCTGCCTTCCCAAGAAAAAGAAAGTTAATTCTGGCTGCACAAGACCAAGCCTTAAGAACAAAGGTATACAAAGCCAGAATTGAGACGACAGCAATGCCACTTCTGCAAAGAAGCTGAAGAAACAGTGGACAATTTAGTTAGTTGCTGCATGAAGATTACATAAACTGACTACAAGCCAGAGCTTAACCAAGTACCAACAAGTACACTGGAATATCTGCATTTGTCCACAAGCAACAACTGATGGAACCACAAATCAGACAAAGGAATATAAAATGAAAAAGCTAAAGTGCTCTGGGACCTTAGACTTCAAACAGACAAGCACTTGCCACATAACACCTCAGACTTAACAACTGTCAATAGGAAAGACAAAAAAGTCTGAATAGTGGACATGACAGCACCTGGAAGAGAAAGCAGAAAAGAAGAGAAAGGGCTGGAGAAAAATCACAAAGGCCTGCAAATAAAAGTAGAACGATTTTTGGCAAAAGAAAGTAAAGTTAATACCAATAATGCCTTGGGCGCAATCCCAAAATATCTGGAATACCACTTTGAACATCATCGGCATTGACAAAATCACCATCAGTCAATTGTAAAGCCATCTTTTCTTGGAACAACTTACATCCAGAGGTGGGTTCCTGCCGGTTTGGACCGGTTCTATAGAACCAGTAGTGGGAATTTCCCCCCGCTTGTCGAACCGGCAGCGACCTAGGCCTGCCACGCCCCTGAACTGGCTCTTTCGGTGGTGCCATAGGCTCCGCCATCTTGTTTTTTGCTTCTGCGCATGCGCAGAAGCTGGGTTTTTAGCACTGAGCATGTGCGTGTGCATGTCACGTCAGGAAGTGAACCGGCAACAAGGTAAGCCAGAACCCACCCCTGCAAGATACTTTTAACAAAATCAAACAACAACATTGGCCTATCCCAGGTCCTTGGGAAGCACAGGATAGGTGGATAAAAATGACAAACCAAGTCTAAAAATCTGGCTGACTGTGCATCAGAGGTGGGTTTCAGCAGGTTCTGACCAGTTCTGGAGAACCGGTACCGGAAATTTTGAGTAGTTCAGAGAACCGGTAAATACCACCTCTGTCTGGCCCCGCTCCCATCTATTCTCTGTCTCCCAAGTCCCAGCTGATCGAGAGGAAATGGGGATTTTGCAGTAACCTTCCCTTGGAGTGGGGTGGGAGTGGAGATTTTACAGTATCCTTCTCCTGCCACTCCCACCAAGCCACGCTACGCCATGCCCACCAAGCCACACCATGCCCACCAAGCCACACCCATAGAACCAGTAGTAAAAAAAATTTGAATCCTACCACTGCTGTGCATGTGATAGTGACTCCCGGTGGTTTACAATTGTTAAAACTTTTAAAAATCAGAACAATACAAAACACCCCCACGAGAACAGCACACGACAAAGAAAAAACAATGACATTTTTTGGGAGGGATTTATATTTTGAACAATATGCTATATGAATGTTTCCTTCTATGCAATGCTTTGATTAAGAGACTGAGAGCTATTCCAGTTTGCAGTTGTGAGAGGTTTTATGTGCAATTATTTTCTCTAATTATTATTGTGTTGTATATAATAAAATACACTATATACATATACTGTCATGTGGAAAGAGAATTGCATGAGACTAGTGCAAAAAGGATTCATATTCTAGTTTTTATATTGATATGGGGGAAAGGGGGAAGAGTTCTTCTTGCTATAGAAATTCAGGATTTTTTTTTTGTCCAAGTGCAATTTATCACTTTGCATAAGAGATATGTAGGGAGATGATCAAGAATAAGTAGCACAGTAATCCTATCTCTGTCGACTGAAATTAGGATACAATAGTATGATTGAAAAGCATGACTATTATTTAATACATATGAGTACTTTTCAGAAAGATTCCTAGCTCAGTCACCATAATCTGCAGGTGATGACAGAAATCAGCATGCTCTGAAACATACCAACTGGGTAATCAAATCAGGAACAGATACTGTCTTTTCAAGACTTCATGTCTATAAACCAAAGGAAAAACAAGACACCAAGGGAAAAAAGTAGAAGTCAAAATAGCCCATAGATTAAACTGAAGGCTGTCACAGATCAAAGTATGTTGACTAGTAGTTTAAATCAATTCAACAAGGAGCATTAGAACTGCTTTTCAGAATAATGAATTGTGTTTACTTGATTCTTTCTGGACAGTCACTGTACCAAAAAAATAAATAAATAAATAACACCCCACCCTAAAAAGGAAAGCAGCCATTTCTCAGAGTAAAATGAGTGATTCAAGATTAATAATGAAGAATAACTGTTTTGGAGCATCACAGCATTGTCAAGAGGACAAAGTAGGCATGATGATACCACCATTTTCAGTGGTATCAGCATTAAGGTTTGATTGATACAACACGACAAACCACACACACACATAAGATTAAATGACTTAATTTAACATATAAGATCCCTAATTGATCAAATTAAACATTTTGTACAATACAACCGGAAAGTTTTCATAATGCTCAAGATGCTGCCAGAATCTATGGTTTTCCATAGTGTGTTTAAATCTTCTCTTAAAACCATGTTGTATTCTATTAAATGCATCAGAGGACAAATGGAAGTAAAATCTGGATGTTTCGCATTGTCCATTTTTGAATGGCAAGGATATCTGTAGGATTTGCATTTCTGTCAAAATGTCAAAAGCAATATTGTATCCCTTTTGTATATACCGTTTTTTCGGAGTATAAGACGCACCTTTTTACCTCCCAAAAGAGGGTGAAAACTTGGGTGCGTCTTATACACCAAATGTAGCCCCACCCACTCACCCTTTGGCCTCTGTCTTCCAGCAATTTACCTGTTTGCAGCAAACAGGGAAGAGCCTGTTAAGACAAGCAAGTCCTTAGCAGCTCCCCGATGCCCAGCTGATTTGCCACGTGATAAAATGAAACTGAAACTGAAAAGCAAAGAGGCAAATAACTGGGAGAGACACGCAGATTTTTATTTTCTGCTAAACTGGATGAAAGGGGGTAAGTGAATAACTATAAATGTCTGTAGAATGTTCAAATTATTAGACTTATTTTTTAAAGACTGCTTTATTATTGTTCTAGAGCCAGGGGTCTCCAACCTTGGCAATTTTAAGACTTGTGGACTTCAACTCCCAGAATTCCACAGCCAGCTTTGTTAGCTTTGCTGGTTGTGGAATTCTGGGAGTTGAAGTCCACAAGTCTTAAAGTTGCCAAGGTTGGAGACTCCTGTAATTCTAGACAACTTAACAAAATAAAGAAGCTTTTTAAAATAAATGCTTGCTCTGAAGAGGCCCAGTACTATTGTATCTTCTTTTAAATAATAGAGAATAATGCATACTTCCAGAAATTTTAATTAATTTTAACAGCTCTGTACAAGTATAGTCTGAAATGTAACAGTGTCCTGTTTAGTATTAGAGTTAAATCCTGACTTACCTTGGAGTAGATCTATTTAAATAATTGGGAGGAGTTAGTGTGACTACATTTAAGAAAACTTTCTGGCATAATGTATATTTCTCCAATTCTTTGCTATTTCTATGGGTCAAGCACACATGCACAGAAATACACAGCAAACAGTGTATATCATCTGTGCTGTTTGCTGTTTGCTGTTTGGCAAATTGCTTGGAGGCAGAGGCCTTTTTTCCTTGTTTTCCTCCCCCAAAACTAAGGTGCGTCTTATACTTCGGTGCGTCTTATACTCGAAAAATACGGGTATGTCCATTATTACAGCAGATGCATAAAATGTGTGTGTGGCTTGTGTTGCATCCGCACAACACTGCATTTGTCATTTGACCTCATCTGAGCTAGGAGGGGGAAAAAACTTTAAAATATCACAATAAATAGTGATCAGCCTGGAGAAAAAGGTAGGGACATTTATTCCCATCTCCTCCTTTATAAATTTAATATATCAGCCAATGCAATATACAGCCATTTTATTGCTTAATGAGAGCATACCTGCTTAATAAAAAAAATATGCTCCTGGTTTGACCCCAGCATTTATTGTGGGGGGGGCGGGAATCAATCATTTTGAAAAAAAGCTATAACTTTGGTTTTAGGAGAATTACATCATTAATCACTGTATGGTTTCTCAGAATTGGCTTCTGTGGTAGTATCTCCTACTCTTATTTAACCCAGTACTTTCCAGATGTGCTGGAGTTCAATTCTCATCTTCACTAGCAATACTAATTCACTTTCCCGCCATTCTCGCTGAATTTACTGCAAGGAAACAGAACTAGAATTGTACTTCTGGCTTCATAAGGGATCTTAATTTAACATGTTTAAGCATTTCACCTTGAAATATGTGTTCAAGAACAACTGTGGATAATTCAACAGACAAAGTCTAATTCCATAAAGAATCACTTGGAAGAAAGTTGGCATATTGGTATATTGAGAAGTGATCGAGTTTAAATTTCTAAGTTGAGATACGTGTATTGAATGCAAATCTGTTTTTCTACCCCTGTTCTTACAAACCAGGTTTCCTTTTCTACATTGTTTTTTCTTGGAACGTAAAAGTCAACAGGTGCGGCAGAGTGGATTGAAGACATATGGTGTTCATGCTTCACTGCTGATGCCAAAATATGGTTAATTAAAATTTCATCAATAAAAATAGTTTTCTGTCCACATTACAAATTTAATATAGATGAATCATACACAAAAGCATGTTCCATTCCAAAGAGGATGGTAGTAAACAGACTTACTTCGTCGGTGATATGCTTTAATCAGTTAAATATGCTCCAAGAAGAAATAAAATAATAAAAATGTCTTTGTATAATACATTTTCATAGTGAAAGCACGTTTCATTATGTAATCATGCGGGACATAAAATGCTACAACCATCATTTTGGTTAAGAGACTTCGTTTGGAAGGAGGAAGTGTGCTCTTGAATTAGCTTCTAAAATTAGCTGCATTTTTAAGACTCCAAATATAATATAGTTTGGCCTTTGGTTAGAATTGTGGAATATAATATTACACAAATAGGAATGAAAGCACTTAACGTACTGAACACACAACGGCAATTGATTGCACCAAGTAATAAACTAGTTTTATCTTTTCTCTCTTCTACCAAGGGAGCCCTGGTAATGTAGTGGTTAGAAGGCAGTATTGCAGGCTAACTCTGCCCACAGCCTGGAGTTCAGTCCTGATGGACCTCAAGGTTGACTCATCCTTCCAAGGCGGGGTGGATTCTGACTTACCTCGCTGCCGGTTCTCTTCCTTACACTCTGCACGGGCATGCACATGCACAGTGCCAAAAGCCCTGCTTCTGCACATGCGCAGAAGCAAAAAACAGCTTTTGCGTGTGCGCAGAAGCAAAAACAAGATGGTGCCACCTACGCCACCGCCAATAGAGGGGCATCCCTGCTGGTTCGGCAAGCGGGAGGAAATTCCCGCTACTGGTTCTATAGAACTGGTCCAAACTGGCAGGAACCCACCTCTATTCCAAGGTCAGTAAATGAGGACCAAGATTGTTGGAGACAATATGCTGACATTGTAAACTTTCCAGAGAATGCTGTAAAGCACTAGGGGGCACTATATAAGTCTAAGTGCTATCGGTAGTGCTATCTTCAATATACATCAGAGTCACCTATGATGATGATGACAATTCTATATTCTTAGAGAGTAGATTGAGGCTGGAAAGACTACCATGTTCTATAATGTATAACTTTATGCTTTTTTAAAGTCATTCTAATCCCCATAGTACTGATAAAGATTTTTTATCTAAAACTTGTTCTCATTATTATGCATTTCTTTAAACTACGATATATTACAAATGAAAATGAATATTCACAATGATGGACTTGATAGGGATGTCCCAAAGATGCTTTTTCAGAAGGCAATGGGACTTGGTTTTTTTCTTGAAGATGTTTCGCTTTTCATCCAAGAAGCATCCTTAGTTCTGACTGAATGCTGGAGAATGGAAGGATTTATGTTCCTTTCAGTCATCTGATAGTTAGCACTTTGAATGTGGGGCATTAGCTCTTTCAGAGCCATTGAGTCCCCTTGGGGGTTTATCTGTGACCTCAGGGTCACCTGAATCAGAGTGTAAGTGGATGTGGAACCTTCTTGGAACTGCTGAAAGGACTGTGTTGTAGACAGGAGATAGGTGGTGACATATTCCTATCTAGATTCTTATCATCTATTTGTCTGTCTGTCAGTTGGTCTGTCTCTCTTTCCTATAGATAGATAGATATACATCTACCCACCCCTTCTATGTAGAAGGTACTACCTATCTCCTGTGTGTGTGTGTGTGTGTGTGTGTGTGTGTGTGTGTGTGTGTGTGTGTACGTACGTACATATGTATCTGTGTGTGTATAGAATAGAATATAATTCTTTATTGGCCAAGTGTGTTTGGACACACAAGGAATTTGTCTTCGGTATATAAGTTCTCATAAGTATACATACATACATACTTACATACATACATACATACAGACAGACACATACATATACATACATGTACACACATATACACACACACACACATTCATACATACATACACATACATATACACATATACATATTATACACACATGTAATGTATACTCTCATAAGTATACATACATATATACATATACATATATATATACATACATACATACATTCATACATACATACATACATACATACATATCAAAGTATTTCATTAAAAAAGTTCCCTTACTGCCTGAAATCTTTTTTTCTATTAACCCCATCTCACTATTGGCATTGAAAAATGTCTTCACCCCATCTGAAGATGCCACAGTTACTTCAGAAGCAGAAGTAAAATCATAGACATAGGTGAGCCTATGCAAAAGTAGCTAATGCTTCTTTGTCTGACTGTTTTACTTGCCTTCCTTGTTTTTTGTGATGAGTTATGCACAGGTTTTCATGAAGAAATGGTTTGAATCTCTAAGCATATATATGGATAGCTCTAATTCTGCAGCACTAAGGTACAAATAGCCTACAGTACATTACTGCCGTGCAATTGTTATTTTATATGTAGCCTCTTACAATAACTCTGCTGTTGTCCAAATACATGCAGAAGTGTAATTTATTTATAAAGATGCGATCTCTTGCTGTGGGAAAAAGAAGTAGCAGTTTCTTTTCCTTCGGTTTATCAATCATCATGTAATTTCAAGGCATGTGTTTGGGTATTTGAGGCTACTTTGTATAGATAGTGGAAGAATTGAATGTGATTGTGTAATTTAAGCTCTAGGTTGTTCCTTTTTTCTTGTATACAAATCTGAGTTTGGGTTTGGGATAAAAATATTTTGGTTTCTGAGAATGCTGACTTCATCTATTTATTGAAAACAGATGCAAAGAGCGAACTAAACTTTTCAGCCTAGACAATCTTGATTGGATCTGTGATAATACTGTCTAAGGAACCATGGTAAAATGTTCTTATATGGGCATGCATTTGAAAATACTATTTTTTAAATAGTTTGACTGATTTATATGTGTTCTTGTTTACCTTCATTCCCTTTGATTAACTGTATATTCCAGTAACTAAGAGAAGAATTAATAGAAACTTTCATTTTAAAGGATTTCAAAATTAAAATAAAATTAAACCCATAAAATTAGAAAATGAAACAAACTGAAAACAAGCTGTAGGCTTAAAAAGAACAAAAATAGAAGTACCGTATTTTTCGGAGTATAAGACGCACCTTAGTTTTGGGGGAGGAAAACAAGGAGAAAAATATTCTGCCTCTGCCTCCCAGCAATTTGCCAAACAGCAAACAGCACAGACTGTTTGCTGTGTATTTCTGTGCATGTGTGCCTGACCCATAGAAATAGCAAAGAATTGAAGAAATGTACATTATGGCAGTATATTAATGCCACAAAGTTTTCTTAAATGTAATCACACCAACTCCTCCCAATTATTTAAATAGATCTACTCCAAACATGACTGTCAGGGTTTAACCCAGCTGATTACACAATATGATAAACCATTCTTGTGGGGCTGTCCTTTTTAAAAATATTGATAAACTTTTTCTAATAACTAGAAAAGCTACTTCCCTTTGATTGGTTAGACCCAATCACGGATGGTTTCCCATCTACCTAGTCCTATTACAGAATGCTAAACACAGATTAAGTGGAAACAGCTAATGTGTTTTGATTAAAAGTCATGGAACCTTTATTAGATAATTGTTAACTGCTTACACTTCACCAGAGGTAGTATTCAGCTGGTTCGGACCAGTTCAGGCGAACCGGTAGTAGCAACCTGCGGGTCCACCACCCCCTACGGCGCTATGCCATCCTTTTTAGGCACGTTTTGAAGTTGCGTGTATGTGTGCAAGCCACACATGTGAGCAAAGCGCATGCGTGGAAGGCCATGCACATGCGCAGAAGGCGAGCGTAACCGAAGCAAGCGTGTGCACACGCTCACATTTGCAAACCGGTAGGGAAAGTGAATACCACCCCTGCACTTGAAGACATATTACTCAGACCAGGGTAATGTGTTCTTGTTGTGCTCCCTACCGTATGGCTGCCTTCCTTTGTCTACAGATATTTTCCTCATACCCTGTAGTGAAATTTTAGAGCAGGAATCATTTCTGTGAGATTCCATATAATGACATTCTGGAACATGAACAGTTTGCATAACCATTAAAGAAAATTTATCAATAGCTATAGTCTCTAAGAAAGCAGCTCCTTAAGAAAGTAGCTATCATGGTCATTGGTTCTCTCTCAGTGTTTATTTATTTATTACATTTTTCTGCTGCCCATCTCCCCTACAAGATGACTCTGGGAGGCTTACAAGTTATAAAAAAAGGAAAAATAATTAAAATATTAAAACATTAAAACTACAGATTAAAATGTTATTAAAAACTATGCTAAAACTGAAAGTAAGAGAGTTAAGAAATGGATGGGATGAGGTTGAAGTCTTCTTAGTCCGTCAATCACTTCCAGCTATTAGCGCACCCTTCGGGGTCGCAGACCAACTGGCAAAAGGTTTTAATACCCTTCAGGAAGGCCAAAAGGGAGGGGGCAGTTCTCACCTCTGGTGCTAGAATGTTCCACAGGGTATGAGTGTTTATCAGAAAGATAACTACTTTGAGACCAAATACTCTGCATTGTTTCATCTAATTATTTAATACATGATTTTTACCCAGAATAATATAGTCACAATTCTCATATTTTTCTGTGGTAATTTTTATTCATTAAGAACACTTAATATTCTACTGCAATTAACATTTTTATTATGAACTTATTGACATGACTGTGCATTGCAAAGTATTATTGATAAATTGTTCTGTCCAACTTTGCTGCAGCAAGATAATTGATCAGAAGCATGAGACGGTTGTAAGGATGATGGGCATGTGTCAGGTAGCCAGAAGACTATTTGATTAATCCTCTGCATCATATCACTTTATATTATTAAACCTTCACAGTAGCTCCTTTTTAAAGGTAATGTTGAAAGAGTGAGATAGTTTTTGTTTATTGAATACAAAATTACTATTCTCTCTTTGAAGGCTAGCCAACAAACAGAAAGCATGCATATCGGTTTCATATGTTGATCCAGGAATCTGAACTGAATGGTCTCATTGGCTGCTTTATTGCAACAAAGAAAAAGATATTAAATTGATACTAACCTAAGATGAATATAAAATATGCACCTACAAAAGGCATTTATCCATTCAGTCCAATCATGATGGGTTGAATAAGTCAGGAAATCCTCTAACTCGATATGCAAATATTTCCATGACATACAAAACTTTAAGGATTTACAAAGCCACTTCTAAATTCCTCAGGAGTTCTGCACCCTATAAATATTTAAAAGAAATTTCCGTACCTAAACAGTCACTCAGTTTCTTGTTTGGGTTTATGAGCATGAAATAAATCAGTAAGGCGGGGGCCAGAAAAAGAATGGAAGTATTTTTGCTTTGTTTAGATGTTATTTAGCATATCCCCTGATACAGCAAAACTTTTTGTGCTAACGATCCTTTTCAGTCATTTTTTTTCATCACCCCATCACATTTTCAAGGAGGGGAAAAAAAAGATGAATTCTAACTCTTAATCTTGGCTAATGGGAAATGTGTCTAATTAAGATCTCATCAGTGTAAAAATGTGTTTTGTTCATTGCGCATATCTAAAGAATATAGTCTAAAATAGCTCCTTCCTGTAATTTTTCCACTTTAATTTGCAGTGCAACGTCTATATAATTACATAGTGCTTTCCGTCAATTAAACTACTCTATGGAAGCAAAATGGAGTGCCTTGCACATAGATGCTACCCTTCTTCTTTCTCTGTTAAACTCCTTGAGTTCTTGTGAGAAGACTTCTACTTACAGGATACTGTACATTGGAAGAGGAAGCAATTCTTATTCTTCCTCTTTCCCTCTATAGCTGTTTGTGTTGCAAACCAAACAGATGTGAGGAGTTATAGACTTCTTAAAGCAAATGTAAAATGTTGCTGGAATTAGAACTCTCATATTTGGGCTTAGACAACTTAGAGCTACGTTGCCTTCGATCTGATCTAAATGTAGTTCATAAAATCATCTGCCACAATGTCCTACCTGTCAATGAATGTCACAATGTCAGCTTCAACCGCAATAATACACGAGCACACAATAGATTCAAACTTAATGTAAACCGCTCGAAACTCGACTGCAGAAAATACGACTTCAGCAACAGAGTGATCAATGCCTGGAATGCACTACCTGACTCTGGTTTCTTCCCCAAACCCCAAAAACTTTAACTTTAGACTGTCTACAGTTGACCTCACCCCATTCCTAAGAGGTCTGTAAGGGGCGTGCATAAGCGCACCATCGTGCCTACCGTCCCTGTCCTTCTGTCCTATTGTCTAAATTTACTTATACATACTTTGCTTTTGTTTATGTTTATATCATACCTGTTATCTTGTACATGTGTTGACAAAATAAATAAATAGATAAATAAATAAATAAATAAATAAATAAATAGATAAATAAATAAATAAATATATAAATATCTCCCAATCTCCTGAAAGATTTCAGAATTTTGGCCTCAGATGATAGACTTTGCATATTTTGTCAGAACTGAATTGGGGAGTTGTTTTATATTCTCTCACTCTTGATGACCTTAATAACTGAACTGAAAAGAGTCCTATTAGTGACATCTATAGAACCTAACTAAACATGAGAAGCAAGGAAGGTTGCAGGTTGGACAAAAGGCAAGCCACATGTTCTTCCACCACACTAATAACTACAGTAAGTGCATGTATTCGACATCTTGCTCCAGTAATTCCTTGTCATTAAATGAGACTGGTTAATAAAAAGCAATTAATACTTTTATTATAGTCTGGCTGAGATTGCACAACTTGCCAGAAAAAGCTAAAATAGTTTTAGACCCTGCAAGTTGTAAGGATCTATCATTTTTTAGCATGTTCTTGAGCCTTGATGTTGTATTAAGTCAAAAATGGGTTTCTTTATTTGGACCTGATAGGTAGACAGAAAAACTGTATTTTTTAACCTGGACTTGGTGTATTCTGTATGTAGCCTGGCCTCAGCCGATTTGTCCCTTCTCTTCAAGAAAAGCTTCCTCAGGCCATAATCCATTCTGCAAATTGAAAGAGAATTCTGACTTTGGTCTACAATTCTTCTGTGACATTTATTACTCCACTCCTGAAGTGAACATTTCTTGGAGATGCAGAACTTAGGAGCTCAGAGAGAAGCTACTTTCCATTGCTGTTGGGGACACTACACATTTTGCTGAAGTAATGTAAAGGATCTTTAGTCTCTGAACTAATGAAAGCAAGAAAATGCAGAAATGTTCTGAATTATTCTTTTCCAACTTAGATGCACTTTTTTTTTACATCTGGTCTTTAACAAAGATTGCCATGGCCATCATGTGTGCAAATTTGGGAGTCAAAATTCATACTCCTCAAGAGCAACCAATGAGAACACCCCACCAGATGAAAACATAATCCGGAAAATATTGGACTGTGCAGATATGGATAGATTGACATTGAAAATAAAAGATAAAGGAGATACAGAGTACTATTCAACGTGGAATAGGTTTTATCAATGGTTAGAGATAAGAGGTAGAAGTTAGATGAAGGAAGATTATTGTTATGTGTAAGCAAAATATGAATTATTTCTATAATTATTTCTATAATTATAAGTATGCTAGTACAATTAATATGATTATAAATTAGCTAATATACCAGTAATTATAAATATTGCTATAATTATTACGTATATTATCATTGTCACTATCCGTATAGCTGTTTTTTTTTCTTTTGTGAAACGAAGTGCTTGGACAATACACTATCTTCAAAATATTTATATATAAATAAAAAACTTGACTTTTAAAAAAAGAGCAATTAAGGAGAAAACTTATGGCCTAAAAATGAACTATTTTTAATCGAGTCTTTGGGAAATTAAAAAAAAAAAAAGACAGTAGAATAGACCATGTTGGAATAGATCTTTATAGTATGTGTGCTTCCATTAAACAAGTTCCTAAGTCTTAAAACTGCTCTGAACTTTCTCGTTATTGTCTTAAGGTTATGACACAAATATTTTCCTAACATTACTTTAACTTTTAGCAATGATGGTATACAATGACTATGTTACCATGTTGGTACAGAGATGTCATGATCATAGGTGGGCAGCTTTAGCCTTGGGAAGGATGAAGGAGAAGACTGAAGTAACTCTTATGAAGCAAACAAGGGCTTTAAATAGGTTATTGATGCATGCATTGTAATATGTTTCTTTCCAGTGAGAGATATTTGCAGGTTTTTCCTAATAAGCCCTGATAACTTAAGCTGCCTTGGGAACTATTCATCTTGATTTTGTGTAGCAAAAATAACACAGTTATACTTATGAAAGAAAAGATGTTTTGGCCTGATGATTGGATTCATGAATATTCTCACATGCAATGCTGCATCCTTGAAGCAGTTGTCATTTGCTCTTCTAAAGACCTGCAGGTCCATTTCAAAGTGCAAGTCAAAGTAAAACTCTTTGATTTGTTTATTACATACTTTTCAGAATAGGACATTGCCTCTGGCTGCCTGTGTGATGCAAATGTATCATTTAAATGACTCAAATACCCAACCATATGGGCCTTTTGAAGCAGGGAAAGTGGGCATCTCCAGGTACTGGTTGGGGGAAAACATAGTATATGTTTTGGACTCTTAAGAGTTGGATGTTTTCCAAACATAGACAGATAACACATTCTTTTTTAAAAAAATGAAATCTTGTACTTAACAGTAGAGATAATGTCATTTTACATCTCTTAAGTTGTAAACTCTTTCATCCATCCTGAATATAACTACAAAAAATAAAATAAAATTGGAAGCATCTCCATCTGACAGGTTGGGAGGTCTGTTTATTCACAAATTAGACGGAGCACAGATTCTCCTGTATTTTTCTGCCAGTGTTCCTAAATATAGACAAATGAGGCAAGATTTCCTGAGAGTCTTGAACGTCTGTTGCCACATGTTAAAACGTGTAGTGCAAATTAATTGTCATAAAATGTTAAGATAAGCAGAAAAAGAATTTTGTATATACGTGTTTAGCAAATATTCTCCGAATGTCAGCATTTCATTTAAAACCAGCCACAAATGTTTATACGGTTGCAAACAGAGGTTGACTGTAATTTCAAAATGATGATTACTCAAAAAGTTCAGCAGCTGTCATTTTCTGGCCAATTCTCCTAATAGTCTATGGAAATGAAAGAAGTAGGCTTTAACTTAATTTTTCTTTTTCTTTTCTTTCTTCTCCTTCCCTACTTTTTAGAATAAGAGATGAGAATTATGATTTATTAGGGTCTACAGAACCAATTTTTAGTTCCAGATACTTAAGGGATGCTTGAAATTGTATTGTATAGCCATCCTTTCCATGCAAATAGACCAGGGTCAACAGTGTATGGATTTTCTGTCCCCTTTTCTGAGTTTGGGGACCAGTTGTGTGTCTCTGAGCTTTAGCACAATTAAACCTACTGTAATTTGTGCTTCTTTCTCCCCTAAAAATAGCCATAAACCATGCTACTGATTTGTGATGATTGCATTTAGCAGTATGTCCAGAGGTCAAAAGGAAGGGGAGGAGAGGAAAGAAGAGGAGAGGAGAGGAGAGGAGAGGAGAGGAGAGGAAAGGAAAGGAAAGGAAAGGAAAGGAAAGAAGGAAAGGAAATGTATGTATACTTCTTTCCAAGTGACTGAGTTCTCATTATATAGCATCATAATAGAATATGTTTAAAATGGTTTGTTGGCTAAAAAGAAAAGCTTAGAAATAGATATCCAATTATCTAATTATGAGGCCATTTTAATAACATTTTAATATTTCTCCCAGTTATTATCTCCCAGTTTTACAGCCCTGTAAAAGAGATACTTGCCCGAAAACAAAAGCTAACACTGCTGTTTTGAAAAGTTTTCGACATTGGTTATATTGAACATAAGGCATCTCATTTTAAAAGGGAACAATAATATTAGGAGATTGACATTAAATTGCAAGGGATATAGGATTAAGGGAAATATCGAACATGTATTTGAAATATTGAGGGAGGATGAATTCTGAGTAGATGGAAAGAAAAGAAAAGATGCTTTGAGGCCACATGCAGCTCTCTTAGCAAAGCCAGTGAGGGACAGTGGGATCACATTGGCCAGTTCCTTGACCCTCACATCTTCAGGCATCTTGTAATGGACTTTGAGACTTACCTTGGAAGAGGAGAAGGAGGAGGCACAGCCTAGACCAGTGATGGCGAACCTATGGCACGCGTGCCACAGGTGGCACGTGGAGCCATATCTGCTGGCACACAAGCCATTGTCTAGCTCAGCTCCAGTGGGCATGTGCGTGCCGGCCAGCTGATTTTCGGCTCGCCTGGAGGCTCTGGGAGGGTGTTTTCGGCTTCCGGAAGGCCTCCGGGGGGACTAGGGAGGGCATTTTTGCCCTCCCCAGGCTCCAGAGAAGCCTCTGAAGCCTGGGGAGGACAAAAAATGGGCCTACCGGGCCTACAAGAAGTTGGGAAATGGGCCATTTCCGGCCTCCAGAGGGCCTCAGGGGGGCGGGGGAGGCCGTTTTCTAACCTGCCCAGGCATTGAATTATGGGTGTGGGCACTCACGTGTGCGCGATAGTGCACGCGCATGCACTTTCGGCACCCAAGGAAAAAAAGGTTCGCCATCACTGGCCTAGACAATGATCAGACAAAAGAGATCTCATTTCAGCAAAGGAATGAGGGTGTGGGAAGCATCTTAGAAGGGCTAGGGTTAGGGTTAGGGTTACAACAAAAGTAGTAAAAGTACTCATGGTTTTGGTTTACAGTATTAACTTCAAGGTCTGACATACCTTGAGCTTTTGGTTTTCACCATGATCAAATTAGTAGCAAGTAATCTTGCAGAAAACTCCTTTAAAAAGCTACCCAATATATTTTATATCACTCCACCCCACCTCTATTAACATAATTGTTCCATGCTGATTGGAATTATGTATGTATGTATTTGTTTGTTTGTTTGTTTGTTTGTTTGTTTGTTTGTTTGTTTCCAGTGCATGGAAATAATCATACAGCTGTTATCCCCCCTCCCTTTTAAGCTTTCTACTGATGCTGGTTCAATACCAGGAGACTTAGAAGTGAGGAAGCAAGGCTAATAGGAAAAATCCCGCTATTTTCTACGTACATTGATTATTCTAGACCAGTGATGGCGAACCTTTTTTCCCTCGGGTGCCAAAAGTGCATGTGCGCATGCTATTGCACATGTGCGAGTGCCCACACCCATAATTCACTGCCTGGGAAGGGCAAAAACGGCCTCCCCCGCTCCCCCGGAGGCCCTCTGGAGGCTGGAAATGGCCCGTTTCCCAACTTCTGGTGGGCCCGGTAGACCCATTTTTCACCCTCCCCAGGCTCCAGAGGCTTCCCTGAAGCCTAGGGAGGGCAAAAATGCCCTCCCCCATCCCCCAGAGGCCCTCAGGAAGCCAAAAACGCCCTCCCAGAGCCTCCATGCGAGCCAACATTCAGCTGGCCGGCGCACACATGCACGCTGGAGCTGAGCTAGGCAACAGCTCGCGTGCCGGCAAATATGGCTCCGCGTGCCACCTGTGGCACGCGTGCCATAGGTTCGCCATCACTGTTCTAGACAGTAGTCTAACACCCCATGTTCATCCAGATTTAACATGGGTACATTAAAACTAGATTATTATTTCGGAACCACAAAGTTAATCAGAATAGAGCTGGAAGGGACCTTGGAGGTCTTCTAGTCCAACCCCCTGCTTAAGCAGGAGACTTTATAGCATTTCAGACAAGTGACTATCCAGTCTCTTCTGAAAAACCTCCAATGGTGAAGCACCTACAACTTCTGGTTGCAAGCTGTTCAACTGATTAATTGTCCTCACCGTTAGGAAGTTTCTCCTTAGATCCAGGTTGTTTCTCTCCTTAATTCATTTCCATCCATTGTTTCTTATTCTGAAGAGACTTTTCTTTTAAAATATTTGCAGGATTTAAAAAAAATGAGTTCAATTACTCAGAATCTGAAGTCACAATAAATAGTTGGAATTGCCACTTCTTTTGACCCCGAACTACCCACTAATATTTGGAGAGTTTTCAAGAGAGGCTAAGCCAGCTTTAACTGGCTGAGGTTTCTAGCAGTTCTAACCTGAACCAATCCTGCCATATTTTAGGATATAAATGTCTTTTTTTAAAGAATTGGCCCACAGAGCTGGTCTCCTCCAGGTCCCATCGACCAAGCAATGCCGATTGGTGGGGCCGAGGGGGAGAGCATTCTCTGTGGGAGCTCCCTCCCTTTGGAACCAGCTTCCTCCAGAGATCAGGACTATCCACACCCTGCTGGCCTTCCGTAAAGCAATAAAAACTTGGCTCTTCCGGCAGGCGGGGTGAAAGTGAGACCAACCAGACCAGATATGGGTCTCCCCCCTTGATTATGAATGTTAGATGCTCTTTTTAATTTTTGTAGTTTTTAATTGTTGTGTCTTTTTTTATATTGATAAATGGACTGGACATGTTGTGAGCCACCCAGAGTCCCCTGGGAGTTGGGCGGCATATAAATCCATTTAAATAAATAAATAAATAAATAAATTGCTCCACAACATTCACAATTCAGCAATTTTTGTTGGCCTGTTGAGTTTTTGTCCACACTTTCATATCAGACATATGGAAAAATGCCCTCTAGAAGTCTTGGGGCAATGTCTCCTAGAATTCTCTTTGGCCATGCTGCTTGGGGTCTCACAGTACCGTAGTTGTAACCAAAAACAGGTTTGAGAAAGCTTTGATCTAGGCTTCAAGTTATCTTCTCCTGGAATGCTTTCCTACAATCCAAAGTTAGGATTCCAAAACTTATATTTAGTAATGAAAATTGCAGTAACATAAATAGCTCACATCACACTCTAAACTTTTTTTTCCCTATCACATTGTTTTAAATGACTCTGTTCTGGCAGCACTAAAAGTATAGGCTTTGTATAGAATTTGTTATTCAGTGACTCTAAATTTGGATTGTGGGTTTTCTATTTTCCCCCCAGTTATATATAATTGTGAAACCAATTTCTATTGATAACTTCATTTTGCTTTGTCTCTAGATATACTATCATCATATTTCTTGAAATATGGATTTTTTTAAAAAAAATCTATTACATTTTAGATCTACAAGGAATACAAATTGAAATGGATTCATCCACACTCCCTGCCTCTTTCTTTTTATCTCTTCTTTACCTATTTAAATAGCAGAAACACTAAATACATATAGATCATTAAAATCACTGTGCCACGCCTTAATAATATGAAAACATCACAAATGATATGCATGGGTTTAATTTTGAGTTTAGTATCATTATTTTGCTTTATGGTTTTTTTTTAACGTTTTCCTTTTTATTCCCAGTATTATGTTAACACAGTTTGCACTCATGAAATGAATGAGCTGAGGTGGCGCAGTGGTTAGAGTGCAGCACTGCAGGCTACTTCAACTGACTGCTAGCTGCAGTTCAGCTGTTCAAATCTCACCGGCTCAAGGTTGACTCAGCCTTCCATCCTTCTGAGGTCGGTAAAATGAGGACCCAGATTGTTGGGGGCAATATGTAAACTCTGTAAACCGCTTAGAGAGGGCTGTAAAGCACTATGAAGCGGTTTATAAGTCTAAGTGCTATTGCTATTGCTAAATGCAAATATCTTTGAAAGATTGTTGTCATAATGTAGAATACAGGTAGTCCTTGACTTACAACAGTTCATTTAGTGAACATTCGAAATTACAGCAGCACCAAAAAAAGTGACTTATGACTGTTTTTTCACTCTTACAACTGTATGCAACATCCCCATGGTCATGTGATCAAAATTCAGAAGCTTGGCAACTGGCATGTATTTATGATGATTGCAGTTTCCTGGGATCATGTGCTTTTTGCAACTTTTTGACAAGCAAAGTCTATGGGGAAGCCAGGCTCACTTAACAAACACGTTACTAAATGAACAACTGCAGTGTTTCATTTAACAACTGGGCAAGAAAGGTAGTAAAATGGGGAAAATCACTTAACAACTGTCTCACTTAGAAACTGAAATTTTGGGCTCAAGAAAACTGAACACAGAGATTTATTAATGATTAGAAATCCCTGGCACTTGATATAGGAGAAAAGATTCCCCTAGATCAGTGATGGCGAACCTATGGCACGCGTGCCACAGGTGGCACGCGGAGCCATATCTGCCGGCACGCGAGTCGTTGACCTAGCTCAGCTCCAACGTGCATGTGCACTCTGGCCATCTAATTTTCAGCTCGCACAGAGATTCTGGGAGGGTGTTTTCAGCTTCTGGAGGGCCTCCGGCGGGCAGTGGAAGGCGTTTTCACCCTCCCCAAGCTCCAGGGAAGCCTCTGGAGCCTGGGGAAGATGAAAAACGGGCCTACTAGGCCCACCAGAACTTGGGAAACGGGCCGTTTCTGGCCTCCAGAGGGCCTCCAGGGTGGTGGGGGAGACCATTTTTGCCCTCCCCAGGAATTGAATTATGGGTGTGGGCACTCGCGCATGCGCGATAGTGCATGAACATGCTCTTTCGGCACATGAGGAAAAAAAGGTTCACCATCACTGCCCTAGATTGTAAAATGCAGAGTGATGTAACAAGCAGAACTTGTATTTCAGACCTTTTCCTTGAAATTGTGGTCCTAAGTCGAGATTTATTTATTTATTTTATTTATTTTGCTGGATTTCTATGCCTCCCAATCCCTAGGGACTCAGGGCGGCTCACAACATATTCGATCCATTACAAAATAAAAACTATCATTAAAATATAAAAACCATACAAATGCAATAATTAAAAATACAGAAATTACAAAAGTTAAAAGAGTATCTCATTTACTCCGCCTGCCGGAAGAGCCAGGTTTTTATCACTTTCCGGAAGGCCAGCAGGGTGGGGATGGTCCTGATCTCTGGAGGGAGTTGGTTCCACAGGGAGGGAGCTCCCACAGAGAAGGCCCTCCCCCTTGGTCCCGCCAGCCGACATTGTTTGGTCGACGGGACCTGGAGGAGGCCGACTCTGTGGGCTCTAACGGTCGTAGGGAGGTATGCGGCAGGATGCGGTCCCGAAGATAACCTGGCCCTGAGCCATGTAGGGCTTTAAAGGTAACGACCAACACCTTAAATTGGATCCGGAGACTAATGGGTAACCAATGCAGCTGGCGGAGAATAGGTGTTACGTGGGTGCATCTAGGTACACCCACCACAGCTCGCGCAGCTGCATTTTGCACCAATTGTAGTCGCCGGACACTCTTCAAGGGTAGCCCCATGTAGAGCACATTACAGTAATCCAGCCGTGAGGTGATAAGGGCATGAGTGACTGTAAGAAGTGCCTCCTTCTCCAAGTAGGGTCGCAATTGGTGCACAAGACGTACTTGTGCAAAGGTCCCCCTAGCCACAGCTGAAAGATGTTGTTCCAATTTTAGCTCTGGGTCTAGGAGGACACCCAAATTGCGGACCCGTTCTGAGGGGGCTAATTTCTCCCCCCCGAGAACCAAGGAGGGACAATTGGTCGAGTCCTTAGGAGGTAGTATCCACAGCCACTCAGTCTTGTCAGGGTTAAGCTTTAGCCGGTTCTTCCCCATCCAGACCCTAACATCGGCCAGGCAGCGGCCCATTACGTCTACGGCTTCCCCGAACTGAGACGGGGTGGAGATGTACAACTGGGTATCATCAGCATATTGCTGATACCTCACCCCGTGTCGTCGGATGATCTCACCCAGCGGCTTCATGTAGATATTAAACAGGATGGGCGAGAGGACCGAGCCCTGCGGCACCCCACATAGTAGGGGCCTAGGGCTCGACCTCTGCCCCCCTGTCAACACCGACTGCGTCCTGTCAGAGAGGAAGGAGGAGAACCACTGTAAAACAGTGCCGCCCACCCCCACCTCTCCGAGACGACGCAGAAGGATACCATGGTCAATGGTATCGAAGGCCGCTGAGAGGTCAAGTAGCACCAGGATAGAGGAATGACCCCTATCCCGGGCTCGCCAGAGATCATCCATCAGGGTGACCAAAGCCGTTTCCGTACTGTAACCGCGCCTGAAACCAGATTGAAAGGGATCCAGACAATCAGTGTCATCCAACAGTCGTAGGAGCTGGAGTGCCACCACTTTCTCAACAACCTTCCCCGCGAAGGGAAGGTTGGAGACTGGACGGAAGTTCTTTAAATCCGCCGGGTCCAGGGAAGGCTTCTTGAGGAGGGGTCTCACCACCGCAGCTTTTAAGGGCTGTGGGACGGACCCCTCTCTCAAAGAAGCGTTGACCAATGCCTGGAGCCAGCCGCATGAAACCTCCCTGGTGGCCGAAACCAACCAGGAAGGACACGGGTCCAATAAACAAGTGGCGGAACTCATAGCTCCTATGGCCTTGTCCACATCCTCAGGAGTCACCGGTTCAAACCTATCCCATATAACCGGACTAAGACCTGCCCCAGTCATCTCGGCCTGTACTGCCCAATCGGAGTCCAGGTCTGTCCGAATCTGAATGACTTTATCTGCCAGAAACCGAGAAAATTCCTCAGCTCTGCCCTGCAAGGGGTCTCCGCCTTCCTCCTTAGCCAGAAGGGTGCGGGTCACCCTAAACAGGGCGGCTGGGCGGGAGTCAGCGGACGCAATAAGAGCGGAAAAATGCGAACGTTTTGCCGCCCTTATCGCCACTAAGTAAGACTTAATGAAAGTTCTTAAAAGTGTCCGGTCAGACTCAGCTTTACTAGATCTCCATCGTCGCTCTAGGCGTCTCTTGTGGCGCTTCATCTCCCGGAGTTCCTCAGTAAACCAAGGAGCCCTCCTGGATCCACTTCCACAGAGAGACCGCAAAGGCGCAATCCGATCCAGAGCCCCCGCCGCCGCCTGATTCCAGGCGGCAACCAGGGATTCGGACGAACTGTGTACCAGGGATTCAGGTATCTCCCCAAGTTCCCTCTGGAATCCGTCGGGTTCCATTAGGCGCCTGGGGCGGAACCACTTAATCGGTCCCGCCTCCTTGCGGTGGAGGCGTGGTGCCATAAAATCCAACCTCAGAAGGAAATGATCTGACCACGACAAGGGTACTGTGACTAAACCCCTTAGCCCCAGATCATCTCTCCACTGCCCCGAGAGAAACACAAGGTCAAGCGTGTGACCTCCCTCATGAGTCGGACCCTGAACTACTTGGGTCAGGTCCATGGTTGTCATGGAAGCCATGAACTCCTGGACTGCCCCTGAGGCTTCGCCGGACGATGGCAGATTGAAGTCCCCCAGCACCATCAACCTGGGGAACTCAACCGCCAGCCCTGCAACCGCCTCGAGCAGAACAGGCAGGGCCTTTGTAACGCAGCTAGGAGGCAGGTACATTAACAAAAGGCCCACCTGAACCCCTAAGTCCAACTTCAGAAGGAGTGTCTCACACCCAACAATCTCCGGGGCAGGGCTCCTTCGAGGACACAGATTTTGGCGAGCTATAATAGCCACTCCTCCACCCCTTCCCTGGGGTCGCGGCTGATGCTGAACCGAGAACCCGTCCGGGCATATTTCTGAAAGAGGCACCCCCCCTTCCTGGCCCAGCCAGGTCTCGGTTATACATACCAGGTCTGCCCCCTCTTCTAGGATTAAATCCCGTATGAGGGGGGCCTTGTTGATAATCGACCTGGCGTTTAGCAGCAGCAGATTGAGCCCAGGGTCCTGACATCCCTGGTTACCAGGCACTCGGGTTGAGCTGGATGGAACCAAGGAGGGGCCAGAACAAGGAATCGCTTGCAAACAGCGAATCCTTGTTCCCCGAGAGCGGCCTACCCCTCTGCTCCCAGCATACCTGCCTCTCCCCATTATGACCGAGATGTTCTCACTCCCCGTCTCCCCAGAGATCCCCCTCCCCCCCCACTGGTCTCCCCTTCTCCCGGCAGGCCATACATACCATTCGTACTGAGCCTGGGGGTGGGCCAGAACCCCCCTCCGCTTCTGTTTCCACACTCAGCAGAGGGGGGCCGGGTCCAACCACCCAGCTCACTCATGTATACTTATATCAGCCACCAAACATTTATTCATCCCATTCATCCATACACATGCTCACAGATACTCTCCCCCGGGGTCGAGGTAATTAAAGTGCTGTGCAGAGAGGAAAGGCAAAAAGGGGGTTCTCAGAATAACAATAATGTTCTTAGTTGGAGTTCGTCGAGGAGGGGGCACACCTCCAGTCCTTAAGACAGCTTTAAGTCTATCGATCTTCATAGCAAGTGTCCTTCTCCTCCTCGCGATCATAGCAGGAAAAACCACCCTTTCCTCCAGTCCTCCCCCCACAGCCACAAGCCTCCTTCCCAAACCGAGTTCTTATGGCTCTGGTGTTGTCCTCCCAGCAAGAGAGGCAGGAGAGAGCAGGCAGGCTCAGATGGGAGAAACAAACAGGCTTTGCAACAGGCAAGCAGCTCTTTCTGTGTTTCCCCTTCAAGATCTACTTGCAGTGGGCTTGAGATCTACTTGCAGTGGGCTTGAACTTACTATTTCTTCTAGGATAAGCACGTGGGAAGGACTTGTTTGCTAATACAGGGGTCTCCAACCTTGGCAACTTTAAGACTTGTGGACTTCAACTCCCAGAGTTCCTCAGCCAGCTGGCTGAGGAACTCTGGGAATTGAAGTCCACAAGTCTTAAAGTTGCCAAGGTTGGAGACCGCTGTGCTAATATATTCAAAGGGAAATGCATTGAAGAACTCTCGTTCATTGTACTAGCTTCCACATTTTGTATGGCAGAAAAAGTTTCCAGATTAGAACTTTCAAAACATTTTTATAAATTGTCATTAAAAAATGACATTAAGGGAAGAAAGCATATTTCTGTGTTACCATCATTGTAGTGTGATTTACAAAAGAACCAGTGGGAGGAGTAGGAAAGTGGAAAAAGGAAGCAAAGAAAGTCATTATTGTATATTATGTGAGGATGGAAAACCCCCACATTATCTACTTTCGTAGATTTCCATAAAATAAATTGTTTGCTTCACCCAGTAGCATTCTAAACAGTCAGGCCAGTGGAATACATGGTATTCTACCGTTATCAGCAAACAACAATTCTGATCAATTCCCTAGGTGCCTGCAGAAAACCGAAGAGAGACAGCGAAAGAAAACTGAACACAGAGATTTATTAATGATTAGAAATCCCTGGCATTTGATATAGGAGAAAACTATGATCCCCCTAGATTGTAAAATGCAGAGCGATGTAACAAGCAGAACTTGTATTTCAGACCTTTACCTTGAAGCAAGGGCAAGTTGGCCTTGTCCCTCTTTGGCTTTAAGTAAACCAGCTGAATTTCAGCTGAATGTTATTTTTCACACAGGACGTGGCAGACTATTCTCTACCACTCTAGAGAATAGCAGTCTAACTTCAAGGGCACCATCAGGCTTGGCACACACAAAAGACAAATGGCTGAAATGTCTGCCATACATCTTCTCACAAGTCCCCTGACCATCTCTCAATAAATAAAGATGCACAGGAAGAGCCGTGGTGGCGCAGTAGTTAAAATGCAGTATTGCAGGCTAATTCTGCCAACTGCCAGCACTTCGATGCTCACTGGCTCAAGGTTGACTCAGACTTCCATCCTTCCGAGGTCGATAAAATGAGGACCCAGACTGTTGGGGACAATATGCTGACTCTGTAAACCACTTATACATGTCTGTAAAGCACTGTGAAGTGGTATATAAGACTAAATGCTATTGCTACAGTCTTTTGCTACTTATAACTCTTTTGTTGTAATGAAAGTGAAAATCAAAAGAATATTGTCAAGCAAATCACAATCACAACAGGTACAAACCCAATCACTATAGAATAGAAGAGAGTTGGGAGGGACCTTGGAGGTCTTCTAGTGTCCAGGGGTAGGCAAAGTTGGCTCTTCTATGACTCATGGACTTCAACTCCCAGAATTCCTGAGCTAGCATGATTGGCTCAGAAAGTCTGGGAGTTGAAGTCCATGAGTCATAGAAGAGCCAACTTTGCCTACCCCTGTTCTAGTCCAATCCCCTTCAGGAAACCCTATATCAGTGATGGTGAACCTTTTTTGGTTTGAGTGACAAAAGGGGGTGAGTACATGCGCTAGCGCACGCGCACGTGCCCACACCCATTCCCTCCCCCAGCACGCATGCACACAACCCCCCCCCATGCTGCCCCCTGCACATGCACATACACACTGCCCCCGTGCATGCGTAAAGGCCTCACTGAAGCCTGGGATGGTGCAAAACGGCAAAATGGGCAAACCGGAAGTTCGGAAAAATGCACTTCCGGTTTGCCCGTTGGGCTGTTTTTTGCACTCAGGGGCTTCAGAAAGCTGAAACCTCCGGAGTGCGAAAAACAGCCCAACGGCAAACCGGAACTGTATTTTTCCGAACTTCCAGTTTGCCCGTTGGGCCATTTTTCGCACTCCGGGGCTTCAGGAAGCAGCCTTCCCCAAGACCAAAAATCAGCTGGCCAGTGCACGCATGCACGCTGGAGCTTACATAGGGCAACGCCTCGCGTGCCCTCCGATATGGCTCCACATGCCACCTGTGGCACGCGTGCCATAGGTTCACCATCACGACCCTATATCATTTTAGACAAATGGTTATCCAACATCTTCTTAAAAACTTCCAGTGTTGGAGCATTCACAACTTCTGGAGGCAAGCTGTTCCACTGATTAATTGTTCTAACTGTCAGGAAATTTCTTCTTAGTTTGGTTGATTCTCTCCTTGCTTAGTTTCCATCCATTGCTTCTTGTCTTGCCCTCTGATGCTTTGGAGAAATCCTGGGGGAAATTAGAAAATAGATCACAATGTTGTATCAGTTCAAAGTAATAGAATTCAACCAATGAAGCATTTCGATTTTGTGCTACACAAGTGCTGACATTCTATGACACTAGGCTTGCCTTGTAAAGAAGAATCAAAATAATCCATTCAAAATGGGGAAAAAAAGAAAAAAGGAAGAGATTGTAGACAGTACTTAGACAATGCATCTCAATGTCAATGAAGATGTATTTGTTTCTGACTATCTTTTGGACAATAGAACGATTTTTTTCCAAATGTTCTATATATGTGTACTTGTCTGTCGCCACACTGTAAGTGCCTTTGTTTCATTGTAGGTGTGGCTATTTGTCACCATGTTTAATATTTTATCTGGTAATGTAAGTCCTTGTATTTTGCAACGCAGAATTTTTTCTTCCTTAATAGGCAGGTCAAGGCGAGGAATGGCACTTATGTCAGTACTGCTCCCAATGTAGAGCTTGACTTCAATTTTGCGATCATCATTTAATGTGTCACCCAAAATAATTATTAGTGGACACTTGGCTGACACCAAAACACACACACATACATACAGTTTATCATCATCCTAGGGAAGCTGTGAAAATAGTTGGAAGCAGTGCTGAATAAATCAAGAGAAGCTTCGGGAAAAGAGGTTCTGTAGTTTACTCTCTTGACAGTAGAGATGGTTGTGGACTCTGATTATTAAGACAATAAATGACAACCAACCACAAACTGTCTTTGTAGGGACAAGCAAGGACTGTTACTTTTGGAATATCTTGCTAGCATGGCCAAATGAACTTCTTGGTACCATTATGTTTCAAAGAGCACAAGTTGGTGATATTAATATTTTTATTTCAATATCAATCCTAATATATTTTTATTTGTCCCCATCCTGAGGACACTTAACAGCAGGGGTGTCAAACTCAAGGCCTGTGGCCCGCATCCTTCCCGTGGGATGTTTGGATCTGTCCCGCGGGGCTGCCCTGGAAACAGTGAAGGACTGGCCTGTGGTGCCTCTGCCAGCAAAAACTGAGCCCGGGAGGGCTGCCGGGGGCCCTCATGAGCTCCATTTTCGCTGGCAGAGTGCTAGCAAAACAAACTACTAGCAAAAGTGGCATTTGATCACATGAGTGACGTCAAGCTGGCCCCGCCCACCCTGGCCACACCCACCCCAGTCCCCCGAGGTCAAACACAACCCTGATGCGGTCCTCAATGAAATCGACTTTAACACTTCTGCTTAACAGCAACTCAAGAGACTATATAGCAGTAAAATCCAGAAAGTCCCAAATGTTGTGCCCCTAAGATCATCATATAGAGCCGAGATGGTGCAGTGGTTAAATGCAGCACTGCAGGCTACTGCTAGTTCAGCAGTTCAGCTGTTCAAATCTCACCGGCTCAAGGTTGACTCAGCCTTCCATCCTTCCGAGGTGGGTAAAATGAGGACCCAGATTGTTGGGGGCAATATGCTGAACTCTGTAAACCGCTTAGAGAGGGCTGTAAAGCACTATGAAGCGGTATATAAGTCTAAGTGCTATTGCTATTGCTATCTTCAGAGGCCCTGCTCTGAGACCCTTCCAAGTGGCACGTAAGAAAGGGTATTCTCAATGATAGCCCTCTAACTATTAAACCCCATTCCCCCCCCAAATATTCCTAGCACTTGCTTTATTATCTTTTGGATACTAGTAATGATATATTTAGTCTTTCAGACATTTTAATCCCTTAAAGATATGTTATAGGCCAGTGATGGCAAACCTTTTTTGGTTCGCGTGCCAAAAAGGGGGGGTGCGCGCACTAGCGCGCGCACGTGTGCCCACACCCATTCCCTCCCCCCATGCATGCGCACAACACCCCCATGCTGCCCCCTGCGCATGCACACCCCCCTCCACCCCCGCCCAAAGGCCTTACCGGAGCCTGGGACGGTAAAAAACGACGAAACGGGCAAACCAGAAGTTCAGTAAAACACACTTCCGGTTTGTCCATTTCGTAGTTTTTTGCATTCCGGAGCTTCAGGAAACTTCCCTGAACCCTCCAGAGTGCAAAAAACAGCTCACCGGCAAACTGGAAGTGCATTTTTCCGCACTTCCGGTTTGTCCGTTTCGTCGTTTTTTGCATTCCGGGGCTTCAGGAAGCTTCCCTGAACCCTCCAGAGTGCAAAAAACAGCTCACTGGCAAACCGGAAGTGCTTTTTCCGCACTTCCGGTTTGCCGGTGGGCAACGCTCGCATGCCCTCCACTATGGCTCCGCGTGCCACCTGTGGCATGCGTGCCATAGGTTCGCCATCACGGTTATAGGCTCTTTCCTTTAAGGATCTACACTTGGCGGGTGATAATGGTGGACCTAAACATAGATGGAGACCATTTTGTCCACAGTGGAGTGGAGGTGGGGTAGACACTTTGGCTATTGTGCCAAGAACAACCCTACTTGGATCATGATCCCTTAGCAATGGTTTCTCATGCTCTGATCATCACTTGCCATATCTGGATTATTATAGCATACTTTGTGTGGATTATTATTACATTCCTCAGTCTTTGAAGACAAACTAAGAAATTGCATATGGTTCAGAATGTGATAGCTAGACAGCGGGCAGGTCGAGCTTGCTATTGCCAGATAATGCCACTTCTAAAATTGCTGCACTGGGTTGCCAGTAGGTTTCCAGACACAAGTCAGAATGCTGCCATCACCCACAAAGCCCATACCTCATTGTTGTCAGGCCGAAGCCATATTTTATTTGAGACTTTGGCCTGCCACACTTGATGCTTAGAATGTATTCTTGCTGTGGGAATTTGAGAAGGGCTGTTGCATGAGCAATGTAGACATGTAGCCATAACAAATTCCTTTTAGGTTTTCAAGGTCATCTTTTGTTCAACACCTGGGCGGATGATGGGAGGAACGGACACGTTGGCAAAAGATGACTGGTCAACGTGATGAACTTGATGAGTCCCCAGGGAGTAGGGAGGTATATAAGATCAGCAAATAAAATAAATACAATAAAATAAATAAACTTGTGGATGTGGGAACAAGGGAATGAACTTTAAACTGGGTGGAGAAACAGATGAACAGATGATCTCACAGATGTTCCAACATGGCTCTGTTAATAAATTGGGACTTTGAGCAATGCTTTGCCTCGGACTCTAATTTAGTTTTGGATGCTATTTGGAACCCTGACAATTGTGGTGGGATACATATGATACTGTTTACCCACAATCTACCAATGTGGTTAAAAAACATCCTGAAGGGGCTTTCTCTGGCTGATTAGGGTGATATGGACTAGGTGGCAATCTCATCATTTCTAAGTCTCTATTTCCATCTCCTCTTCATCTACTTTTTAGCATTTCAGAAGGTGTTTAAAACAACCTATTCAACTGGGCTTTTAACCCGGCTGATTTAATCGCCTCCTTAATCTTAAGTGTTTTTCATTTCCTTTGTCTGCTGCAGGTCACCCAGAGTTCTTGGGACTGAGACAGGATAGAAAAACTGTAAACATTTTTTTTTGCATGTGGCAAGAAAGAAGATTAAAAAAAGAAGACTGTTGGGAGTCACAAGAGTGGGACAACTCCCTTTCTGCTGACAGAGAGATTGCTGATGAGAAAACATTAGGTAAGGACAAGTGAGAATGAATGCAAAAAATTCTGGATTATCGGTTGACAAGTTTACTGTGGAAAGCAACTGGAAGATTCACAAAGTGGATAGCCTAGTGAACTGATGGGAATGAATCTAGATTTAGAAAGTCAACAGCAGGAGAAGGCTGAATTTAGCTGAGTCAGATGGAAAAAGGGATGAAGATACCAGCAATAGAGCAAGTGGAAAACACCTACGTGTGGAGAGGCTATGGATATTGGCAAGGGGAAGGTATATTTGCATTAGTTTGGAATGTACTGGACTTTTAGAATGTAGAATTCTCTAGGGAAATCAGTGCTTGAACTCAAAACTTATTTTTGAGGTCACAAATGTAACATATTTCACAAATGCCTATATTCTGTGGAAATCTGTCAGGCTTGCATGTCAAAGAGAATGAGAGCCAAATGAGGGTAGAACCAGATTTCTAGGGCCTCTTTAATCCTTGTCAAGGTCAGGCTTTCTGCTGTGCCATGTGAGCAGTTGTGAAACAAGGGCAAACAATGAAGAGGAGGATGAAGCTGGCAATATCCCCAGAACTTTACATTTTTGAACATAAGCGGTGGCAATTGAATAACAGATGGCTACCTAGAAGAACATATCTGTCACGGAAGCAATATGTCTCAATTAAACAGTTACATCAGTCTAAAAGACTGCACTGTAATTTTTTTCCCCTTCAGGTACTGGTAGTTCCGGGCCCAGTTTTCTTGAACAAATGCTGCAAGTGTGAACTCTTTCTATAACCCATTCTCATTGGTTCATTCATTCTTATAAATCAGCATTTCATGAGTGACAAATAACTTCTTCCGAATTGAACAGATGACAATTTGCAAGTAAACATGTATAGGCTGTTTGTGGCTATTTTGATATAGAGGAAGATGCTTTGAAAGTGGTGTGCCATGTACAATTATACAAGCTATTAAGTATTGAATTCACAGATTTCAATCTGTGAATCAAATTCACAGATTTCAATCTGTGAATCAAATTCACAGATTTCCTGGATAAACATTTAAGTTGAACAGCGGGGACAGAGAATTAATTCATACAGAACATTTCCATCCCCAGCAATCTAAAATTAATAGGGTTATCAGTGCATGCAACATAGATGTGTGTGCGGGTAAGATTATTAGCCCTGCTGTCAAGCAAAACCAAGCATTTAATAGTGAGTGCCATACCTTGTGCACTAATCAAACAGGCGGCAAGAAAGTAGGGGCAGTCAGGCACAATACAGGTTATGTAGACAGTAAACACAGGGTCAATCAAAATGAACTCAAATGTCTATACACCAATGCACAGAGTGTGAGGAATAAACAGGGTGAATTAGAAATTCAAGTAAATGAGGGAAGATATGATATTGTTGCCATTACGGAAACTTGGTGGGATGAAACCGACAAATGGAATATACAGCTAGAGGGATTTAAATTATTTAAAAGAAATAGACCAAATAAAAGATGAGGTGGAGTTGCACTATATACAGTATAAGAAATAACTACATCTCTACAGAAATAGAGCACAACAATAATGACAATTATCTTGGATGCATTTAGGTCAATATTAAAGGGGGGGGAAATGACATTGCCATAGGTCTATACTATAGGCCACCCAACCAAACAGAGGAAGTAGATGAACTTTTTGCTAGTCAGCTAACTAAGGTATGTAGGAAGCACATCACAATAGTAATGGGGGATTTTAAGTACCCTGACATCAACTGGGAGACAAACTCTGCACCAAATGGAAGATCCAACAGGTTCCTAACAAACCTAGCAGACAACTTTCTTTCCGAAAAAGTAGGGAAGGGAACAAGGGGATCACCCATATTGGACTTAATTCTCACTAACAGAGATGAAATGATAGAAGGTGTTGAAACTACAGGAACCTTGGGGGCAAGTGATCATGAAATATTGGAATTCAACATTATGCAAACACAAGCAGTAGAACAAAGTCAAACTAGAGTCTTGGACTTTAAGAGAGCTAATTTCAATAAACTTAGAGAGAGCTTGGGAAGGATTCCATGGATGAGAATCCTCAAGGGGAAAACAACTCAAGAAGCTTGGGAAATTTTGAAAAGTGAGATTATAAAAGCCCAGTCTAGCACAATACCAATGAAGAAGAAAAATAATAGGTCTCAAAAGAAACCAGCATGGCTGCATAAAGAACTCTCTGACAAATTGAAAGACAAAAAGGACAAGTATAAAAAGTGGAAAGAAAGGGAAATAACTAAGGCAGAATATCAGCAAATAGCCCGAGGCTGTAAAGATGAAGTGAGGAAAGCTAAGGCTCACAATGAACAAAGGCTTGCGACAAAAGTAAAAAATAACAAAAAAAGCTTCTTCCAACATATTAAAAACAAAAAAAAGTCAAGGAAACAATTGGTCCATTGCTGGAAGAAAATGGCAAGAAGGTGACAAGCAACAGGGAGAAAGCAGAGCTACTTAACTCATTTTTTGCATATGTCTTTACACAAAGGGAAGAAACAGTCCAACATATAAAAAACAGCACCACAGAAAACATATTAGGAACACAAGTTAAAATAGGGAAGAAAATGGTAAATGGACACCTGTCTACCCTAGATGAGTTCAGATCACCAGGACCGGATGGATTACACCCCAAGGTTCTGAAGGAACTGGCAGACAAGATCTCAGAACCACTAAACTATATCTTTCAAAGATCCTGGAGCACTGGGAACTGCCAGAGGACTGGAAAAGAGCTGATGTAGTTCCCATCTTCAAAAAAGGAAAAAAATAGATCCAGGAAACTACAGACCTCAATACCAGGGAAGATTCTGAAAAATTTAATCAAGCAATGAATCAACAAACACCTAGAAGCAAACAAAGTAATAACCAAAAGCCAACATGGGTTTGTCAAATACAGATCATGCCAGACTAATCTTATTGCATTCTTTGACAAAGTGACAAAATTAGTGGACCAGAGGAATGCTGTTGATATAATTTACTTGGACTTCAGTAAATAATTTGATAAAGTAGACCATAACCTACTACTAGATAAAGTAGAAAAAAGTGGGTTAGACAGCATCACCACCAGATGGATTCGAAACTGGCTGACCAACCGCACTCAACATGTAGTGCTCAATGGAACTGCATTTACATGGAGAGAAGTATGCAGTGGAGTACCCCAAGGCTCTGTTTTAGGCCCAGTACTCTTCAACATCTTCATCAATGACTTGGACAAGGGGGTAGATGGGGAACTCATCAAATTTAAAGATGACACCAAACTGGCAGGAATAGCCAACACTCCAGAAGATAGGCTCAAGATACAGAAGGATCTTGACAGACTTGAACATTGGGCGCTATCTAACAAAATGAAATTCAATGGTGAAAAAAGTAAGGTTCTACATTTAGGCAAGAAAAACAAAATGCACAGGAACAGTATATGTGGTACCTTGCTCAACAGTAGTAACTGTGAGAGGGATCTTGGAGTCCTAGTGGACAACCATTTAAATATGAGCCAGCAGTGTGCAGCAGCTGTCAAAAAAGCCAACACAGTTGTAGGCTGCATTAACAGAGGGATAGAATCAAGATCACGTGAAGTGTTAATACCACTTTATAATGCCTTGGTAAGGCCACACTTGGAATACTGCATTCAGTTTTGGTTGCCACGATGCAAAAAGGATGTTGAGACTCTAGAAAGAGTACAGAGAAGAGCAAAAAAGATGATTAGGGGACTGGAGGCTAAAATATATGAAAAACAGTTGCAGGAACTAAGTATGTCTAGTTTAATGAAAAGAAAGACTAGGGGAGACATGATAGCATGTTCCAATATCTCAGGGGTTGCCACAAAGAAGAGGGAGTCAAACTATTCTCCAAAGCACCTGACGGTAGAACAAGAAGCAATGGGTGGAAACTAATCAAGGAGAGAAGCAATTTAGAACTAAGGACAAATTAGTGAAAATAATTAATCAGTGGAACAACTTGCCTCCAGAAGTTGTAAATGCTCCAACACTAGAAGTTTTTAAGAAGATGTTGGATAACCATTTGTCTGAAGTGGTGTAGGGTTTCCTGCCTAAGCAGGGGGTTGGATTAGAAGACCTCCAAGGTCTCTTCCAACTCTGTTATTCTGTTCTAAGTTATTGCTGGATACCAGGAGAGGAACCAACAAATCAAACTTGAACCTTATGTTAGCCATTAATGTTTTCACTAAGAGGTGTGTTTTTTCTGCCGTAATGAATTAGAATTTTCAGATGGCAGTTAAGCTGGGGCTTACACTTTGAAAACAAAGATAATTGTTTGAATAATCCAAGAATATTCCTTGTTGGCCATTTATGGGAAAGGAATAGATATAATTTTAACTAGAAAAGTGCATCTCTTCATTTAAAAACTCCTGACTATAAACCAAGGGTGTCAAACTTGATTTCATTGAGGGCTGCATCTACATGGAGGGAAGTATGCAATGGAGTACCCCAAGGCTCTGTTTTAGGCCCAGTACTCTTCAACATCTTCATCAATGACTTGGATGAGGGGATAGATGGTAAACTCATCAAATTTGCAGATGACACCAAAGTGGCAGGAATAGCCAACACTCCAGAAGATAGGCTCAAGATACAGAAGGATCTTGACAGACTTGAACATTGGGCGCTATCTAACAAAATGAATCTCTCAGGAAAGTGGAGAGTTCAGTTACTGTTCCCTTTGAAATGTTTAGGTGAGGTTTTGTCTGTTTCTATATTATCTGAACCTTATGAAAAATTCTATTTTATCAATATACGTTAAAGGATCTGGGAAATTACCAATATCCTTCCTGTAGAATGTGAAGTAAAAAAAAACTTTTATCTCTGGTTGTTCTACTTGAGGATACATTATGACTGTTCTGAAGTCTTAGCATACGTTGATCAGAAAGCAAAATAAAAACAGTTCCCTATATTATTTTTGGAAATGTCAAAGGGAAAGCTTTCAAGATTCTGAGGGACAATTTCTCCATATTCAAAGCAAGCTGCCAATTAAATCTTTCTGGGTTCTCCCTTTTTTGTACTTCAGTCTTCGACTATGCTCCACAGGCAATGGAAAGAAGCCATGTAGATTCGACAGATAAAATGGAAATGTGCTGTAATGAAAGGTTGTTGTTCTGTAATTCTCAATAAGATTTTGTCTCAGTACATTATTTCTGTTAAAATAGGTCAAGGTACCCCTTTGCTTGCTATTCATCCTATTATACAAAGTGGGGAATTTCCATTTTCTCACTAGTTCAGAAGTAATCTTCTCAGTGAAATCCAGTTTGATATAATGGATAAAGGCAAACTGGGAGGCTATCAGCGCTAGGCCTACCTGAGACCCAAATCTGGGGCCAGGCAATCTATCTCTCAGCCCTAGGACAGAGGCAAACATTTCTGAAAGTCTTGCCAAGAAAACTCCAGGGACCAATACAGACAGTTGCCAGGTGTTAAGACTGCCTCAATTACTATACACTGATAGTAATAATCTCTGGCAATATTACACTGCTAACCAGAGCATACAAAACATTTGCCAGACCAATCCTCGAATACAGCTCACCTGTCTGGAACCTGCACTGCATATCGGACATTAATACATTTGAGAGAGAATCCAGAAATATTTCACAAGAAGAGTCATCCACTCCTCTGCTCGCAACAAAATACCTTATTCCACCAGACTTGAAATTTTGGGCTTAGATAACTTAAAGCTGCGTCGTCTTTGATCTGATCTAAATGTAGTTCATAAAATCATCTGCCACAATGTCCTACCTGTCAATGAATAATTCAGCTTCAACTGCAACAATACACGTGCACACAATAGATTCAAACTCAATGTAAACCGCTCGAAACTCGACTGCAGAAAATACGACTTCAGCAACAGAGTGATCAATGCCTGGAATGCACTGCCTGACTCTGTAGTTTCTTCCCCAAACCCCAAAAACCTAACCTTAGACTGTCTATAGTCGACCTCACCCCATTCCTAAGAGGTCTGTAAGGGTCGTGCGTAAGCGCAGCATCGTGCCTACCGTCCCTGTCCTATTGTCCAAATTTACCAGTACCTACTTTGCTTTTGTTTATGTTTATACCATACCTGTTATCTTGTACACGTTTTGACAAATAAAATAAATATAAATAAATACATAAATAAATAATAAGACAGAGAGGCTAATTCTCTTGGCACAAGAGCACAATTCTGGCGGCACAAGACCAAGCCTTAAGAACAAATGCATATAAAGCCAGAATTGAGAAGGCAGTGACAGCAAAAGGAGCTGAAGAAACAGTGGACCACAGTGGTTAAGCTGGTGCAAGGAAATTGAACAGGTTGACTACAAAGTAACAATAATAGTAGTCACTGGAACATCTGCAAGATATACCATTTGCCTGCAAGCAAGAACTGGTGGGACCATAAGATAGACAAAGTAAGGGAAAATGGAAGAGGTTAAATTGCTCTGGGACTTTAGACTTCAAACAGACAAGCACCTGCCACATAACAGCGCATAACACTTATCGACAAAAGAGTTGTTGATAAGACAGTCAGAAGTGACTGTTTAGTGGATGTAGCAGTAACCTGGAGACAGCAGAAAAGAACAGAAAGAACTGGAGATGGTGACAAAATACAAAGACCTCAAAATAGAAATAGAACTAAATGTGGGAGAAGAAAGCAAAAGTGTACCAATAATAATAATAATAGGCACTTTGGGGACAATCCGAAAAAACCTAGACTACCAGGTATTGAATACCATTAGTACTGACAAAATCACCATCAGTAATTTACAAAAGGCAGCTTTACTTGGAACAGTTGACATCTTGCGACAATGCCTTTAAGACCATCAAACATCCACATCTACCTATCCCAGGTCTTTGGGAAGGGCTCGATAGGTGGACAAAAATTCCAAATTCAGTCTAAACATGTAGCTGACTGTGATGAATCAATAATAATAAAAAAGCCTCATTATCCCAATTAATTCTGAATATTTTGACAACCTTACATTGCACTAAGAGATTGTTGTGGCCCGCCAGCTGCCAGTGGAGCTGGCAGCAGACTCGGACGATGAGGAGGTTGGGGAGGAACTTGGGCCAGTCTGGAGTCTGGGGAAGGCTGTGATGGATGCTCTGCATCAGATGCAGAGATAGAGTCAGGGCCGTCCGACATTTCCCAGCCACCTTTGGAGCTGCCTTTGGAGGCTGATATAAATGAGAAGGAAGAACAGCTTGGGCCTGTTCCAGATGCACATATCGCAGAGCAGTCAGGAGAGGTGAACAACGGAAGACAAGGAGTCGACTCGGGAAGCAAAGCACACATGGACGCTGAATGGCCTCTCCCTGGCTGGGGAATAAATAGAAGAAAAGGGGAGTGGTTGTCGTAGGAGACAACAGTTCGTATTTCTGAAGATTTTGCTCATTGTGTTTCGTGCAACAAAGACTGCTTGCCAGAACTTAATTTGCAGCCTTTCAGCTGAGAGCTCACGGCCTTGCAATTATCGCAAGGAACTGATAAGGTCTGTTACTGCAGTTAACTCCTTGAAGGACTCTTGCCTGGGTTCTTTTTGGTGGGTGAATGCAATTAATTCACAAGAGGTAAATAAAGAGGAGTTTTTCGTGACAAGGAGTCTGTTTCCTGCTTCTGCTAAGGCTGGGTCAGAACAGAGATATCCTAGAAAAATAACAAAAACGTCTTGCCAGTAACCATTCTGGACCAAAAATAAAAAAAAATTCCTGTGATTTTAGAAGAGGATGGCACAGTTTTGTACATTTCAGTTAAACCACACCACTATATTCTCATATAATATTAACAGTTTAAAAATTCAATAGTAATCATATTTATATATTTCTTGAGGTCTGAAAATAAGATTTTCAAGACTGTTGAGGTTTTGTTTTAGTTTTTAGCTGGCGGAGTTTATAGAGATAGAATTGGCCAATTCCTTTGTGACTAAAATGGAACATCTTATTTACTGTGCAAACAAGTTCAACGGAAGATTTTGGACTGAAATCAATGGGACAAGCAGGCAGGATATTTTACATCACAATAAATTTAAATTAATAAATAAGTGTTTACATTTTTCTTGTTTGGTTGGAATCCTTTCTTAGATTAAAGCGCTCTCCTTGAAACAATAGATTCGAAGTGTAGAACTTTCTACACTTTCTTTCAAACACAAAGACAATAAAAGACTTTCAAATTCTTGGGCATTCTGTTTGCTTTGAACCCTGCCAGTCAGGGGTAGGTTCCACTTACTTTCGCCACTGGTTCGGATTGTGACGTTTTGCGCGCGTGTGGTCGCTCCACTTGCATGCGTGCATGTGTTCCCTCATGCAATTTGGCTTCTGCGCATGCTCAGTAGCTGGAATCGGCCCGAAACACAGCTGAGGATCTGATCAGCTGTGCTTTGGGCGAAGGAATAAAGGTCAGTTTAGACCCGGGGACAGGCAGGAGGGCCCTTTTACAAGCAGCAGAACAGGAAAAACATTCAAAAAAGTAAAAAAAAAATTCAATTTTTTTTTAAAAAATGGCGGCACCCACGGACCGGCACCAGCCGGTCCAGTTCAGTGACGTCACCAGCGGGTTGCTACCGGTTTGGGCGATCCGTTCCGAACCGGGAGGAACCCACCCCAGCTGCCAGTATTGAACTTGGTTCAGCTTATAATTTGCCCATGTTTGCAAAACAGCTACTACTGAGAAATGTTTGGTGATGCCCCCCATGTTCCATGTCCTCCACACTCAGGTACCTCATACTATTTCATCAGGTAACTTTTTCTTCTTCATCTTTTTGCCTTTTATACTTTGAAGTACCTCTTTGAATGACCTTGAGATCTCTCTCTTTTCCTTACTGCTCATAATCCTTCAGATCTTATTTCTCGACTGAACATATTGCAGAAGTTTCTCATAGCTCCTTTAAAATATAATAATAATAATAATAATAATAATAATAATAATAATAATAACAACAACAACAACAACAACAACAACAACAACAACAACAAAGTTGGAAGGGACCTTGGAGGTCTTCTAGTCCAACCCCCTGCTTAGGCAGGAAACCTACACTACTTCAGATAAATGGTTATCCAACATCTTCTTAAAAACTTCCAGTGTTGGAGCGTTCACAACTTCTGGAGGCAAGCTGTTCCACTGGTTAATTGTTCTAACTGTCAGGAAATTTCTCCTTAGTTCTAAGTTGCTTCTCTCCTTGTTTAGTTTCCACCCATTGCTTCTTGTTCTACCCTCAGATGCTTTGGAGAATAGTTTGACTCCCTCTTCTTTGTGGCAACCCTTGAGATATTGGAACACCGCGATCATGTCTCCCCTGGTCCTTCTTTTCATTAAACTAGACATACCCAGTTCCCCAGTTCCCCATACCCACATTTAGAGTACAAGTCAACAAGGTCAAACTATTGTTCATATAAAGCTAAGTCTTCATGTTGCTCCTGATGTAACCAAATTACCTCAGTCAGAAAACTTGACTAAGTTTTCCACTAAACATTTCTGTGTCATAATTAAATATACCATAGGTTGTTTTCACTTGGAATTCTGAGCATATTTGGCAACTGTATCCAGCTGCTGTTTTATTTTTCTAAAACATACAGAGGCATGGCAGGAAGCAAGGTGACTCTTACCTACAGCCATCCTAACATCAATTTAGACTTAGAAGATACTGAGATACAGGAAATAATCCACTTGATGATATTTTGCCAAGCCCCTTCTCAAAGACTGACCAAAATCTGAAAGATGATTATATAACATCATACATCATACATACAAGGTTCTTTGGATTATGGTCATTGTTTCTAAACAATTTTCTATTTTTGAGTTTCAGACTTTTCACTCTTTTTCGGGATGAGGATGAATACAAACATGACCTTGAGGCCAATTAGGTAGGATAAACTACAGCCACAGAAGGCCTGTTATGCCTGGACTTCATTTTAAAGTTTAACCCAGGATAACAGAAGGTAAATGTCATTTCTGTAACAACAGCTGCTTGACAGCAAGACATAGTGAAATGCCTGTTCAAAATCCCAAGATAGAGGCATTAGCAAAGTCTTTGTACCTTATTTAAATTCCTTCTATTAAGGTTCTAATCTACAATTTACTGAAATCAGCAAATCATTCCTCCCCTGAAGTTTCAATGCCGCCCAAATTTTTACTGTACTCTCTATAAAATCTATATTTATAGTATTTCCTTTCCTTATGAAATTGCCTGAAGCCAACATAGTTAACTAAAATGTATCCGTGCAAATAGATTATGTTTGTTTTTTTTAAATACAAACAAATCAAATGATTTCAGAAATAGCAAATACCCCATATAGACATACCCCTTAGCTCTTCCTTGTATTGCCTCCTTACTATTTTAGTTATATTGCATCCAACCAAATATAAAATTATCACCCTATGTTAGTGGATAAGGTGGTAGCCTAGAAATCTGTGAGTTCTAGTATCACCTTAGGTATGAAAACCAATGGATGACTTTGAGCTAGTCATTCTTTCTCAGCCCAACTCAGTTCCCAACATTGTTGTTATGGAAAAATAGTAGGGAGGAGTGTGCGTGTGTGCGTGCGTGCGTGCGTGTGTGTGTGTGTGTGTGTGTGTGTGTGTTCACCACCTTGAGTTACCTATAAAGTAATAAATGTATGATAAAAATCTAATAATAAATAATAAAAATATTTGTTACTGTCTGGAGCAGATGTCTATTAGCATGGGGGAATTCCATTGTTATTATTATTATTTATTGTTCACCAAGAAGAAGGATTCATTTTAATCAGCTGAACAGCCTCTGATAAAATTAGCTACCAAGTAGACTGAAAGCTGTATGATATAAAAATCCACGTTTTGCCCTTTTTGGGGGCAATTCTATTAAGTACAGAGAAGCTAACTAAATAATGAATATCACAGACATAAGTGGTTTATTGCCTCTCTTGAAAGGTGTGTAAATATTGTTTATCTCTATGTGCTGTTTATCTATATCTGTATTGTTTATCTGTATATCTAGAGTTTATAAAATGATCTAAATCTTTTAAAAATGATTGCCAACAAGCCCAATTTCCTGTTTTCTGCACTCCTTAAGATGCAATCCTTTAATGTATTATGGGACCAACTTTGGAAGCCCTATTAATCTTTATAATATAGATCAGTGGTGGCCAACCTTAAGCATACCATGCGCCAATTTTTTCACAGACGAGTTCAGATGCACCATACAACTCAAGCACGTTTTTTACCTTCTTACTTTCACGTTTGGGGTTGTAAAATAGGGATGGGGTAGGATCTGCTTTGCTTAAGGGAGGAAAAGGAATAACTCAATCACGCAATTCAATTAATTAATTTACGCCATTTCAAAATTTGACAAACGTAATATATATTTAATCTTGAATCTGTCTTTCAATCACTCTCAATACAAAAACCACGCTAGTACACTCAATAAAACACTGCTTCAAAATGAATGTGCCACTTGTAATCATCCAATGCGCCACGTTTGGCGCATGCACCATGGTTTGGCCACCCTTGATATTGACTGTATAGGGGAGTCTTTGGTGCTCTCTCAGCTTGGTTGTTTTCTTGCAGAAGTTTCATTATCCAACTAAGTAACATCTTCTGTGCCAGAAGGGAATGGGATTTGCTCTGTTTATTTATAATAGCTTGCCCTCTCATTGGTGGTGAGAATGTGGTTTTCTGCTTGGTAGTTCCTTGATTAGTGTGATGGAACGTAGGAGGGAGTTGCAAGAGAAGGGAGCAAAGAGACACCAGAGCTTGGAATTTTTGGTATGGAGGAAGAGGGTATGGTGGGCCCCCTTCCTAGCAATTTAGAGTCTATCTAACAGTTATGCAAATAGATGCTTTAGTCTGTCAAGATTTCTGTCTATAGGCAAACAACAATAAAGAAGTTACTCAGAAGTAACTCTACATCAGGGGAGGGTTCCGGTTACGTTCGCTACGTGTGATTTCACTTCCGCGTCTGCTCAGGACGACATTACAAGCCAAAACACAGCTGAGGAGCTTCTCAGCTGTGCTTCGGAGGAAGAATAAAGGTCAGTATTCACACAAGGGCTGGTGGGAGGGCTTTTTTCCGACAGCTCAGGACGCGGAGAAGCGCCAAAAAATGACATCATCGCCGGGCTCCTACCGGAGCTGTGCTCCGCACCGCACCGGTAGGAACCCACCACTGCTCTACATGGTTTTTTTTTTTGTTCTTTGGGCCTAGACCAGGGGTCAGCAACCCGCGGCTCTGGAGCCACATGTGGCTCTTTCATCCCTCTGCTGCAGCTCCTTGTCACTCAAAATTATGCATCACAACTGCCAATGTGCAACACCCACCAACACGCAATTTATTAAGCTTTTTGACCCCCGGTAGGCCAACCATGGATAAATCCAGCAAAAGAAAAGTTTCAGAAGAAAACAAAATCTTTAATTCAACTATATATACTAGTTTTGTGGCCACTCAGAAAATAGTCAGGCACGGGAAGGTGTTTTCTTTTCTGTGGGAAATGGGTCCAAATGGATCTCTGAGTGTTTAAGATTGCAGACTCCTGGCCTAGACAGTTAGGCTTTGTTTACTGCTTACTGACTAACAGAGTACATGGATCAACACCAACTAGCAGTCAGAAGACACAATGAAAACTCCTTAATTTCACAACAATGGACAGATTTAACCATAGTTTCAACTGAGAAACTGTAAGCATCCTAAACCAAGCAAAATCGAAAAATGTTAGCGAATTCCTGGAACCTTGGCACAAAACAAATCAACCATCAATAGGCACATAAAGATAAGCAACATTTACACATCATTCAAGAGAGACAATAAAAAAGTTAAAAGGGAAACAAAAAGACCAGAATGCCTCCCTCAGCAGTAATCATAAGCAGAGATTAAAAGCAGAATTTATACAAGACAAACAATCAAGCAATAAACAATAGCCTAATCAAGGAACTACCAGAGAGAAAAACCACACCTCCATCAACTATGACTGGCAAGCTACTGTATATAAATAGAACAAACTCCTCTCCCTTCTAGCACTGAAGATCTTACTTAGTCTAATAATGAAATATATGCAAGCAAACAACAAAGCTCAGAGAGCATCAAGGATTGTATAGTTCAAGCCTGAGCTACTGACATTCTCTTCTATTGGTATAAACTTCATGATAGTAGGAAAATTATTATGCAGGAAGAACTTGGAAACAGAAGTTCTGGGGAAAAGTTTTCTATTGCAATAGTGGTGAATAACTGTAGTTCAGGCAGAGGTGGGTTCCTCCCAGTTCGGACCGGTTCACCCGAACCTGTAGCAACCCGCTGGTGACGTCACGATGACATCACGGAACCGGTTCTGTCGGTGCTGGTCGCTGGACACCGCCATCTTTTTTTCTGAAATTTTTTTGGGATTTTTTTTGAATTTTTTTTGAAAAAAAAATGGGGGGGGGAGATTTTTTTCCCTGGGTTTTTTTTCTGCACATGCTCACAAGCCGAGTTTCTGGCACTACGCATGTGTCGCCATCTTGTTTTCAGCTTCTTCTTTTTTTGGATTTTTTTTATTTTGGGGCAGTGTGCATGTGCGTGCAGGCGCGCCCGCGCCCATGAGGCACGGCCACGTGGCATGGGAGGAAGCGAACTGGCAGCAAAGTAAGTTAGAACCTACCCCTGTGTTTAGGTGTAGGATGAGGGTGAAGATTCATTCTCTGAGCTTGTGGGTAGGTTTCCCAATATTTTGTTACCAGGCTAGGTAACATCTTCAGCAAAGTTTAGGGGATTTCTATTCTATTTCTAAAATAGAAAAGTTTCTATTTTGAAAACTAACCTAAGTATTAATAGTTTAAATAATTTTGTCATTGTAAGTAAGTAAGTAAGTAAACTAGGTTACCATTGTTGTTCAAACAATTTGCAATGTTCTCCTTCCCAACAACTGTGTTTTTTTTTCCTGGAAAGTTTGCACTGTCTCTAATTGGTTTCTTATCCTTACAGGTGTTGCTTTTGCCAAGAGAGATAGAGATAGAGATTTAGTTTCCCTCTCTGTGCTCTAAATGTACTGTAATGTACCCATGCCAGATGTTACAGAGGCTTACAGACCTAGATATACCAAGATATCGTAAGTAGAAACTGTTATCACAGCCTCTTCAGGGGTGAGCAGACTGAATCCCAGATAGAATGTTCATGTTTCCAGAACTCCTTCTGTCTCTAGTAGCTGGAAACTAATGATATGACTTCCTATTAATTTGTGATAGGAAATGCATGAAAAGTAGAGCACAAATCCCAAAAGAAACTAAAAGCCTTCTAGAAACTATTGTCTTCTCAATTTTGTATCATCACTCTGTTCACCTTTAGTCTTCAGTCTTGAAAAGAAATTTAGGGTTGTTTGTGGATACTGCGTGAAAGATTGGTTGCTTCTAGCCTATTAAAAAAAATGAACCATAATGTTTTCAGAGGACTTCCTTCAGATGCAGAAAATATTAACTTTTTGCACCATTATACATACTGCGACACTTTACATGGAAAGCGTTGAAAGGCCAGTTTTTTTTAAAAAAATATCAGCATCAGGCTGATTACACAGAACAAGAAAAATCAGATCATGATGTATTATTGGTAAATAACATTGACTTTTCTCCCTTCCGGATGGGGGAAAGAAACCTGGAAATTTATCTTATAAACAAAATAGATCCAAACTCAATGTAAACCGCTCGAAACTCGACTGCAGAAAATACGACTTCAGCAACAGAGTGATCAATGCCTGGAATGCACTACCTGGCTCTGTGGTTTCTTCCCCAAACCCCCAAAACTTTAACCTTAGACTGTCTACAGTCGACCTCTCCCCATTCCTAAGAGGTCTGTAAGGGGCATGCATAAGCGCACCACTGTGCCCACTGTCCCTGTCCTACTGTCCTATTGTCCAAATTTACCTGTACCTACTTTGCTTTTTTATGTTTATAACATACCTGCTATCTTGTACATGTTTTGACAAATAAATAAATAAATAAATAAAATAAAAAACTGTTCCAACAACTTTAACCTCAAGCCCAATATTTCCTTTACAGAGATAATATGTAAAAAAGATGGCTATTGAAAGTGGTAATTTGGTGTGGCTGTGGTTTTTAGTTTTTGTTCTGTGGCTATTTTGTGGTGGCTGCTCCCTGGTCACAGTATTAGGATTAATTACCCTATAACATTGGCTGGAGATGGGGCTGGGAAGATATATGCTACCCAGCAGCACCCTGATCCACCATGAAGCTCTAGAAAAACCTGGAGTCTCAGTTGCCATAGAATGCATAGGAAATACAAACATCATGTGGTTGGACAATGGCCAATGGCAACAATATATAAAGAAAATTTGTATAAAATGTTTTATAGATGGCACATGTCACCAGACAAGCTAGCAAAAATGTTTAAAGATAAATCAGCAAAATGTTGGAAATGTCATCAGACTCCAGGATCTTATTATCATATGTGGTGGACATGCACAGAAGCAAGAAATTTTTGGATTAAAATACAAGTATGGTTAGAAAAAAATGTTAAAATGTAGGATAGAATTAAGACCAGAAACCTTCCTATTGGGTATCTTACCAAAAAAACATAGCAAAGAAGACACCTATTTGATAGTGCATATAGTAACAGCAGTGAGAATAGTATTTGCACAAAATTGGAAAGCATGGAATATACCTGAAGAAGGACAGATAATAAAGAAAATTTTGGACTGAGCAGAAATGAATAGACTAACACTTAGGCTAAAAGATAAAGAGGAATTGTTGTATTACAAAACATGGGGAAGATTTTATGAATGGTTAGAAAAAAATATGAATGAAGGAGAGAAAATAAAAGTGAAAGAGAAACTCAGACAATACACTATGAAATGGAAGAGTGGAGGGGGAAGGGGAAAACCAAAAAGTTATATTAGACATTGTTAGAACCCTATTCAAACGATTGGGTGTGTTAATATATGATTAAGCCACAAATCATTGTTATGTATATATTGCTTTAAATGCATTGTGGATGATTACTATAAAAGCAAGCAAGAGAGCATGCTCAATGTGGTTGGTGGTTTAGTGTGGTTTAGTGTGGTGAGTGGTGTTTCACGGTGTGTTCCGGATTGAAGACTCTCTGCTGCTTTACTGTGAGTAGATTACTTTATGGCTATGTGGCATTGCTGTGAAAAGAAGAGTTACTATCTGTGATAGTATAGAATTAAGTGATAGCTGTAATCTTAGTTTGTGAGTTAAAACAAAGATAGGCAAGAAGAAGAAACTTTGCATTGACTGAATAACTGTGTATGACATGGACTTCCTATTTAACTTTGCTACTATTCAAGTAAAAACTATTTTGTACATATTAAAGATATTCTGTTTATTAACTGAATAGCATTCATATCAAACTGCAACACCATTACTACAACACATTTTGCTGTGTATGTGCTTAACAGCACAATAACTCCTTAACAGACATAATATACATATGTGATATATAAGTATATGAATATGTGTAAAATGCAAGGAAGAAATAGAGAAGAGATTTCAAATAAATAATGAATCAAGACTGCTGGAATGTCATCCCAAGATATATTAGAATAAATGAACACAACAATAGAATAGGAGGGAAGAAGAAGGAGGGGGTGAAGGAAACAAGAAAGGAGGAGAGAAGAGTAAAGATGGGGAAAAGAAGGATAGGAGAAAGGGTAAGAGGAGGGAGGAGGAGAGGAGTAGGGGAGAGGAAGAAAGAAGGAAGGAGGGAGGGAGAGAAAAGTAAGAAAGGTGGAGGAGGAGGAAGAGAGGAAGAAGGGTTGTGGGGAAGAAAAGGGACAAGGGATGGCAGAAAAGCAGCCTCGACTGGAAAGAAAGAAAGAAAGAAAGAAAGAAAGAAAGAAAGAAAGAAAGAAAGAAAGAAAGAAAGAAAGAAAGAAAGAAAGAAAGAAAGAAAGAAAGAAAGAAAGAAAGAAAGAAAGAAAAAGAAAGAAAGAAAGAAAGAAAATAAATGTTTTGATGAAGAGAAAAGATGTATGGGACTACTGTATTAATAATAAGAAAATGAAATGGTATATTTGTGAATGTAAATATGTGAAATGAAATAAAAAACTTTGGTGGGGAAAAAATCATGCTTCCAGATGGCTTGTGGCAGAGCTGGGTGGTGTATCTGTCTTGTGCTCTTTGATTTGTCAGCAGCTTTTGATACTGTTGATGCATGGTATCTTCCTGTACTGACTCTGGAGATTTGGGGTAGGGGACACCATTCTGCAACGATACTCTTTCTTTATTCAGGGCTGTATTCAATCAGGTTTTTTTGAGGGGGAAAGATAGTTTCCTACTCTCCTCTTTGCAAGGTGCCACACTACTCAGCTTTCTCTCCTTCTTTATTCAAATTTACATGAACATCTGGATGATGTCATCTATTGATTTGGAGTTCAGTATCATCATGCTGATATCATCATGCTCAGTCCTACCAAGACTGAGTAGCCGTGCATTTTTAGTAACAGTTTGGGGAATGTTCCGTCTCTAACCTTAGATGAGGTAGTACTCATTCATAAGCTGAAGCTCTTCCTTGACTGTGAACATACAGTCCTAAGAATCATCTCCAACAACAAAGTGATGGAATCATGCAGTATAATATAATAATGCTAACAAAGGAGTAGAGGTATATTCCCATGTTTAAATAGATACTAGGAATTTCTGTACAAATCTGGCTAGGTGCAAATATGATTCTTTGACACATAGAAGAATAATTTTTTTTCTTGGTTCACCTCTCGTCCATGTGGAGGTTGCTGAGCTGAAGGACATACCCACTGCTAGTTAAGTTCACTAACTAAAACAGTGCCCCCCCAACCTTTTGGGCAGCAGGGACCAGTTCCATGGAGAGAGATTTTTCTGTGGACTGGAGGGGGCATAGTTTTGTGTACTGCCTGCATCCTGTGGATGGGGCTGTCAGGGTTCCAAGTAACATACCCATAGCAAACAAAACTCTGAGGCAGACAAGCTAGTCAAAGAATGGGTTTTTTGAATATGTCATATTGGCACTAGCGGGTGAAAACTGACTGAATATTCCTGCGGTTTTCACCTGATTAAAAGTGAAAGTTTGTCATTTTCTCAAAACAATCAGTCACATGGTCCAATCAGGATCCTGTCCAGTTGCTAGGTGACTCCAGTCCCCTCCTTCCGAGCACCTGCAGGAATGTCCTTGATTCCCACGAGAAAGTATTTTGTTTTGGCTACAATACCCCAACTATCACTATTCCCCCTCCCTATTCCTCTTCCTGGTGTGTCAGCTCTGAAATCTCAAAATGGCGTCAGTCATGCCAGCTTCAGAGTTGACAGGGGCTTCACTTCTTTGCGTGGGCCAGTTTCTGGCATGCCACGGTCCGGTGTCAGTCCACAAACCGGGGTTGGGGACCCTTGATCGAAAACCTGTCTTACTGATTTCAATTTGCCAGGTGAATATTTGATTCATTTACCAAGAACCAGGTTTTTTTAAAATAGTCTGGACTATACTACGGTACAATATAGTTGAGCAGGGCTGCCTACCTCTCTGCTAGACAGTTGGAGGAATGAGCAGCCTAAAAAATATTATATGCTGTTGACAAATAGCTCTTCATTATGTGCTGTATGACCTAGTTTTCAGAATTTCTTCTTTCTATGTTGCCATGCTTGTGGTTATGTTAATTTAAGCATTTCTAATTTTCCCTCCTTACATATATTCTATAATGTTTCTATGAAGGAAGCTTAATAGTATTAAACATGATTGCTTAATCAATCATGGCAAGACTTATGAAACTATAATGACTTACTACAATGGCTAAAATCAGTTTTTAAATACTGAAGTGCTATGCACACTTAAAACTTTCATTTATTCTGTCACTGACTTAACTGGGCAAGATCAAAGTTTAGAAGATTTCAGCTTCACACTGTAAATAATTTAATATAAGAGTTGCAAATTTAAGGAAACCGAAAATTATTAGTTAGCATGGGTTTCATCTTGCCTGTTTAAATAACACACTAAGAATATTATCTAAGTGTTTTTATTGAGTTCTTTGATCAATTTCACAAACATTGTAGTAATATTTGTAATGGAACTATATAGATTAAAAATTGTCAAGATTATGGTAATATTTTAGAAAGGAATAATTTCAAATTGATAAAAAATGAACAGATTAATCAGTCTATAATTGTTCAATAAACCCTGGATTTAATGGATCCTCATTTAGCAGATTTGGGGTGCTACCAATAAAATATCTGTCTATATATACCCTCAAAGAAAAATCTATTACATTCAGGGCTGAAGCAATTAAGTATACATTCAATTCGCTTTCATTGAAACGGTATTTGCATCATTTTGCAATATGTACATGTGCATCATTTATCAATTTAAATCATTTATATAATGATGATGTACTGTCACTCATTTGGCAACAATTTTTCCCTTTCCTCAAATGTTCACTGAAATTAAGTTTCATTCTAGTTGCACACTGGTTAAACTAGTTGACTCAAAATCTCAAGTAATAGTATGTTTGTTGGTAAAGTACAATTCAGGGGTCCCCTGAATAACAGAATAACACAAATAAAACAGAATAACACAAAAAACACAAAAACAGAAAACAGAATAACACAAATTCTATTTATTATCTCTAAAATGTTAACTTTTTATAAATATGCATTAAAGCTATTCTTAAGCTCATGGATAAAGAATAGTAGAATATGCAGACTATAATGAATATTATAATTCTTTCTCTTTCAAGGCCAATGAAGTTTCAAAACACAATTTTCTGATTTCTAGACTAGCACCATAACCACTATAGCAAACTGATTCTCCTGATGGTGAACACTCCATGGCATTGTCATAACCATTATTTTTAAAGCAGCCACAAGTTGGAAGTTGATAGTTCTTCTATCATAGACCAACATTTGACACTTTCTATAAACATTGGTCTACAATTTTCATAATCTACTCTTTGAAAGTCACCAGGTTTGGAAAGGCTGTTTTACATACTGTACATCTTCATTTTATTGTTCAAATTTATGTTTAGGTAAGGACTCAGGAATGTACAAAGCTTTATTTACTTATTTATTTATTTATTTATTTATTATTCGCACTTGTATGCCACCCACTCCACAGGGACTCTGGGTGGCTCACAACAATAAATCTATATGCAAACAATAAATATTGGAAAAACATTAAAAACAATAATTATTAAAAACATTAAAAATGTTAAAAAACAACAATTTAAAAACCCCATACAATTAGTTCATTCATGGGGCCAAAAGTGCTCGATGTTATATTAAAATCATTGGCCCCAGGCCTGTCGACAAAGCCAGGTTTTTAATGCTTTTCTGAAGGCTGGCAGGGTGGGAATAATGCGGATCTCCGGGGGGAGTGTATTCCAGAGAGCTGGTGCTGCCACAGAGAAGGCCATTGCTCGTGGGCCCGCCAGCCGACATTGTTTGGCTGACAGGACCACCAGCAGACCAACTCTGTGGGCTCTAATCGGTCTTAGGGAGGTATGTTGAAGAGGGCGGTCTCGGAGGTAAACTGGTCCTAAGCCATGTAGGCTTTAAAGGTAATCACCAACACCTTGAATTGCGCTCGGAGACCTATGGGCAGGCAGTGCAGTTCGTGAAGGATGGGTATCACATGGGTGTATCTAGGGACACCCATCACCACACACGCCGCCGCATTCTGCACTAGCTGTAGTCTCCGAACGTTCTTCAAGGGTAGCCCCATGTAGAGTGCGTTGCAATAGTCAAGTGCAATAGCACTCTATTACCTTCTTTCTTGGCATCCATCCTTAGAGATGCTGATCAGAGATCATGCAGTACCTAAAACAGTACCCGCATCAAGGATAAGGGAAAGGGCAGGGCAGACAAGTAGCATTTTTGAAGCTAGTTTAATAAAAAAATATACCCAATCCTTAAGATATAATGGGGGAATAGGGTATAATAGCAAGTACCAGTGGAAATTATTAGGTGTCTTATTATTCAGTCTTAGGAGTCCAGTTACTCTTTCATAATTTATCAAGAAAATTAGGACTCCTGCTTAAAAATTCTAAAACCTGACATGGGGTTTCCTGAAACATGTGAACCTTACTCTGGGTGCATTTCTTAATCCTGGATTTATATAACCTCATAAAAAAATCAAGAAAAGCCTTAGAAAGAATTAGTGGTGTTAACCATCCTTGATAGTTGGACTCCCTGAAGCTTCTTACCAAGACAGACTTTAAGGTGACAATATTTTTTTTCTTTTTCTTATAGCAATAGCACTTAGACTTATATACCGCTTTACAGCCCTCTCTAAGCGGTTTACAGAATCAGCATATTGCCCCCAACAATCTGGGTCCTCATTTTACCGACCTCAGAAGGATGGAAGGCTGAGTCAACCTTGAGCCTGGTGAGATTTGAACTGCCAAATTTCAGGCAGCCGACAGTCAGCAGAAGTAGCCTGCAGTACTGCACTCTAACCACTGCGCCACCATGGCTCTTATAGGAAAATAAAAAGGATTCTTGGTTCAGCTTCTGCCTTGTATCGTTGAGCACTGATGTGTTCAATACATCTTAATGTTGTTTATGGAACTGTGCAAAACGATAGCTAATTTAAGAGTCCAATTATTTGTTTACCGTGAAAGATCTTACATTGGTTTGGCGGGGAAAACAGACAAAAGACACGGGACTATGCAATGCATGCAAACATGTACATTGATTTTGATTTGCACACAGAAGAATCACTAATCGGATGTGGATTACTTGGATGACTCTGTACACATAGCTCTGGACGTAAGTCAAAAACTACAACTTCAGTTCAAAAAAACTTGCTGCCTGTGGATTGTAGGATCTGGCACATATTGATGAGAACTCTAGGGGGAAATGTGAATGCTCCCATAATTCCATTTGCCTCTTGCTGCTTCATTATGATACTTAATAAGCAGTTTGAGAACCTGCTTGAATAAACAACCTGAAGTAGCTATAGATGGCTTAAATTATAAAATTTCAAGAAGTTCATAAATTTCTCATAGTTCTGAAGAGTTCTTTTCAAACTTGTGTTTTGAAACTTCATTGGCCTTGAAAGAGAAAGAATTATAATATTCATTATAGTCTGCATATTCTACTATTCTTTATCCATGAGCTTAAGAATAGCTTTAATGCATATTTATAAAAAGTTAACATTTTAGAGATAATAAATAGAATTTGTGTTATTCTGTTCTCCACAGAGCATTTTGAAGAAAATGACAGATAATGAACAAATATATATTTCAGCTTCTCATAAATGCTTTCATATCTGAACATAATGTTTTGTTGCCGAAATCTCATTCCCCTGTTTCTTGAAAGAAAGAAAAAAGATACAACTGCCTCAAAGTCACACAATAAAAAGAGAAAAACAACTCACACAATTAATTTATTGGTTGCTTTAAAAAACCAGTACACACAACTCATGGCGTTTGGGTAGAACATGGAAGCTATTTTAATTGGGGTCGCTTTGGTTTGATTTGACTATTTTAGCTTATGCTAAAGAAGGAATCCATTGGGATGAATAAATATCAAAACAAAATGCATTCCAAAATACAAGACCCAATGCATTTTTAAACTTGCATAAACAGTCCAGAAGTTTATCTGAGACATTTTTTGAAGTTTAGTATATTCTTAGAAAATGTTGACTAACTTTTAAATTTAAAATTATTGTACCAATTATCAGAGCTTTGTAATGCTGCCCTGAAGGGAAATACTGAACTGAGACCTGTTTAGGATACATATATAATTAAAGTGAATTAAAATGTGATTAGATGAAGTAGTAATAGATTTATAATTTTTGAAAAACAGCAATAAAGACAATTGGATCACAAACTCATTGCATATCTTGAAGATTATCAGACTATAATATTTGTTAAAGAATATGGTTTTACTACATGACATAAATGGAAAATATAAAAACAAAGCACATAATCTAAAACATGATGAACCAATCACAATAGACATTATGCTCCAAATCCTATATTACAATAGAAAACTAGGATTTGGAGTATAATATATATTGTGATTGGTTCATCTGGAAATTTACTCTTGGCTAATAAGATTTAAAATTGCAATTATAGTTTACTGAGCAATTAAATTAACTTAATATTAACGTAAGATTATTTCAATGGGCAAGGAGGCTAATGGCAAATTGATTCTAGAACCAGTCGTTTAAACTCACCATGTGTTTAGAATAATGGCTGTATTGATATATCCTACAAATCACAACTGCTTATTTCACATTTCATGATAAATCAAATTACAAATGGCTTGTTTCACATTTCATGATAAAGCAAAAGCAAAACTATGATTTAACACAATGTGTGACCCTTTGGGAGTTGTATATTATAGTTTAATGGTTCCATTAAAAAAAAAAGTAAGACTAGAAATCCACAGCTTCGCCTCCCACCGACTATAATTGCTAGTGTTGGTTGATGTTTCTGGTATTTTTCATTTATAATAAATAGAACTGGAAGAATCATTCTGGAAAAGAAGGAAAATATCTCATTGTACAGAGAAAAAAATGGTCCTTGAAAGTTTAGCAACTGCGAGAATTAGCATCAGATAACATGGCTTTACAAGTGTAAACTCTAATAGACAAGGCAAGGAAGTGAAACAATCTTTACTTTTCTAGAAGCTACATTGGGCTATCAAGCACAGTCTGTGAGAGAAATAATATTAAAAATGGAAATAAGTGTTTGAGGTGTCCTCTTGATTGAAATGTCTAAGAATTCATATTATCAAAAACTAGTTTATCACACAGATGTTGAATGATATTCCCTATGGAATACTTGTGATTACGGTATATATTGAAATGAAGACAAAACTATGCTCAGGGCAGAATGAAGAATTATCTTTCCCTACCTGATAATTCTCTCCATCTAAATTTTTTTTGAGCAGAATGTAATGAAATTCTGATTTCACGTGAGAAAATATCAAAACATGCACTCGGGGCAAATATAGGATCTAGTATAGCTTTTTCAACTCAATATGGAATCTATCAGGCTGAAAATGCAAGTGAGAGAAAAATTGGGGAAATTGAGAGGTGAAGGAAGGAATATCATATTGGAAGGGAAAAACTGATGTCACGCAAGAGCTCTGACTTTCATGGAGAAATTGGGATTTGAATGTCATTATAAGAATGATTTCTGAGTTTTAAACACTTAGGGAAGGAGATCCATGAAGGGTTGCTAGTATATTTTAATATTTGCATTGAAGATCTTAAGCCCTTCACAGTTGACTTCTCCTATTTCAGATTTTCCAAAATACATTCAACAATCTCTATATAATCAGTCAGATATTATTGTACCTATCCAGTAACCAATTCCAGTAACTTCCTTCAGTATCTCTTCTTCCCCTTGTTTGCAGTGAAACAGAAATTCTTCTAAGTATGTGCACATTTCCTCATGTAAATATCTTGATCCACTCCTATTTCTTTCTCTCCTGTCCCTCCAAGCACAGAAGACAGACTATAGTAGAAATTTCCTGGCAGATAGAACAATTAATCAGCAGAACAACTTGCCTCCAGAAGTTGTGAATGCTCCAACACTGGAAGTTTTTAAGAAGAGATTGGACAACCAACTCCCTGTAGCAGGGAATTGGACTAGAAGACCTCCAAGGTCCCTTCCAACTCTGTTATTCTATTATCTTATTCCCTTTCCCAGTTCCATATTGAATTATAAGCAGAGGTGGGATTCTGACGGTTCAGACCGGTTCAGGCGAACTGGTAGTGGCGGACCTGCGGTTGGAGAACCGGGAGCAATCCAGTTCTATATCGCTGTGTGTTTTTGATGCTGCACGCATGCATGGATGGCGTGCATGAGTGAATTGCCATGTTTTTTTAATGCAGCGTGCATGGGCACATAGCGCGCGCTCACATTTTCAATTCTGGGCGAACTGGTTGTTAAATTATATGAAGCCCACCTCTGATTATAAGGGGGTTGAAAGGAATTTTGCAGGTAAGTTGAAATGCTCCAAGCTGCACAGCATGACAATTTTCTATTGTTTGATGGCATCCTACAAGAGGAAGAAGTACAGGAATACTCGGGTTACTTGGATACCCAGGCTCAGTATCAGGATTCAGGATCATGCCCTCAAGAGGAGTTCAGAAACAGCGAAAAACATGTAACAACAGGTTCTCATGAACTGGCTAGATAGTATCTTGACTCAGCTTCACATGTATCCTAATTAACCTTTATTCCAACTGTAAACTGGCCCTTATTTTCATTAATACAAATACATTTACATCTACTCAATCTCAGCTGGATGAATAGGGTTGAAAAGCTCTGTCCTCCTCTGTGATTGGTTGTCCCTACTGATGACTTTTCTGAAAAGATTCTGTGTCTACATACTAAGTTTCTGTAGCTTTTGGGTTCATTCCTTGCTGGTGTGATCCCAGTATATCATCTCTGTTTCATACGGAGAACTTCCTTTAGCCCCTTCACATCTGTAAAATCGTGAAAAATGTTAAGATGTCTTCCTTTAAGTATTCAATTTTATAAAGTCGTGATTTTATATTCTAGGTTGCATAATGTACAAGCCCTCAAACAAATAACAATTTGTTGGCAGCTTTTAAAGATTTGAAAGAGAGGTCTTGTAATGAGCAATTACTTAGAACAAAGGAGAATAACAAACCAGACTGGTGTTTTGAAGAGAAACCAAATAGCAAAGCAAAGACCACTATGTAGTAAAAGATTTGTATGATTTTAAGAAAAAAATAAGAGTATGCTACTATATAGCGCACTAGTTAATAGGGAATTTGTTTCTATTGCATATGTAGTAGGTTGATCAAAATGAAATTCAATAATAAGCTACAGTTTGCTATGATTAAAACAGCATACACCATACAAAAGGAAAATTACAATTATCAGATTCAATTTACAGAAATATAGATGGAGATCCTGAAAAGATTCCTTATGTTAATTTGAAAGAGTCAGACAGACAGATACACTACTCCTTTTTGAGGTAAACAGCATTATGAAGGCCACAGAAAATGAGGAAGAAATAATAAGTCACTGAAATTAAATGCATGGAAGTAAGAAGAAAAAATAAACTATTTTAGATTACTATCATTCACTGTACTTTTATATACCTTTCTATTCAAAGTAAAGCAAACTTACTGGGGAATTCTGAGAGTTGAAGTCCATGCATCTTCAAGTTGCTAAGGTGGAAATAATACTGATCTAAAATAAAACCATTTATTTGCCAAATGATTAGCACCACCTAGCTCTCGTTACAGTCTACTAATTTCTTAAATATTTCATTTTTGCTGCAATCAGCGTACTTTTATGTTTCTCCCAGCCTTCTCATCTCTCATTTCCGTATAATAAACATAATCAAAAGTAAGCACTCCATCTTGTTAAAGCTTTTTGGTAACTATGATGTAGCTGTTTAAGAATGTAACAAGCCAACAGTTCCATGGCTATTTGGAGACATAGTCAGGAAAAGTACATTTTGAATATAACATATATATTGCTTGCTCCTAGAAGCAGGAAGCCGAAGACACCAGCCTGATGATGATGAATGAGACTTTGTTGAAATGTCGCCAAGATACTTTCAATTTCATGTGGGAGAAAACCCGAATAACCAAAGACCTACATACAAACACCCGCGAAAACCTCAGAAAACAAATATATATATATATATATATATATATATATATATATATATATATATATATATATATATATATATATATATATATATATATATATATATATATATATATATATATATATATATATATATATATATATATATATATATATATATATATATATATATATATATATATATATATATATAATTTCGCGGGTGTTTGTATGTAGGTCTTTACAAAAGACATTTAAAAATGTATAAATTTAAAATGTGTACATGTAATAAATGTATTTTTAAAAATATGTCATTGAAATAGGGAATCAAGAAAAGGAAGTTTTCTATATAGTGCAAGTACTCCAGCTTTCTCTGTCAGAATTCTGGTCATGAGCAAAAACTGCAGAAGCTCTTTATTTTCAAAGCACATTACAGAAGAATAACTTCATTTTAAACTTACAGTGGGGAATTTGAGGTAAAAAGAACCTAATTACCTATTTGGATCTAGTCCAGAACATTGAGGTTAGGTTAACATTGCTTCTCTTGGAAGAAAGCCAGTGATATATTAATGACCAAAGTGCTGGGGTATTCAATTTCCCATTTTAGGGAAAAGGGGCAGCCAAATCCCTTAGCACTACATTAGAGTATTTCTTGGATACTTACTGGGGTAGGGTGAGGGAAAATCGGCGGAGTAAGAAGCCCGAGTGATTTCCTGGAGCAACTTGGCAGAATCTGAATATTACCTAAACACATCTGAAGATTCAGATTGTGCCAAATCATTTTCTCATAGCTTAATTATTGGATATTAAAGCCTGTATGCCTATCCATATAAATGAGGTAATACTGTGCAACAAATTCTCAGAATGTGAAGTATTCTTGTTCAAGGTTTAGATTTAGATTTATTATTAGAGTTGGAAGGGACCTTGTAGGTCATCTAGTCCAACCCCCTGCTCAAACAGGAGTTCCTACACCATTTGAGACAGATGGCAGTCCAGGCTCCCCTTGAAGGTCGCAAGTGTTGGGGCTCTCACAAGCTCCGCTGGCAAGCTGTTCCACTGGTTGATCGCTCTCACCGTCAGAAAGTTTCTCCTCACTTCCAGGTTGAATCTCTCTTTGGTCAGCTTCCATCCATTATTCCTTGTTTGGCTTTCTGGTGCCATAGAGAACAGCCTGACCCCCTCCTCTCTGTGGCATCCCCTCAAGTATTGGAACACTGCTATCATGTCACCCCTGGTGATACCAAATAGCCATGGACTTTCCCTTGGAGTCTACCCTTCAGGTGTTATATACTCCAAAACCACCATTGAGTACTTTAATATATTTAATTTTTAAAAAAAATCTTGAAAGAGGCAAGATCTTTCTGTTGTTTGGAATTTTTTTAGGCTATATCAAAATCTGCCTATTTTCTTCTGTGAAAAATATTTCTGCTTCTATATTTTATTCTCAGAGCACTTGGAGACAATTTCTCTCCAAGCTCACTCAATAATGTTTTTGAGCTCATTTTATTGTTGGAGGTGATAGAGGATGTGGCAGCTGGATTATTGCTTTCAGTCACACTTTTTCCCTGTGAATTCCCAGCCTAAATGAGGTTAAGGGAAGGCGTTCTCACATATTGTTTTCCCTTGGGTTTTAATTGAAGCAAAGGAGACTGCAGGCTGCTGGTGTGGTGATAGCACAGTGAAAGGTAGGACTTTCGTAAACTATCTTTAGCCTTTTGTATCTAAGAAGAGAGGTGACGCAGTGGCTCAGTGGCTAAGACGCTGAGCTTGTCGATCAGAAAGGTCGGCGGTTCGGCGGTTCGAATCCCTAGCGCCGCATAAGGGAGTGAGCTCCCGTTACTTGTCCCAGCTTCTGCCAATCTAGCAGTTCGAAAGCATGTAAAAATGCAAGTAGAAAAATGGGGACCACCTTTGGTGGGAAGGTAACAGTGTTCCATGCACTTTCGGCATTTAGTCATGCTGGCCACATGACCATGGAATTGTCATCAGACAGCTCTGGCTCTTTGGCTTAGAAACGGAGATGAGCACCGCCCCCTGGAGTTGGGAACTACTAGCATGTATGTGCGAGGGGAACCTTTACCTTTATCTAGGAAGATGCAATCATGTAATTTAAAAACAAAATTCTCTCTCCTCTTATTGCTCTTCAGAATGGCATTAATTTTCCCTACCCTAATCAGACTTCTGTTGACTTTTGTAATGGACTCCTCTTCAATTTGCTGATGCAGTCTTCTTGTAGAAAGGAGAATTCATTATCTTTGTATATTATGTAGCTTAAACATTTTCTATTATTTGGGGCATCTCAACAATGTCAAATTGGGAAAGACTGCTTATATTCTCCCTGGACCAGCTATCCGTATCCAACACAGTGTTCTAGCCATACATAATACATAAGCCCCATCAACAGTTCTGAAAATGAGAATGAAAATTCTCTTATGTTGGCCAAAGGTTCATAAAATCAGGAAGCAGGAAGCCGAGGCTAAAGTTTTAGCAAACTCATTTTGCAACTTCCCTTCCCTGTACTCACCCCTTTCAGGTAATTCTTGCTAGGCCTCCTACCATGCTTTCAACTAGAGCTGCCTCCTGCCATTCCTCTATTTGTAGATTGCACAAAGTGCCCATTTGCATTGGAATTCTATAATCCTGCATTTCACGTCAATACATATTCCTCCACAGGAGCCACCAATCACTTCACCTTCCTCTCTATTTTCCTTCGGTTTTTCAGGGTTGCCATTCTACTTATAAAAGCATTGTTCCCGATTTGTACCAGCATAATGGAAGTTGCTTACAATATTGTGAACAGTAAAAACTGAGTCCTGCAATGCACGTAGAATCCGCCTTCCCTTCTGCATGTCATGTTCTTGGGACTCCTTATTGTGCTCTATAGATGCTTTCACTCTCCCTCCCACCTACCCAAAGTTATTTTTATTCCTACCTGTAGGAACAGTACAACGGCTTTATTCCTTGTAGCAGAGCAGTACATATTATCTGAAGGAAAGGAAACAATGATCATGTCAAACTCACCCAGGGTGCTGTTCTTCGAATCCCTGTACAACATCTGATTGCATTTAAATTGGTTCTATTGGGTTTTTATTGCTATCGGTGATTGAGATATAAATGTTATTAAATCCAATGGGAAATCTTCTTTTGATTGTAATGGATTTGGATGGTTTTGTATTAAACGTTACAACTTCTCCTCTTTAGAATAGACTGTATTTCCATCTCCATTCATAGCAGATACATTTTAAATTAGAATTTTGAAAGGCTTTTAAAAATAAAATATTGTGCTTTATTCTAAACAAGGTGAAAACAATAGCTTACGGTTTCAGAAGACTCATAGATCCAGAAATACAGAATGCCTAATTTTTTTGAAAAAAAGAACAAAAAGTTGTACAGAAATACAGGCATGAAAATATTTCTAAAAATTTTAATTTTAATATTATTTTTTAATATTCAGATGAAACCAATTTTTTTTACTAGGACTTATAGTCAATTAGAAAAGTTGCATGGATGATTGGTTTTCTACATTGTAATTGCAATGAAGCTATAGTATGCACGAAGATGGAAGAATACAGCAATACCGATAATGAAGGAATGAATGATGAAGATGGCTGAATTTGCAGAAGTGGCTAAACTGATTTGTTTGATTAAGAAGAAAACTAGGGTGACTTTTATAAAAGACTGGAAACCCTTTATGATTTTTTTTTTGGTTAAAAATGGATACAAATGAATTAGTGATTTGGGAATCCATTAATTCAAAATGTTTATTTACAGGAAGAAGGGAACAATGATGTGTAATTTGGGAAGGTGAAGATGGCAATTATTACATTTGAAATTGTTGCAAAGTAGATTGGAGGTTACTTCAGACTTTTTTTCCTACCACTTTTGTTATCTTTCACTTTTTTATAATTCTTTTCCTTTTTTTTCTTTTCCTTTTATATTCCTGTAGTTTTAAAAATGTGTATGAAAACACATACACATTTGAATATAACTGGAAGGATTCAGGTCTATATTTTTAAGAAAATAACTTTTATTATAAGTTATTTTCGTAAAAAATGTGGACTGGAATCTTTCCAGTTACATTCAAATCATTGGTTCCTTGAAACATATTGCAAATACCAGACAGATAACAGACAGTTGTCCAGATAATGAGCTATAATCCTCCTACTAAATACCATTCTAGAAAAACACATGTAGCGAGGAATACTTTGTCCAGACAACCAATAAAATCCTCTGTTATAGGCTCAACTTAACTTAAAGCAGCATTGCATATTCTCCATAGTGGGTGGAGCTATCATCCAGGATGGATTGTGTGACATGGTCAACCCATTCTGGATGATAGCTCCACACATACGAGAATGGACGTTCAGGTAGGACAACGTTCCATTCTCCATAGTGGGTGGAGCTATCATCCAGAATGGGTTGACCACATCACACAACCCATCCTGGATGATAGCTCCACACCTACGAGAATGATAGCTCCACACCTACAATGTTGGTTGGCGGGACCACAGGGGAGAGTCTTCTCTGTAGGAGCCCCATCTCTCTGGAACCAACTCCCACCAGAGATCCGGATTATCCCCACTCTACTGGCCTTCCGCAAAGCCGTAAAAACATGGCTCTTCCGGCAGGCAGAGTGAAGAAGATCGGATTCCCCCATGGATGAATGGTTTTTAAAACTATGTAATGTTTTTTAAACTATTTTGTATTATTTGTATTGTTCTTATTCCTGCTGTACGCCACCCTGAGTCCTACGGGATTGGGCGGCCTATAAGAACTTTTAATTAAATTAAATTAAATTAAATGGATGTTCAGGTAGGACAACGTTCCATTTCATTGCATATCTCTGATTGTGGCTTCAGTTGATAAACCACATACTGCTTTGAGCTCAGCATTACACAATACATTAGATACAAACTTTATATATACCTGCTGTATATAACTCATAGTTGTAGAAATGAAAAACAGAATTAGACTGTTTCTTCTGGCTCAAGAAGCATTGGAACAAGTTCTTAAAACAATATTACTACTAAATGCAAAACAAATACAAAGCAAACAAAGCAAAAAACCTCAACATTGCTGGACCACTTCTCTGTTGGCCATGGTTGGGTCAAACTTTTAATCACTTGTAGTACATTGTGAATTTTGCCAAAATAATAAACTTTTCCCAGTGAAAAAAGCAATTGATAATTACACCATTGCCAAATATTCCCTGGAGTAGAATTGTAGTTTATATTTGTGAACCAAGAAGTGACAACTACTTGGATGTTATAGTTTTTCTTTCAGTTATCTAGATGTTGCAAAAAGATTCTAACAAACTCTATTGCCACTAATTGCAGTAATTGCTATTTCAAAAGAATTCTTGAAAACATAATGGCTAAAAGAATTTTAAAAGAAGCCATTACAGATAATAGAGACCAATTCTCATGGAAACAATGAATAAAGTTTGCATAAAACAATAAGTCTACTCAAATTTCAATCATTTCCAACTATCCACAACCCAACAGGAAGCAGAAAAATTGGATTCAAACTGCCAAGCAAATTATAGAACAAGATTTGTTTTAAGTGGTGGACGATTTCTGAGCCGAGCATAACTAAACACATTTTGACCCCTACAGTTTTTTGGGAAACAAAACTATACAATTATTGGCATCATTTCAAGAAGATCTGTGTATCAAAAGCAAAATGAATCTTCAAATTCCATTTTGATAAAAACATGATGGGTGTCAAAATTGCATTCAAAATTAAATTATATCACCAGACAATGGAGTCATAATCAACCATGCAGAAGCAGTTTAAGACAGTGGTTCTCAACCTGTGGTCCGTGGACCCCTGAGGGGCTGCGATATGATCACAAAGGGGATTCGTGAAAGCTTGAATAAATGTTATGATTTAAATCTTGAGTTGAGTCTTGGGGATCTGTGGCCATGATCCATGGCCATAAAAGGTATTTAAAGAAGGTCCGTGGTGAAGAAAAGATTGAGAACCACTAGTTTAAGAGAAAGAACAGTGTGAGTATTCATGGCAATATCAACAAACAGGGTCAACTTAATGTATTTTTCATAGTATAAGACGCGCATTTTCTCCCCCTAAAAGTAGGTGAAAATTTAGGTGTGTCTAATAGACCGAATACAGGCATTTTTGGCCTCCCAAACCCTTTGCGCATCACATTTTTGCCCTCCCCGCCCCCCAGAAGCAATCTGCAGTACTCCGCATGGCCAGTTATCGCCAAAATGGGCCCGTTTTCACAAAAAATGGGCCCATTTTTGGGGTCCCAAGCCCTCCGCATGTCGCGTTTTCACCCTTCCAGGCCCCCAGAAGCATGCTGCAGTGCTCTGCATGGCCCATTTTTGCTAAAAATGCACCTGTTTGTGGCCTGCAGAGTGCTTCTGGGGGCTGGGGAGGGTGAAAATATGATGCACAGAGGGCTTGGGAGGCCAAAAATGGCCCCCTTTTTGGCAAAAATGCAATATGCGGAGCACTGCAGAGTGGTTCTGGGGGCTGAGGAGGGCAAAAATGCAACGTACGGAGGCAAAAAACTGTTTTTTTCTTGTTTTCCTGTAATTTTAGGTGCGTCTTATAGTCCGGTGTGTCTTATAGTCCGAAAAATACAGTATATCAGTTTGCTTCTAGACTTCTAGAAATAGAGTGTTGAAAACTACTTTGAATAGGTAGAAATAGCAGCCATTAATTGAGGAAAAATAATCTTGAGATAGTCTTTATGATTGGTTAATTCATGACCTCAGGTTGGGTAGGCAACTTTTCCAGGGTTAGGGTGATAAATCACACCTCTGATTACCCAGAAAGCTGCAGTGAGATTAATTGTAACTTTAGAGAATGAAGTAGTTTTCAATGGTGGAATTAAGAATGGGAAGTGAAAACAATAATGCTGGTTGTGTTTTATGTTTTTCTGGTTAAACTATACTCAGAGGATGGCGATATGCGAGCCTGATTAGTGAATACAAGAAAAACCAAATATTTTATTTGGCAAGAAAGAACCCAGAAAAAACAGAAGCAGGAGGTAGCGGTGGAATGAGACTTTTTAGGAAAAGCAAACCCAAAGCAGTAAATAGTTTATATATTTACTAGTCATTGTAAATAATGTAAACTAGTCATTGTAAATAAAATCCAGTTATTGTTTAACTGAAACTCTTTGGCCATTTTATAAAGACCAAGTATGCAGCAAGTATAAAGTAGCGGTAACTATTTCCAGACAAGGGAATCTCATGAAGTAAACAAAATAAACTTCTGTGCTTTCATGAAATGGAAATTTGCAAAACGTTTGGAAGCAATGCCATAATAGTTACATTGCATTCTCATCAGTTTAATCTGCTGGTAATAGTTGTATCTGTAGGGCATCTTTTTCTGGACAAGCAAAAGGCAATGAGTCAGGGCTTCGTTTTTTTGGCTGCTTGAAGAATTTATTTATTTTATTTATTTTATTTGTCAAAACGTGTACAAGATAACATTTATGGCATAAACATAAACAAAAGCAAAGTAGGTATAGGTAAATTTGGACAATAGGACAGTAGGACAGGGACGGTAGGCACAATGGTGCGCTTATGCACGCCCCTTACAGACCTCTTAGAAACGAGGAGAGGTCGACTGTAGACAGTCTAAGGTTAAAGTTTTGGGGGTTTGGGGAAGAAACCACAGAGTCAGGTAGTGCATTCCAGGCACTGATCATTCTGTTGCTGAAGTCGTATTTTCTGCAGTCGAGTTTCAAGCGGTTTACATTGAGTTTGAATCTATTGTGTGCGCGTGCGTTGTTGCGGTTGAAGCTGAAGTATTCATTGACCGATAGGACATTGTGGCAGATGATTTTATGAACTACATTTAGATCAGATCGAAGGCGACGTAGCTCTAAATTATCTAAGTCCAAAATTACTAATTCAGTAGATTGCAAGAATTACAGAGCCACAAAGGTAATCACTGGGTTACAGTATTTTCTGGACCTTCCCCGACCAGTTTGGAAGTTCGAGGTTTGAAATACATAATGAAGAAGCTAAAAGGAAACTTGTTTGTTCCTTTGTTTGTTAGTGTTTGCATCAGTCTTTTCCTTTGGGATATCAAGGAAGTTTATACAGCAATCTTTCCTCCCCAAGAGAGCCTTGTTAAGTAAATTAGGCTGAGAGAGTGAATTTCCATGCCTGAAGGCAAACTTGAACCTGGGTTTCCAGTGCAAATTTTTATACCACAGTGGCAAACACATACCAAGTTTCAGCTATAAAGGCTCCAGAGCAGCCTACAAATAACGCCAATGAGATAGTCTTTCCTTCTGGACTTTTTTTTAAAATAAAGCAAATAAGACGATGGGAAGTAAAATAAAATACGTACAAAGCATGTTATTGCTGGAATCCTTTCATGATCTTTGAAAGACCATATTAGTAAAAAAATGTTTTCATTCTTCATCAAAAGGCTTTCTGGGATGGTGCTAATCCTTTGCCAGGAACAATGTTGCTTTAACCACTGGTAAAATAGGTAGCTTCAGATCCTGCATTTAATTGTGTTGCAGTGGTAGGATGGTTGCCTTAGTTACTGTAGTCGTGCATTATTTACCTGAAGATGTATACACTTAGCAGTCCTGAATCTGTGTAATCACCATAATTCCATAACTCTCTAATTGATATAATTGTTTCTATATGTTGAAATGAGTATAAGATCTCATAGAGGTGATTTAGATCTTTTCTTGGAATTCAGACAATTAGAAATAAAGCCGAGATTAAAAGTCTAATAGAAAATATTTATTTCAGTACAAAAACAATAAATCCTGAATAAACTACATTTTGCTGAGTAACACAACCATTCAGGTCAACAGCTAAGTCAGAAGAGAATTAATGGTGGATAGGAATGCACATCACATCACGTGTTCTGCTTATATTGGAATGTACCATAATATTAGATAGGGGTGCATCACCCTGCACCCTGCATAGACATACAACTGACAATATTCACTACCTGACACTATAGATAGAGGAATTCTAGTGTATTTTGATCCTAATACTTGAATCCTTGAGTCCATTGAATCAAAGTGGTGTGTGTGTGTGTGTGTGTGTGTGTGTGTGTGTGTGTGTGTTTTGTTATATCTTTTGGCATGCACATACTTATGTATTTAACGAATTCGGTTCAAATATGGAATTGATATTCCTTAAATGGCTAGGAACCAAATTTTCACCTACTGGCATCAATTCCAATTAAGAATTGTTAGTTAATAGAGTATCCTGCTATTTTTGTTTCCAAGATTCTTTGTTGATTTACTTTTCTTCCCTTGTCAGCTGTTATTTGGTCAGTCTTGAGGAAATTGTGAAAGAGAGAGTTTGAGACCTGAAACAGGACAGAACCATTTGGTTTAATCATTTTAAAGGCTCCCTGTTTTGGTCTTTCTACCCCAGTGGTTCCCAACCTTTTTGTGATCGAGTACCACTTGGAGGTCCCGTACAGTCGCCGCGTACCACCTGGTTCCAGAGAAACTAAATTCGATCAGATATCACTTTATTTCCATAATTGTACCGTTCCTTTTTTGGCCCCGCGCATCCAGCAACTGGATTCTTGGGCCGCTGGGACCAGGTGGGTGGTGTGTGGCAACAGTTGCAAATCGTTGCCAGATTATCTTGTGTTAGGCAGTAAACATTTTTGTGAAGTAAAAAATAACTAACTAAAAATCGTTCATGACCCCGAAAGTGTTCGCGTACCATCTGGAAGGCCCTCGCATACCACTAGTGGTACACGTACCACAGGTTGGGAACCACTGTTCTACCCTAATCCAGGAAAACCTAAATATTGCCATTGCTGCATAATATCAAACATATATTCAAACAGGTTTCTAATTCCTAAACTATATATGGTAGTCCAAACTATGTGGGGAGAGGAAGTAGTGGTTAAAGTGTTAGGCTAAAACTTAACATTTATTAGCTAAAATAAATGTGTGACTTAGACTAGCTGCTGTCTCCCAATCTAACTCATCACAGAGGGCTATCATAGTAGGGGGGGATTCAAAGGAGGGAGTACAATACCCACTTTACTTTCTGAGGAAGCAATATGAATCTAATGAATAAGATCTGATGAAGGGTACCCATCTGGGGATATGCTGCTTATGGAAGTAGCTATACCGATTCTTACATTACATTTGTTTTCTTCTAAATAATTAGAACAATGAAACAGCAGTACTAAAATAATTTGGATGTACATAATTTGAACAAATGTTTGATATGAAGTTAATCCCTTTTAAGTTCATGATTTCAAAGGGAATGATTTGGTCACACAATTCCTCCTGCTCTCTAATGACCACCACTTAAGCTCCATAATTCCAGTTGGGGAATTACTGTAAAATCATAACTAGACAGGACAGAAATGAATTTTCCCTGTGCAAAAGGACCTGATAAAAATTGACAATCTTGAATGTTTAAAAATAAAATATCTACTTAGATCTTTAATGGAACATACACCTCAGTTCTTAAGGGCAGAACTGTCTTGATCAAACCAGATTCAGAATGTTCCATTCGTTCCTTTCTGTGTTGACAGGGCAATAAAAAAAGAAGCCATTCCGTCCGATATCTTACTCACATACACTTTTCTTGATGATACTTTAAAATACCTTTACAGTTAATAATTTAGTAGCCTGGCTTGTGAATTGTTTGACTTTGAAGAACTTCAGCCAACCTCATTCTGAGTAAGCTTTCTAGCTGTGTTAAGTAATAAGCCACCTCTATCCAATCACTTGAGCTTTATAAGCAAATTAAGGGCCAAGGAATATCTCTATATATATTTACCCTTACACACACACACACACACACACACACACACACACACACACACACACACACACACACACACCAGTGATGGGTTTTAAATCCCATTGCTACTGGTTCGCACGTGCGCTTGCACGTGCATGCAACACTTCTGCGTATGTGCAGAAGCGTCCAGGGCGGGTGGGCGGAGCCTCCCGCCACGACTGGTCCGTAGAACCGGTCCGGACCGGTAGCAACCCACCGCTGATACACACACACCTCAATAGTGCAGGGAGTAGAGAAGAGAAATGGTATTACATTTTCATGACAACACAGATGACCTCATGGAAACCTGCCGTCTAATTTTCCAAAGTTGTCTTCATTTAAGAACAAGTATTTTTCTCCCTTATTCACAGTTCTTTAGAATTTCTCTTCCTGACTTTTTTTTAAGCCTTTCTTCTTTTAGGAGATGACAGATGATACAATTCTCACTGCTTTTTCTACTGTTATGCATTTCTCTGGCAAGATATAGCTTCCCTGGTTGCCCTTGCTTGCTGATCTGAGAAAAATCCTGTAATGGAAGAAAGGAATTCCATAATGATGTCTTCTCTTGGGACTTAATTGAAGCAGAAGAAGCTGAGAAAGCTGCAGACTACTGGAGAGTTGATTGTACAGTAGCGAGATAGGACAGTAACATACAGTTTTCAGGCCTTCAACCACACTGTAATTAAGGAAAGTGTCAGAGCCTTGCCAAATGTTCTTTGTCCTTTGCAAAACAATGAAAGCAATTTATTTTCATCAAATTGAATGAGGATGAGTTAAAAAAAAGGCAGAAGAAAATTTTGGAACAGTGCTTTAGAAAACACAAATTCTATTTTCCAAAGCAAACAATTTCTCTGCAAATAAGTAGTCTGTTTCTAAAAACCAGAGGCATTCTTCTCTGTCATAAAGGGCTGCGGGTTGAACAAGAGAGGATAGACAATCTTTTGATAAGTCTTAACATATCCCAGTAGCTAGACATTGGCATACTAATCACTCTTTTATGTTCTACATAGGACATAGGAAGAAATAACACTGTATAGTTGCAGAGTTTGACTTATATGTGGGAAAAATCAGGTACCATATACTTGCAAATAAACTGAGAATATTAGGTGTCAAAATACATCTTCAAAACTGGATTTGACTATTTGAAAGTACATGCAGTAGGATTTTTCCTCAACTTTTTAAAAGTAGTCATATATCCTTTATATTATACTTGTGTATAAGTATAAACGCATCTATAGATAAGCCAACTCTTGCATTTTTAACCACAATATTATGAAAAATGCACACTCACAGATAAACCAATTGTGTAAATTAAAATGTACAAAAATGTCAAGGGTTGGCTTATCCACAGGTGACACTTATGGTATTTTCGTTAAAAATTGAAGGGTTGGCTTATGTGTAAGTGCATATGGCAGACATTCTCGCTGGTATATAAACACTCTAGATGTCCTTGGGAAAATAACTTGACCCTGGGAAATGTGGCTGGCGGTATGCAATCCAAAACCGCTGGAGAACATTTCTATGACTTACAGTATATTCAGTAGATTTGTGGCCAATCTAATTCACGGTAAGTAAAATAGAATTTTAAAAATAGTTCAATAGTGGAACAGTTACTTTTTATACCAAAGATCCAGATTCAATCTGAGCATCCTCAGAGCTGCTGTCCAGGGGTGGGTTCTGGAGTCTGCTACTGCCGGTTCGCTCAGGAACTCGCTGCGCGCGCATGCACAATATTAAAAAAAAGCTTCTGTGCATGCGCAGAAGCAAAAAACAAGATGGCGGCCTATGACACCGCCAAGAGATCTGGCTCGGGGTCATGGCAGGCCTGGGTTGCTGCTGGTTCCAGCGACCCAGGCCGCTAAGTTACTAACGGTTCTATAGAACCGGTCCGAACCGGTAGGAACCCACCTCTGCTGCTGTCAGAAAACAAAGACAACAACAGTCAGAAAGTTAGAAGGATCAAGAGTCTGACTCCAGATAAAGTTTGTATATTTCCATTTAAGGCTTATTTGTCTCTATTCAATTTATTTAGTGGGTTATGTGAAGATTTTTGTGATTAGATAAGAAACCGTCCCTTTCCTAAAAACCCAATATGCATCCTTAATCAGCTGTTCATTATACTTCTAATAGTTAAGATCAAGTCAGCAGTGTTATCCTGTAACGATCAATTATATTTAACATGAGATATAGCATCAAACTCAATTAAAAATAAATGAATAGTACATGCACTAAAGACATCTAACCTCATTAGATTTAATTAATAAATTATTGTGACCTTTCATCCAAACCTACTTGAGGTTGTTCAGCCGAGGATTTCTATCCATTGCCGTAAGAGGAAAAAATATCTTCAAGGAGAACACATTATCCCATGTAGCATCTCTTACAAAGCGCAGGTTATTCTGTATTTAAAGATAACACGATTCAGTAAGTCATCTGTTCTTTTCATTTGAAGGAGAAAACGCAGTACAAATTGTTCACTCAGTCCCAGAACACCTACTCATGAATCAGAAGAATAAATATATAACCCTGTGTCTATTAGGCAGTGCAAGGTGGCTTTGATTTGCCTTGATGAGGTATTTTGCACTGCAAAAGCAAAGCACTATGTTTCCTTGGGGAAAATAAGCAACATGATTTGCCTCATTGAGGTGCTTTGCATCACCTTGCAGCCTCCTCCAGCCCTGGAAATAGCTGGAGGAGGCTTCGGGGGAAATTCACATCACATGGGCAGAAGCCACTTGCAAGGGCTAGGAGATCAGCAGGAAGAGAAGGCATGTGGTGCTTTTCCTTTGCTTTAGAAATAAGGGCTGGTTTGTTTTGAGAAGCAACTTCAAGAACTGCCTTGTTTGAGCTTTTTGTGAAGCTGAGCACCCCTGTGATGACGCTGCCTGCACGGCCCCAGCATCTAACATTGCCTTTTGAACTGTCTTTGATTTGAGCCTTTCCTTTGATTCAATTTTTTTAAAAATATGATCGGATTCAAATACATTCTAAAATGAACTGAGCAGGTAGATTTGATTATTCACTTTGACTTTCTGATTTGAATCGGAAATTCAATCCAATTGACTCAACTTTGAACAATTTCTGACCTGGAGGTGTGTGAAGTCCTTTGATTTAATAGAGCTTGCAGAGGCAAACTATAAGAAGCTGCATGTGGGAGAAGATGGATTTGAACAAGAAATGATTGCTCTTGATTGCTTGGACCAGACTGTACTCTTTAGCTCAGGGGTGTCAAACTTGATTTCATTGAGGGCTGCATCAGGGTTGTCTTTGACCTCGGGCTGGGGGGCTGGGGTGGGTGTGGCCATAGTGGGCGTGGCCAGATTGACATCACTCATGTCAGGGGTGCCTGTGGTGGCCCAAGCTTAGGATGGCTTAGGACCAGTTTACCTCTGGGATTGCCTTCTTCAGCATACCTCCCTAAGACCGATCAAAGCCCACAGAGTTGGTCTGCTAACTGTCCCATCAGCCAAACAATGCCAGCTGGCAGGCCCGCGGGCAAGGGCCTTCTCTGTGGCAGCACCGGCTCTCTGGAATACACTACCCCCCCCCCCGAGATCCGCATTATTCCCACCCTGCCAGTCTTCAGAAAAGCGTTGAAAACCTGATTATGTCGACAGGCCTGGGGCCAATGATCTCAGCACAACATCGAGAACTCTTGGTCCCGTGAATGAATGAGTTACATGGGGGTTTTAATAATTGTTGGTTTTAATGTTTTTTAATGCTTTTTTAATAATTACTGTTCTTAATGTTTTTAATTTCTATTATTTGCATGTAGATTTCTTATTGTTGTGAGCCGCCCAGAGTCCCTGTGGAGTGGGCAGCATACAAGCATGATAAATAAATAAATAAATAAATAAATAAATAAATAAATAAATAAATAAATAAATAAATAAATAAATAAATAAATAAATAAATAAATAAATAAATAAATAAATAAATAAATAAATAAATAAATGCTTTGCCAGCAAAAACGGACTCCATTTTCAGCTGCCACAGCCTCCTGAAATCCTCTCCAAGGGAAAATGGAGCTCCATTTTCACTGGCAGAAGCACCGTGGGCCAGTCCTTTGCTGTTTCCAGGGCAGTCCCACGGGCCAGATCTAAGTACCCTATGGGCTGGATCCAGCCCCCGAGCCTTGAGTTTGACACCCTTGCTTTAGCTGATGACCTTTTCTTGATTGGGAATCATTCACCCGTAATTAATAGTTATTAATAGATGTCTGGGGAGAATCTACAGCACTACCTGGAAGAAAGGGACATGGTGTTAGTGATCCACATATCAATAATACCATCATCTCTGAATTCCTGCAATGGGTTCTTCGCAAGGTAGCCCTGATGATAAATTGTAGCTGGCATAGATTTCAACAGTATGGATGGTGAATGGCATCTAGTAATAATGGCACTGCATTCTGATATTGAAACAGCTCCTTTGCTCTCTAAGTTCAACTTAGAAGACTGGGTACAAGGTTTTCTACTGAATAACCTAGTGTTCTGACCTAGGCTTCCTGGTAAATAATACAGCACAAACGGCGTCCCAAAAACATCTTTTATTTTAACGGCTGTGAACTATGTTCATTCCCAGCCGTAATAAGTCCCAAACAATATTAATGAGTCCAACAAAAGTCTTTCGGAAGAAGGCAGATAAGCACACGAACCTTTATCTTTCTTGACATGCTGTCAAAGACCAATTAGCAAGGAGCTTTGCAAGGCCAAACAGAAACACGGAGTCAGAACTGAAATGACATGAGTTGAACAAAGTTGATTCCTGCAATGAGCACCTCCGTTTGCTCCACTTATATAGCCTATGGGAGGGCCCAATTATTTCCAAGCCTTACTCCTGAGTAGTCCTTCTCCTCTGTAACTATTCTTGCCTTCTGGCAGCTCTACGCATGCGCGCATTGAGAACAGGCTCCACCTGTTCCTGTGCCTCGCTCATGTCAGCCTCTGGAGGCTCTGAAGTCACCACAGACCTCCCAGATGGCCCGGCCTGGATCACTGCCTCTGGCACCAAGCCTTCTCCAGACTCCAGGCAGGCCTGGCCCATGTTCCTCCCCAGCCTCCTCGCTGTTCAACTCTGCTGCCAGCTCCACATGCCGCTGGTGGACCAGAACACCTAGTTCCATACAGTTTAACTTTGTCCTCAGGTTCTCACAAAGCACTTTTGTGTACATTTCGCCATAGATATTTCTAACAGAATTCTAACAACTTCTGCTTTATCATGGTGAGAAAGAATTTTGCTTGTTTTACATTTAGGGAAGCTCTGATGAATTTCAAGGAATTCCAAAGTTCTCCAAATTCATAGGGCACAACTGATTAAAAAAAGAAAAAATTGTCACAATAATTTCAGTTTTTTTAAAAAAAAAAAACCTGTCCAGATGAATGGACTTTTATAAACTGCATTTTGTATGAAACCACAAAGCCTAATTTGATAATGAAATGGCTGACCTAGAATTTATCAAGAAATTTAACACCATTTCACACCAGGTTTTCATGTTACATTACACCCATTAAGCAGTTGATTAATGCAATAATGTCCGTTTCACATCTCTGTTGATGAAAACATGGAAACACTATGTTCACAGTTTTATAGTCCATGCATGCCATGAATGGACTTACCCTGTTATCTGGGAGCAGTTCCATCCTGTTGGACGAAGTAGACGAAGCACTCAGAGCTGTCAGCGCTTTTCTGCAATGGCCCCACCCTTTGGAATATTTTGCTGTCTGCGGTAATATCTGCCCGCTCTCTTTTGGCCTTCAGGAAAAGCCTTAACATTGCTAGGGTGTCTGGCATGGGATCTTAAAGGAGAAGCTGTTGGCTGGAGTGATACACTAACAGAGAAGGTCTCCTCCTCGTCTCTGCTTCCAACCCTTGTTTTTTATTTTATTTTATTATTTTATTTTATTTATTTTATTTTATTTTATTTTATTTTATTTTATTTTATTTTATTTTATTTTATTTTATTTTATTTTATTATTTTATTTTATTTTATTTTATTTTATTTTATTTTATTTTATTTTATTTATTTTATTTTATTTTATTTTATTTTATTTTATTTTATTTTATTTTATTTTATTTTGTTTTGTTTTGTTTTGTTTTATTTTATTTTATTTTATTTTATTTTATTATTATTTTATTATTTTATTTTATTTTATTATTTTATTTTTATTTTATTTTATTTTATTTTATTTTATTTTGTTTTATTTTATTTTATTTTATTTTATTATTTTATTTTATTTTATTTTATTTATTTAATTTAATTTAATTTAATTTAATTTAATTTAATTTAATTTAATTTAATTTAATTTAATTTAATTTAATTTAATTTAATTTAATTTAATTTAATTTAATTTAATTTAATTTAATTTAATTTAATTTAATTTAATTTAATTTAATTTAATTATTTTATTTTATTTTATTTTATTTTATTATTTTATTTTATTTTATTTTATTTTATTTTATTTTATTTTATTTTATTTTATTATTTTATTTTATTTTATTTTATTTTATTTATTTTATTTTATTTTATTTTATTTTATTTTATTTTATTTTATTTTATTTTATTTTATTTTATTTTATTTTATTTTATTTATTTTATTTTATTTTATTTTATTTTATTTTATTTTATTATTTTATTTTATTTTATTTTATTTTATTTTATTTTATTTTATTTTATTTTATTTTATTTATTTTATTTTAATTTATTTTTTATTTTTTTATTTTTTTTTATTTTTTTATTTATTTATTTTATTTATTTATTTTATTTATTTTATTTATTTTATTTATTTATTTATTTATTTATTTTATTTAGTGAGATTTATATACCACCTCACAGTGCAAGCACTCTCTAAGGCTGAGTCTACCTTGAGCCGGTGAGATTTGAACCGCTGACAGTCAGTTAAAGTAGCCTGCAGTACTGCATCTAACCGCTGCTCCACCTCGGTTCATTTTATTTTATTTTCCTTGCCTTTAGTAATTGTCTGGATATTTGTATATTTTATCTCTCTGTAAGTTGCTCAGAGTTGCCTCAAACTATGAGACGGGTGGCAAATAAATTTAATAATAATAACAATGAATAATAATAATTAACAATGTGGCAATCCACAAAAACCTATGTGACAATAAATTAGTGAATTTTTAAAGTGCAGTAGGACCTATGTTTGCATTCTATATACATCCTTTAATTACAGAATTTCCCGTTTAAGTATTGTACAGAACAAAGTCTAACCTTTTACAGTCTTTTTGACACCCCCAAATCCCCAAACGGCATAATTTTCTCTGTTTCTTGTTGGTAGTGTAGCTCTTCTACTATAGGTGCAATTAATTTATGATTACTATCATTATCCCTTGAACTGCAATAGAACTTTTCGTCCTCCCACCTGCACTTATTGAGCCTGACATTTGAGTCTTACAAGCAAGACTTATAATAAGGTAGATGTTTTTAGCTCATCAGGGAAATCTCCTAAGGAGGGGCTAGAAACACACAGGCACACCCAAGAAAAACCCAAACAGTGACAGATGTTGGTCGTTCAAAATATGTGTTTTCATCCAGATATATCAGTACCTGAGAAAAATCTCTTTTGAACAACTTGCCACTTTTACTCACCTTGAAAGCTTGTGAGATATTGTTAATTATTGCTGAAGGTTATCCTTGGCTGCCATGTTCTCATTTTATTCTTTTGTGGATTTTTATTTTGTATTATTGGTGTTTTCAGCTGTAAATTGAATGAACTAAAATAAAATAAAGTCAACTTTAGACTTCTTTGCGTATTAATTGGAAATATAGTGGAAATGATGCACTCTAAATTTGGGGTCTTAAGAATGTTTAATATAGCAAAGGGAAGTCTACAAGGAGATGTAGATGTCCTTGAGGGCAAAATTGTTTATAGTTGTTCCAGAGAATAGAATGAAAAAGAGTAGATTTCAATTACAAGAATTTTTTTCTATAGTTTATTGGAAAAAAGTGAATGACATTGAGATAATCCTATAGAGAGAATGGATGGATGGATGGATGTTGACTTGTAAAAGAAATATGAGCAAATGGATCAAGAAGAAGAGGATCAAGGCATTTGTAGCTGGATGGACTCCATAGGTTCCTCAAAAAAAAAAGAGCTTTAAAAAAAAGCCATGTACTGTATGAAGCAGGTGGTGGATGTCTCAGTGGTGAAAGATGCTGAGCTTGTCAGCTGGAAAACTGACTGCCCAGGTTCGAGACTCAAGAGCCTGGGAGGGTGAACTCATATTACTTGCCCCAGGTCCTGCCCACCTAGCAGTTTGAAAGCATGCAAATGAGAGTAGATAAATAGGCATCTCTTTGGTGGGAAGGTAACAGTGTTCAGTGAGCTTTGGCATATATCATGCTGGCCACATGACCATGGAAATGTCTTCAGACAATGCTGTCTGAGATGAGCACTTCCCCCTAGAGCCGTGATGTTGAACCTATGGCACACATGCCAGATGTGGCACGCAGAACCCTCTCTGTGGGCACGCCTGCCATCGTCAGCTGGTCTTCACGGGCACCAGAGTGCCAGAAAACAGCCTGAAAATGGCCAGAAAAATAGCCCAAAACCAGGTCATTTTCCAGGCTGTTTTCCAGGCTGTTTTGGGGCCATTTTGGGGGCTGTTTTCAGGCCATTTTGGGGTGTTTTCAGCCCCCAAATGGCCTGAAAACAACCTGAAAAATGGCCCCCAAATGGCCAAAAAACAGGCATGCACGCGTCAGCCAGCTGGTCTTTGGGTTTCTGGCGCTCCAGTGCGTACACATGCACACGCATGCACGCACGTTCTGTTTTGGACACTCGGTGCTGAAAAGGTTCACCATCACTGCCCCAGAATCAGAAACAACTAGACAAGGGAAACCTTTACATTTATTGCATGAAGCAGTACATGTCTGCAGAGCTTCAAAATCTGTCGTCCTTTTGTGAAAATGGCGGCCAGAGTGGGTAGATACAAATTGATAAATGCCGGGCCCACAGAACTGTGGTCTATTCGAAAGAAGCTGTGCTTGGCTTCTTCTGTCATGCAAAGTGGGGACCTGAACTGGTTATCTGTCAGCTGAGCTATTAAATTCTTTGCAGAACCAGGCCATCCACCAGATTGGCTTTCTCAGAAGCACTATGAATATTGTGCTTGCGCAGAGGGCAAAAGAACGCAAACGGCGGCGTCCCGGCGGGTGGGGAAAGCGGGCGGGGGAAGCCCCCTGCCGTGAATGCCAACAGCTTCTTCGGCTCTGCGGTGACGAACATTCTGAGCTCCTATTTTAAAAAAAATATGCTGAGCTCCGGGAGACAACAAAGACTCGAAAAAGAAAGCGTGGTGAGAAAGCAGTTGTATAAACTATAGAAAAAGTAGTAGTAGGCTAGTTTGAAAGGATTAAAAGGTATAATTTTTCTTTCATTATGTTCCTTCAATCTGTTATCAACTGTTAGTGACCACATAGATTTTCTCAAAGATGAAATCACTTCATATTGTCCATCCATATGATTTTCTTACCATTGCCTTCTTCCACTTTGTAGGAAATTGTGTTTGCCATAGTCAATAAACTGAGTATAAAAAGATATAAAGATAAAATAAATGGTTTTGCTGTCTGTTGGATCTAGCAATATTTCAAAAGAAAAAGGCCCAAGCAATTAATGTTTAGAGGTCCAGCTAAAGTAAAAAAAACTAAACAGTGGTTAAAATTACACAAAAAAGAATAAAATCAATACATACCACATTGATGAGCACAATACATATGATACTATGTAATTATTAAAGCCTAACTACAGGCGCAATCTAACTTTACTAACACAACCCACAGTAGAACAACCATTTTCTTTTCTTTCTTTTATTCATGCCTTAATTTCTTTGGCTTGCTATATAAGTTACTGCTTTTCCATGTTTTGCATCATATTGTTTGTTTTGAAAGAAAATAACATATTGGGAATGTCAATATGTCAACGGAAAGGGATAATTGGCTTGAGTCAGTCTGGCTCTCAGCCCTAGCACTGGAATATTCTTGAATGTGAGTGTGAAATACGGTAATAAACCACACATATAAGATTGACATTTTTCTATGCTGCTCACCCTCTGAGGGAGAAGCAATTCCAAATCAGTCACTGGTTTGCCTGTGGCCAGAATCAAAGCGATTCAGAGCAGTGAGTGTATGCCCGTTTCCCTGAGGTTCTATTCGTTGTTGCTTAGTTTACAACCGGAAATGCTTTCAGCAGTGTAGGGAGTGATATGTTTACTCCGCAAGAAAATGTGGATTTGTGGAGGGTTCAGTATGCTGGCATTTGCATCACTTTTTCTTCTTCTTCTTCTTATGAAAATGAGCAATCTGAGTGTAGTGCTAATTTTATGGGAAGCAAAGAAAAATAATGTTGGTCCTCAGGGCACTGAAATCATATTACCTATGCTTATTAGAAGGAAAGATTTAACAAAACTTGATAATGATCAGCTGATGTTCAAAAGTTTTAGCTTTTAAGAAGGGAAGATTTTACAGGCAAACTTAAACTCTTTTTTTCAATAGAAGAGAATATCTGTGGTTTAGACTTGAACCTGTGGAATCCTCTCTGAGCAGTGGTTGGATTCAATTTTTTTACTATCGGTTCTGTGGGCATGGCTTGGTGGGTGTAGCTTGATGGGTGTTGCAGGGGAAGGATACTGCAAAATCTCCATTCCCTCCCCACTCCAGGGGAAGGTTACTGCAAAATCCCCATTTTCTCCTGATCAGCTGGGACTCGGGAGGCAGAGAATAGACGGGGCGGGGACAATCAGAGGTGGTATTTACCGGTTCTCCAAACTACTCAGAATTTCCACTACTGGTTCTCCAGAACTGGTCAGAACCTGCTGAAACCCACCTCTGTCTCTGAGCTTGATTATTTGCTTGCAGATGTTTTATTTACCAGCTAAGTAACATCAATGTAATTACTCCAACTTTTTTTTTCTCCAAAGGGCTGGCCACTACCTCATGATGCCTAACTGCGGTGTCCTCCATGCCATCTGAAGACCAAAAATAAAAAATAAAAATAAAAAAATGCTCCAACCATTAATGCAGCTGATCAGACTGACAGGTTTTATGATCAAATTCAATTTGAAATTGAAAAAAATATGCAAGCAAGATGTGCTGTTTATTGTTGGAGACTGGAATGCCAAAGCTGGAAAGCATAGGGAGGAAGTATACTTGGACTATATGGTCTAGGAAACCAAACTGACATAAAAGGATACATAGAGGGCAGAACCTTTTGGAGGCAGTCTACTTCAGGGATGTCAAACTCGCAACGACATGTTGTCGTCATGTGACGTATCACAATTCCCCCCCTTTGCTAAACCAGGGGTGGGCGTGGCCTGCGTGTGATGCATCCGGCCCGCAGGCCATGAGTTTGACACCCCTGGTCTACTTATATGGTCACTAAAAGTCAACACAAAAATGATGGTGATTAATCTGTCAATTACATTAGTTTTTTCCGAGTTTGCTTAAGACCCTTCCTTATTGAAGTTTGAGAATGCTGCAGATGCAATATGTCTTGATTGCAGTAAAGCATTCTGTGAAACACTTAGAAAAAATGATATACCTCACAACATTTTTTTTAAATGGATGAAAATTATGCATACATGTTTGGCTTGAAAAGTATATTCTTATCAAACTGGAGTGAAATATTGATGAAGGTGCCAATTTAGTCTTGAGGCTCCCTCATATTTTTATTTGTGGCCTATTTTGCTAATCTGTGGACAACACAAAATGGGGAGAGGTAATTAATACTTAAGAAAACAAAATTCAAGATTATCTTGATGGTTAATTTTGGAAATATAATAGAACGTTTTCTATTCTAGGCATAGAAAAGCTACCAAATAAATAAATAAATAAATAAATAAATAAATAAATAAATAAATAAATAAATAAATAAATAAATAAATAAATAAATAAATAAATAAATAAATATTTAGCAATAAAAATGCAGCACATTTTTCATAGGAAACAGAAATTAAATGCACAGATATAGGATGGAGATACCTGGTTTTATAATTAGTATCCATAAAAATGATCTGAGATTACATTTGATTTCTAACAAAATATGAGCCCATAATGTAATGTGGTTACAGAAAATAAAACAAAACCCCAAACCCCAAATATACTGTACTTTCCTGGAATTTTTCTCAGAGTTTTATATTACTATTGGGACTCCACAGTTGAAAAAGGATTCAGAGTTCAAGATGGACGAAAAGGATGATTGGGATATTAAAAATGAAGTCCTAAGAAGAGAAACTGAATATATTGGAAATGTTTAGCTTTGAGAAAAGATTACTGAGGGTAGAAATGATACATTTTTGAAATACCTGAAGAATGTAACTCATCACAGCACCACAATTACAAATAGAAAAGACTAAATATTATTAACCTAGGCCTTGATGATATACTTTATAAGTTCCATCATTGACCAAAATTATGTTCTTGAAGCATGTCCTTAGAAGCCTGAATTCTCAAAATGACTTTTTTAGTCGTCACAAATAGAATCATATTCATGACTGATGACACATACTAATCTAAATTCTTAGATTAAAAGTAAGTAGTCCCTCCAGATATTTTAGTTCTCAGTTCTTATGAGCTCCAGGAAACATGGCCCATAGTCAGTGATTATGGAAATCATAGTCCAAGTGTTTCGAAGATATCATATTGCTTATCCCCGAGTTATTCCTATCTCCAGATAAGAGAAAATAAACATATACACAAATAGAATTGTGGAAATCATTCTAATTAGCAGTACTTTTGAAAACATGAAAATCATGTGTATGTATTCTTTTAACTGCGAAATTGATTTTTAATGAATAACAATTAGAAACTATATTAGTGGATATACAGTAAGATTGTGGTGTTTTTTTCAACCTGTCAACCAATAATCCCATTGCTCTTCAATGTCTGTTAAATTATTCCCCCAAATATCTTCTTTGAACAGTGTGGCCAAAGGAATAGGCAGGGTAGTGGATATTGTCATCCATAACGTTAGAAAATTCTCATTTGCAATTGACTCATTTCCCTGATATAATCTTCATACTGATGTCATTAATGAAATATCTAATCAAAACATTTATCAAAATGTCAGCTTCAGATTAACAATTCAACAATGGTTTCATTAATAGTTAAATATCACCAAAATGCTACGAGTTAAAGGAAAAGCTAAAATAAATTGATATTGAAAAATAATAGGGTGGGGTTTTTTTTGCCCTTTAATCATAGTATATTGTGCTGGCATATATTTACTATTGACTGAGATGTCTTGTGTATGATTCTTCCTAAATTTAATTAAAAAAATTAATTGATTTGGGATTTACTAAACTCAGTTCTCCACCATGCAACCTTTATTTGCACTGAAAATAAGATTTTTTAAAAAAATTCAGGTGAACCTAAATTGGCTTCTTAATCAGCAACATGGATGTCTCCTTGACTACCCAACCATCGCTCCAGATGGTTCAAAGTGAAGCTTGTAAGTCAATAAATACAATGAGAATCATAGTGCACGTTCTGACAACAGTGTTATCTACTGTAGAAATCTGATGCTTGCTGAATGAATTCATCCAACTTGTGAAAACATTTGGCATTTTTTCTTTTAAAAGATAGTATGCATAAACCAACCTAAAGTAAGGGTATATAAAGAAAAACCAATATTCTCCATAGTGGGTGGAGCTAGCCGCCAAGAATTGGGTTTGACACTGCCTTCTAGCCAATCAGGACTGAGTCTGGAAAAAGTATAAATAGTGGCTCTAGGGCCTAGTCCCCCCTCTTTTGACTCAGTCCTACCTATAAGGGTATATAAAGAAAAACCAATATTTTCAACTGACCCAATGAATGCCATTATGATATTGCTTCTGTCCATCTTAATATGAGACTTTTTTTTTGCTGCTCTGGCAAATAAATCTATAGCAAAATGTCAAAAAAATTCTTCTAATGTAACGATGTTAAATCTTTCTTCTTTTCGTTCTCACATCTTCTACATAAAACGCTGGTGGGTGAGTTTTACTTATATATGGTGAAATTATAAAATAGGGACAGAAAACTGTCAGCTAGGAAATATTTTTTGCTGATGTATTAATTCGTTTCATCTGCAATGTGGCATCACCATCAAGGCTAACTAGATTTTATGAGAGGAGTTACTGAGCTGAAAACCAAGCCAATGAATCGCTTAATATGAACTAATGAAGACTAGATATAAAAAGCCTTTAGTAACTGGCTTGGCACTTTAATTGTTGAGCTGATGTAAATTCAGAGTTCTAAGGAATGCTGTGGCACTACTAGGAAAAAAGGTGGGATTGTTTCACAATAATTGGTTTTAACTCAATAGCCTTATAAATAACTCCAGCCTCTGGGAAGAAATAAAAACAAGAGTTTTCCAAGGGGAAAAGGGGGGGGGATGTATTTGCAAAAGGTTACAAGCAGGACAGGCCGATCACAAGGTTTGTGTTTGAAAACATAACTAATAACTTAATGAATCCTGATTCCTGTGAAATGATCCCATGAAGGACAGAATGGAAAGGGTAGAATAACATGGGATGAAGCTGACTGCAGTTTGCGCAGAATTCAAAAGTCCTCGTTGCTGTATTTTTTTAAAAAAAAATTACATGTTTTAATTTTGGTTCTTTCATTTGTTGAATTTCTGTCTAACTTGAGACTTACTTAGACTTAGAATAACTTCTTTGTCACTTTGAATGTACACTAATTGGCATACATTGAAATGAAATTTCATTGCATACAGCTCTCAAAGGGTCACAAATCAGCAAGAAAACAGCCTCAGAAATTCGGCCTTTCAACTTACATGGTACCACACCAATATCACCTACAGTATGTCTCTTGGTTGTCATGAAGTAATATAAGAAAATTTTGGTTTCCTGGCCATATACACACCTACATTCACATGAAAACATTGCTTACCTGAACCTCAACCCCATCCAGGGACTGGTACCTCTGGCCTTCTGGAAGTTGCTGAATTACATCTTCCAGGAGCCCAACTAATGTGGTGCAGTTTATAATTCAGCAGTATTTGGACATCCCCAGATTCCCTACATTGGTTGAGTCAGACATTTCCCACCAAAGTATAGTTTGAGTTCTGGAAGATTAGACTTCAGCTGATATTTTTCTCTCGCCACGCGATGGCAATTTGACATGGAATATTTTTTTTCCCTGAGAACTGAATAAGCAGTAAGTAATTTTTTTGGCAGCACAGTTGTTTCAAGGGCTCCCTCCTCCTCTTCTTTAAAGGGAAAAAAGGGAAAATATGAAATGAATGTTCTTAGTCGTTCACGCTATTTTTTTAAAGAGAGGCTTGCTTGTTTCCAAACAGTATATTCGTGTGTTTTTAGTTTTTGAACAACCTGTTATTTAGCCTTTTGTATTGAAACCACCATCACCCGTAATTGTAGTAATAATATTTATCCCACTTGGATAACTCTGAATCTTGAAAGCTGTGTATATTATATACACTTCATGACACCCCAGTGATGGAGGTTGGCTGAACCAATTCAAGCACTGCAGAAGCAGAAACTGGAGTGGGCTGAGACTCATAATCAATTCATGGGAAGGAAAAAAAAATGAGTCAAGAGCTTTTGGTTTCAATGTTAAAGCCCAGTTAGTCTACTCTTCTGCATACTCCCATGCTGTAGTTACCACTGTGCATTTCTTCTTGTTCCTTTTCAGCATTTAGTTCTGCTTTTACCTTTGTGTTATTAACACATTTTATACTTTATTTTATCACGAAACACACTGGAATTATTTCCCATCTTCAATGTTAAAGCAAGGGTCCTTTCAATGTTCTTCTTTCTTCCTAGATAACTTTTCTTACGCTTCAAGGTAAAAATCCTTACACTTTGTGCAGTTCAAAATTGGGTTACTTAGCACTTAGAATGTATATATTGTAAGGTTTGATTGCCTTCAATAAAAGGCATGTTCTACAAGCACTGGCAAGATCTATATTTATGTATACTTAATATTAACTGTTCCATGGTTTTATCATGTTCTGTATATCGTGATTTCCCATTTATTTAGCCAAATACCTAATAACCTTCCTGGGATTCAGCATTGTTAAATTAGGTAATCCTAAATCTTTAGAATAGAATAGAATAGAATAGAATAGAATAGAATAGAATAGAATAGAATAGAATAGAATAGAATAGAATAGAACAGAGTAGAGTAGAGTAGAGTAGAATAGAAAATAGAATAGAATAGAATAGAATAGAATAGAATAGAATAGAATAGAATAGAATAGAATAGAATAGAATAGAATAGAATTCTTTATTGGCCAAGTGTGATTGGACACACAAGGAATTTGTCTTTGGTGCATATGCTCTCAGTGTACATAAAAGAAAAGATACATTTGTCAAGAACCATGAGGTACAACACTTAATGGTTGTCATAGGGTACAAATAAGCAATCAGGAAACAATCAATATTAATATAAATCGTAAGGATACAAGCAACAAGTTACACTCCTGCAGTCATAAGTGGGAGGAGATGGGAGATAGGAATGATGAGAAGACTAATAGTAATAGTAATGCAGCCTTAGTGAATAGTTTGACAGTATTGAGGGAATTATTTGTTTAGCAGAGTGATGGCATCCGTGAAAAAACTGTCCTTGTGTCTACTTGTCTTGGTGTGCAGTGCTCTATAGCCTCGTTTTGAGGGTAGGAGTTGAAACAGTTTGTGTCCAGGATGCGAGGGGTCAGTAAATATTTTCACGGCCCCTTTTTTTGACTCGTGCAGTATACAGGTCCTCAATGGAAGGCAGGTTGGCAGTAATTGTTTTTTCTGCAGTTCTGATTATCCTCTGAAGTCTGTGTCTGTCTTGTTGGGTTGCAGAACCGGCTAGGCTAGAGAAAAATGAATACTCACCTGTTCAGTTATGCCCTCTGATTCTGAACATCCTTTCTGGAAAGTCCAAGCTTGACCATCTGATCGAATGATGTGAGGGAAGTCACCCTTCTTAGAAGAATGAAATATTTTGAGAAATATTTAAAAAGGCAGAATATTATATTTCTCCTAAAAGAGAAATAGAAATCTTAAAGGAGACTGAAACTCAGAGCTTCAGCTCCCTGCCCCCAGCAGATATTTGGTGCCCATTAAGAAAGACTGAGCCAGCCTATCTACAAAACAAAAGACCTTCAGCTCCAGGATGAACAGATTATCCTTCAGGGAAAAGCCATTCAGCCACAATAGGAACTGCACAACAAACCCCTTCATTGCATCAGCCCGAGCTTTAACCAAGCTTGACTCAGAAAAGCTACAAGGTTAGCTATGACCCCTACAGCAGCCAATAGCTTGCCACAGGAACAGGAAACTCAAGTTCAAAGCCCAGAGAGGGTATAAATAACCCTCACTCTCCACTCCATGTGGTCAGCTTCCCAGGACCTCAAACCCATGTGGTCCTGTTCATCAATAAACCATCTTTCCAATCAGCCTCCATGTTTCCAGTGTCTTTCTCCCCACTTGGAACTGAACCAGATGGATATTTCTTCCAACAATTGGGTATCAGTTTAAGAAAGATTAAGATTGATTATGACTGGGATAGACAATACGGTTGAAATAACAACAACACTTCCTAGATTTTCCTCAGAGTAGATATTCCTTGTAATCACTGCCATTATCTGTTGCCATGACTTTGCTGCAGTTGCATTCCCCTCTTGCAGCTTCCACATGCTGAAATGGACATAAACACAGACCCCTAATTGATTCTAACTGGTTCAGTATCAAGTGGTGAAATGACGCCGAATTGAATAGTATTTGTCAGCTTCTGTGATTGCTATGTCTGTTGGCTGTTTCATATTGGCTTATGCCCTAAAAGGCTGCTCTCAGAAAAGTCAATTTTGGTATCACGACTGGTGCATCTGCCGTTTTCTGAAAGAAGGGGGAGGTGAAAAGGGAGAAATGATTTCAAGAGAAATTGCTACCCATTCTGCTGGATTTCTCTCCTGAGAAATACATTTTAGTCATGGGAAGGGAGCTGTTAATGGTTGAGGAAACAGCTCTTCAGCTTAAGAGTTTTTCTGAGCATTACTTGCTCTGTCACCTGAATATTCTCTTTGGTGAAAATTATTACTCTGTAGACTATGAGGGATGAGTGTTTCCAAAGGCAACCTACACATATACTGACATTTTTCTTAAATGTCCAAGAATATATTTTCTATGTAAATTCCTTTTTCTCTCCTCTCCTCTGCTTCCTCCTTCCTCCTTCCTATGCACTTATTTTTTTTCCACCCACACATCCATTCTTTTATGAATGCTGAAATGTGTCTGCTCAGATATTGTTCACTCTTGGTTCTATAATTGCTGTCACTAAACGGCACTTCCATTCCTCTGCAGAACAGTTTCTGTATATTGGAGGAATTATATGGAAGCTTTAAAAATACTCAACACTAAACACATACAGTGGTGCAATGATTAAGAGTTAGATTCTGAATTGCTTGGTCTAAAAAGCCTATTCAGTTAGGAAAACAATCATTGTGCCAATCATTCTTCCACAAAGCATTAGAAAGTATATATTTATCATCCTCTTTGTAGGACCTCTGTAGACCTCTGGCTATTTTTTGCATTTAAAAATTTACAGTACACTATATATGATAGCTTTGGTAGCTTTCAATCCATAAGGACTTTCCAGTTCCTCTAATTCTCATGAGTATTTTGCTGGTGTTATTTTTTAATGCTGAGGTGGCGCAGCAGTTAGAGTGCAGTACTGCAGGCTACTTTAGCTGACTGTGATCCACAGGTCAGCGGTTCAAATCTCACCGGCTCAAGGTTGACTCAGCCTTCCATCCTTCCGAGGTAGATCAAATGAGGACCCAGATTGTTGGGGGCAATATAAATATAAATTGCTTAATGGTGTAAACCGCTTAGAGAGTGCTTGCACTATGAGGCGGTATATAAGTCTCACTAATAAATAAATAAATAAATAAATAAATAAATAAATAAATAAATAAATAAATAAATAAATAAATAAATGCTGAGTTATGCATAAATATGACACTACCATGTTATGCATTCAATAATGTAATGGCACAGTTGAGGGTTTGATGGAAAATGATCATTCTGTTTGAATGCCAATATATGCAGGAATGAATCCTGATACCAAGGTACCATATATCTAGCTGATCACTAGCCCAAATAGATATTTGGATATTGAATAATTTCACTACACAATGTATTTAATAGAACATAATAGATCGTTGTAACTTCTTTTGTCAATTCAACTTCTCCCCATATGAAGATAATCTCATCATTTTCTAAGCAACCCCTAATCTCCAGGAGTCGTGATGGCGCAGTGGTTAGAATGCAATACTGCAGGATACATCTGACTGCCGGCTACCAGCAATTAGGCAGTTCAAGACTCACTGGATCAAGGTTGACTCAGCCTTCCATCCTTCTGAGGTTGGTAAAATGAGAACCCAGATTGTTGGGGGCAATATGCTGACTCTGTAAACCATTTAGAGAGGGTTGTAAAGCACCATGGGGCAATATATAAGTCTGCTATTATTTATATATGTTATAAATAATAATATAATAAAAATTGTGCTGAATCCACCGAAAGTTCTGATTTAGTGTAGCACTCTACTAGAACATCCATAGAACATCCATCTTACGACTAGTAACAATTGCAACTGTTCAGCGCTTCCCAAATTATGCGAAACAAAAAGTATTAGCAAAATTGAATTCAGTATTATAAATGGACTGCACTGTATCAACAGCAACCTAATCAGAGTTGACAAGAATGAATTCTTTTCGGAAGAGGAGGAGAAGTAGAAGCAACAGTAGCAGCTCGAGAGAGATTATAGTATGATTTGAAAAAGAGCTGATGATAAGGAAGAAAGAATCAGTTCAGCAAGAACTGAGTCTGAGCAAGACAAAGACCTAGGAATGCTTACGAGTCCCATAGAATTCTAGAAACCAGAGGTGGGATTAACTTACCTTCCCAACCGGTTCGCAAATGTGAGCGCGCACATACGCGCGCACGCTTCACTCGCATGCACCTAGTCTGCTCACGCGCCTCGTCTGTCGCCGCTACCAGTTCGCACGATCAGGAGAGAACCAGCTGAATACCACAACTGCTAGAAACCTCTGTAGTGAATCCACCTCACAGTTTCTGCCTTTAACAAAGGGCTAACTATGAGCAAGCTACTTATCATGTTTTTATCTGAAGAACGGTTGCGGGGTTTGGGTTTGGCTAGTCTAGAGAAATGAAGGACTAGGGGGACATGATAGCAGTATTCCAGTATTTGAGAGGCTGCCACAAAGAGGAGGGAGGGGTCAATTTATTTTCCAAAGAACCAGAGGGCAGGTCAAGAAACAATGGATGGAAACTAATCAAGGAGAGAAGCAACCTGGGATTGAGGAGAAACTTCCTAACAGTGAAGACAATTAACCAGTGGAACAGCTTGCCTCCAGAAGTTGTGGGTGCTTCATCACTGGAGGTTTTTTTTAAAAGAAGAGACTGGATAGTCACTTGTCTGAAATGCTTGAGCAGGGGCCTGGAGTAGAAGACGTCCAAGATCCCTTCCAGCTCTATTCTGTTTCTGATTCTTATTCCGATTCAGAATAGTATAAGGAATGATTCATAATTCGAGATGTTTAGTTGATATGAATAAAGGCAGACAGACTGAAGAGACTGCCTCTTGTCCCATGCCCCTCTTGCCCTCTTTTAGTTGAAGGCAAACTTTTTCTATAGGAAGTATCTTTTGATATTGTTGGCAGCTCTCTTGAAATTTGGGGATCCATTTTTTATGTATTTTCTGCCACAATGTATTGATTTTGGTTTGTTTCATTTTGCCTTGTTTTAAACTGATTTCCATGATGCCGATTAGTGTCTCCATTTCAGAAAACAGCTGTGACAATACTTCCAAAAATGGTATTTTTAAAAGTATGCCTATCTATATTATGGACCAGCCAGCATTTCCCCCAATTATTCTTCTCAAGCTCAAAGCGAAAAGGCTTCTGCAGATGCAGGCTTGATATTTATAGGCAGACTTCTTGATAGGCAGACTTCTTGAAGTATGCTGCTTCGTTGATTGTTCTTTTACAGTTTTATTAAAGTTTAGTATAAGGTAAAATTGCAAAAAGAAACAAACGTTAGAAAGGTTAAAGAAGAAAGAAGAGGGGTTCATAGAAAAAGAAAGAAATGTAGTGAATTCTGACTGTTTACAGTGCAATAGAATTAAAAAAAATACATTCTCAACCTTTTGCTTTACATTCCTTTACAATGCTTTACAAGCCATTCCTGTAACAAAGAGTTATGTTCGGTGCTTTGAATTATTCATCAAAATAATAAAAGCAGGATAAAAATCTAACAAATAAAATAAATAAAACTTCTTTCCACAACGGGTGATTTTTCTCCTTTTTTCAATTTAGAAGTGGAAGGGGGGAATCACACACACACACACACACACACACACACACACACACACACACACACACACGGATTTTAAATAATTTTTAAAGCTAGATTTCAATAACTTTAACCTTAGACTGTCTACTGTCGACCTCACCCCATTCCTAAGAGGTCTTTAAGGGGCATGCCTAAGCATACCAGTGTGCCTACGGTCCCTGTCCTAATGTTCCCTTTTATTAGTATCCATTTGATGTATTCATAATCATGCTTATACTTATATCTGTTATCTAATACATGTCTGACAAAATAAAAAAATAAAAAGAATAGAATATATGTAGTTCAGGGTTGAACTGCTAGATTCTTTCTACTCTCTGAATTGTTTTCTGGCAGATGTTTCATTACTATAATGAAAATGATATCATAACTCAGATTTTAATGGCAAATTATTTTTGATTTATTGTTTGTCAATATATGTCAGCAGTTTAGATCTTCAACATGGGACAGAAAAAACACAAATTTTTGTTGGTATTCACCAATTGAGAATACCTTCATTGCTAAAACTGGGTAAATCTCTTTCTTGTGGTGAGCTATCGTGACATCTTCCCACTAAATCATTTTCCATTTCTGAACTGATTCCTTCTACTTAAGGTAGCCAATGAACATCTTACAAAGATATAAAAGGGATGTCTGTTTCAGTTGAGATTTCCTTGAGTCTTTCTGAGTTTGTGGTTATTCTTTGCTTCTGACTCCTGACATCCTTCACAGCCATAACTTATAATTTATCCTTACATTTTGAAGAATTCTTCAGTTCTGATTGCTACCTCGTCTGCAAAGGACTCTGAAGAAATTTACCTGGATTGCATTTGAAAACAAGCCACGGACCCAAAATATGGTTAATATCTCAATGTATGTAACTTGTGGCACAGTTCTGCAGCTCAAAAATGATACAAGTGCATATGTTAGAGAAAAGTATATACAGAAGTGCAACTTATTTCGGCAACTTCCTTTAGAAAAAATATGACAGTGTCAGCAAATAGCTTGTAAGAGATGTTTATATTTGAGTAGAAATATGCAGCCAATAGAAGGATAAGAACTGCACTTAAATTCTTGGCATTTTTTTTTCTTGTGAGAAGATGTTATTTTATTTTAGAACTCATGGGTTTCTCTGAAATCTCAGGATCTCCTGTCAACATTATCATTAATTAAAAAAAAGGAAATTGAAGTTGGTACAACCCAAAGATGTCGGAGGCTTTTAAGAAGAGACTAGACAGCCACTTGTCTGGACTAGTATAGGGTCTCTTGCTTGAGCAGGCGAGGTGGACTAGAAGACCTCCAAGATCCCTTCCAATTTTGCTATTCTGTTGTTAGATTATCCAGAACTGTTTAACATTTTAATTTCTTTTGTTTTAATCTTCAAAAGCATTCATTGATTTTGGGCATTTCAGGCTGGAAGGGGGAATTAGAAAGAAGTTCACCAACAACTTATAGTGCTGAGGCTCAGGTCTATATTGGGGAAATAGTCTAATACAGTGTTTCTCAACCTTGGCAGTTTGAAGATGTGTGGACTTCAACTCCCAGAATTCCCCAGCCAGCGTTGCTGGCTGTGGAATTCTGGGAGTTGAAGTCCACACATCTTCAAACTGCCAAGGTTGAGAAACACTGGTCTAAAACATGTACATATGTCATTAGGCACACATAGAGACATGTTTATTTACATTAATGCAGACTTTTTTTAAAAAAAATCTTAAATTGATGTGAATATGACATAGAATGAACCTGATTAGAAAAATGAATTGAACAGATTTACCCATTTCTCTTTGTATGGTTCATTTCAGATTGTTTTCCACAAGTCAGTATTCATTGGATGGTTTATGTCTGAGTGCTTACTCTTCATTTCCTTAGTGTTCTCTCAAAACCAACCCATATTTAATGGTAGAAGTGACAAGAGAAATACTGAAATATCTTAATGCTTGGATTTATATCTTCCTTTATCATTAATATGGAGATTAGAAATGTGTTATCCACTATTTACAATACAAGTAAAAATATCTGTATGTATTTTTAAAAGTAACATGTTTATGTGTGTGTGTGTATAGTTACTCACATACACATATTTAAGTGCCTTTCCTCCTCCTCCTCCTCCTCCTCCTCCTCCTCCTCCTCCTCCTCCTCCTCCTCCTCCTCCTCCTCCTCCTCCTCCTCCCTTTACAAATAAATGCTCGTAATAGGGGCGTGCATAAGTGCACCAGCGTGCCTACCGTCCCTGTCCTAATGTTTCCTATTATCAGTACCCATCTTATGTATATAAACAATGCTATATCTATGTATATTACCAACATGTACTTGACAAAAATAAATAAATAAATAAATAATAAAAATAAATTGCCTGGATAAGTCCCTAAAGTGTTCTTGGTGAGATTTCAGAGGTGATTTTCCACATTTTCTTCCTAGGGCTGAGAAAGATTGAGTGGCCCAAGCTCACTCACTGGCTTTCCTGCTTAAACTGGGTCTAGAACTCACAGCCAACCAGTTTCTAGGCTGGTGCCTTAACTACCATACCAACTAGCTCTTCTACCAAAGAGTCAAGCATTAATAGTAATCTAATTTGTATAATCTTGGATGAATATTACGTTTTCATCCCCATCACTTATGCTGCACCCTCTTTATTTTTTGTTACAGTATAGTTCTTGACATGGAATGATTAACTTTGCTAGTAGTGTAAGAAAATCAGCAGCATCACGACCGTGATATGATATTAGCTAAAAATGTAGTGCTTGGTCATCAACCATTGATGACATTTGAAATTCATACTATTAGAAAAGTTGCAAATGTGGGATATGAAATTTGGTTTCAGACTTATTAACTTGCATTCTTCATGCTGAATTTCAGTGACACACAGCGACAAACCTTTGCCCTCATTCCAAAGACTTTCTAATCAATGCTTCTCAAGGTAATGTTCAATCTTTTTAGTTACAGTCAAGTCCAAAGCAATTTGGTGCTCCCACATGCTAGTATTAAGTGTGTAATTTAAAGTTTGTGATTAAAAGTTCATACCGTTAACACAATTTCTTCCTTGTGACCCGTATTGGAAGACTTTTCCCCCCACACTAAAGAAAAGTAGCATTAGAAAGAGTTCAAATTCTTCTTCTGCTTCTGATATTTAGCACGTGACTGGAATGTGAAATGTGTGAGTTTTGAAGAAGCAAATGTGTGCTAAGGTCTAACATCAAAAAGACCAAAAATCTGGCTGCATGTCAAATGGAAAATAAATTACCATGGCATGAACCTGCAGAAAAGTATTACAGACATTTATGTGCTTATAAATATAGCCTAATGTACAAGTAAAAGTGATTTAGGGGATGTCATCATGACAATATGCTACCAGCGACAAGCTATACTATATTCTAAGGTGTATATAGTCCCACAGAATTGGTCTCCTCCAGGTCCCGTCAACCAAGCAATGCCGGTTGGCGGGACCACGGGGGATAGCTTTCTCTGTGGGAGCTCCCTCTCTTTGGAACCAACTACCACCAGAGATCGAACTATCCCCACCCTGCTGGCCTTCCGCAAAGCTGCGAAAACATGGCTTTTCAAGCAGGCGGGCTAAAATAAGATCAATTATGCCCAAGTATGAATGATGATAATGTCTTTTAAATTTTTTATAATTGTTTTTAATCAGTATTATTATGTTTCTTTTTATTGATTGTTCCTCTTACATGTTGTACGCCGCCCTGAGTCCCTCGGGAGTTGGGCGGCTTATAAGAAGAATAAAATAAATAAATAAATAAATAAATGAAGAACTGTGGTGGCGCAGTGGTTAGAATGCAGTATTGCAGGCTAATTCTGTTGACTGCCGGCTGCCAGCAGTTTGTCAGTTTGAGTCTCACAGGCTCAAGGTTGACTCAGCCTTCCATCCTTCCAAGGTTGGTAAAATGATGACCCAGATTGTTGGGGGAAATATGCTGGCTCTATAAATCGGTTAGAGAGGGCTGTAAAGCACTGTAAAGTGATATATAAGTTTAAGTGCTCTTACTATTGCTATTGCTATTGCTAGGTTGATAAGATTCTCTTTGATGTGGTACTGGTATTGTATTTTCTCCCACCCCATCCCTGAGAAGAGCCGATGGAATTAATATAAACTTGAGGCATTGATGAGTAAAGTAGCTATGGATTGAAGGGATATGAGGGAAAATTTGTAAGTCTTTTTCTCTAGCAACGTTCAGTTTTGTTCAGCTCTAGGAAGACTACCACTTTGCCACCACTTTGGTGGCATTCATTGGTGAAATTGTTTTGCTGCCATATGAGGCATTCCACTGTGATTTATGGCATGTTAATAGTATATCTTGCATTCTAGTAAGACAGAGTATTTTGACAAATCCTTATGACTTTTTAGCTGGCATTTCATCATGACAACATCGTACCCAAAACATGACATAATCTAATCCGGTTATGGGCCTGAATGATTTATAACACCTAGTTACACAGTTGATGTGCTAAATAATAAATAATTGCTGAGGATGCATGAAATTAATGCAAGAGCAAGAAAGAAAACAATTTGGGTTTTGTTTTGTGTTTACTTTGTTGATATTTCAAAGTAGATGGCAAGCTGACAAGCCAGAGGACATGGCAGAAACACTGGGAGAACAACTTTGGTGACCAAATGGTGACCAGTGCAGAGGAACAATATGTACAGCTGTGTACACTTCTCACGGCTGTGAGAAATGCACCCAAAAATACAGCAGGAGACCAATGAACAATAAACATGAGCATTTATTGGATTATTTTGCAAAAGGGCATGGAAGGAGAATTTAGAGTTCTCCGATCAAGCGACATTCTGGTCTGAATACATCATATAAAAACATTTCATCTTTACAAGCAAATACCGATCTTTCTCCTCCCACTTCATTGTCCACTCATATTATGTAACACTTTTGGCATCTTTATCGGGTGACTTCCAGCATGGAAATTCCCTAGAATTTCACATCATTCTGACATCTGCACACTTCCTTTTTCTCATGTCCGGGTGTCCTGCTCTCACACTTTTCCTGTGTATGTCAGCATTAATTATTTTGCTTTTTCCTTTTTCTCTGGGAACAGAGAAGCAGAAAGAAAGCTGACATGCAAAAAGTACATGTTGATTATACAAAATAATATGTCATACAAAATGGCTGCGCTCTTGCTCTTATTTTTACAAGAATAAGGTTCCATTTCTCACAACAGCCAAAGATACAGATTACTAAACCATGAAATGAGCACAGTAGAGAATTGCAAATAAAAGACGGCGACATTGAATCAGATCTCGAAAGTAATGAAAGAGGAAGGAAATTGGGACCTGATGCACATCCTTTTATTTGCAGATCTGAATATGACGTTGATTCTGTCTAAGCCACGTTCATAAGTAAATGCTTTAAAAATTTATTGTAGAAGTCCATCAGATTTATTACCATACAAGGTATACTTTTGAGTGCTATATTTCATAGTTTCAGAAACTTTATTTCAGGAAGCTACAATGTGCTTTAACGTACATACAAATTGTTCACTTTTTTGCACTTTTTCATAAAGGCATCGCGTTTGCATTGTTTGTATACTATTACATAGTGATAATTTTCAAATATAGAAGCATATGGGACTATCCATCTGGATACTTTTACCGCCAAGAGAGCTTTGTTTAAGTCACAGAATGTATAGCAACTAAATGAAAATAAGGTACCCCAAATATGCAAGAAGGCAAGAGAATATGATCAAATCTAATTGGGGAGTATCTATATCAGTGATGGCGAACCTTTTTTGGTTCGCGTACCAAAAGGGGGGGGGAATGCGGGGGATCACGTGTGTGCGTGCCCACACTCATAATTCCATGCACCCCCGCACATGCACGCATGACCCCCCCCCTGCTCCCAGCATGCAATGGCACGCCCATTTTTCGCTCTCCCCAGGCTCCAGAGCCTTTCTAGAGCCTGGGAAGGACGAAAACGGCCTTCCCCACCCCTTCTGGAGGCTGGAAACAGCTTGTTTCCCAACTCCCAGTGGGCCCAGAAGACCCGAAAATCAGCCGGCTGGTGCACACATGCACGCCGGACCTGAGCTCGCGTGCCCACCGATATGGCTCCGCGTGCCACTTGTGGCACCCATGCCATAGGTTCGCCATCACGGATCTATATTTTCCAAAACAGAAACATTGAAAACTAAAAAAAAAAAAAAATCTATATGCTTTTCAATTTTGGAAAAGCAAACATAAAAAGTATTATTATAAAAAGACAAATATACATAAATGAATTCTAGGGTGGCTAAGGATATTGCTTGCATATATCAGGATCAGTCTGTTACATGAAAATGCATGTTAACTCTTTCTAAAATAACATTATGTGCATTATCAAGTGAAAATAATGAGCCAAAGGAGCAGTGATTTGATTCCGGTTAATTATTTAATTTTACATTTAGATAAATTTCCATCAAACTAGCTAGTTAAATAAATAAATTCCAACTATATACTGATGTGTATACATGTAATTTTTTTTAAAAAATGAGGAAGTTACACCTTTAGTACAACAGAGATTAGAACAGGGGTGTCAAACTCACGTCGTCACCGCGGCATCACATGACGTATCGGGACTTTTTCCCCCTTTGCTAAACTGGGCGTGGGTGTGGCCAGTGCGTGACGCATCCGGCCTGCAGGCCGGGAGTTTGACAGCCCTGGATTAGAAGGACAAGTTGAAGAGCAGAGTGCCTAAACTTTTTAAAGGGAAAGGGAAATCTTAGAAAATTAGGAGTAAGTTAAATTGAAGGGAAAGCGAAGAATTGTATTTGTCTACATGAATGCAATTTTACAACACCCTTAATCTTCCCACTTTCTCAATAACCGTTTTTTCTGCCCCAGCCTTAAATTTATATTGGCTGAGAACAATTTGGAGGCAGAAATTTGTGAAAATACTTCCCATTGTTATTAAGGCTGTCAAATTCTTGGTGTTTATCAGGGCATATGACTTTATGGAGATCATTGAGCACTAGTAAATACAGTGTAGGTCAGTGATGGCGAACCTTTTTTGGTTCGCAAAAGGGGGGGACTGCGGTTGGGGGTTTTGCACATGCATACCCACACCCATAATTCCATGTGGGGCCCCCGTGCATGCGCACGTGACCCCCCTCCTGGCACATGATGGCATGCCTGTTTTTTGCTTTCTCCAGGCTTCAGAGCCTTTCTAGGAGCCTGGGGAGGGCAAAAACTGCCTCCCTCTGGAGGCCCTCTGCAGGCCAGAAATGGCCCATTTCCCAACTTCCGGAAGTTGGCAAACGAGCCATTTCCGGCCTCTGGGGGGCTTCCAGGGATGTGGGGAAGGCCGTTTTCGCCCTCCCCAAGCTCCTAGAAAGGCTCTGGAGCTTGGGAGAGCAAAAAATGGGCCTTCCCCACCCCCTCTGGAGACTGGAAACAGCCTATTTCCTGACTCCCACTGAGCCCAGAAGGCCCAAAAATCAGCTGGCCGGTACACCGGACCTTAGCTTGCATGCCCACCGATATGGCTCTGTGTGCCACTTGTGGCACGCGTGCCATAGGTTTGCCATCACTGGTGTAGGTGATGCTGATTTGTATTTTCCTGCCATATTTGTCCATTGTCTTGTTTTTTTTTTAGCACATCACAGCAAGTTTTCTGCCTTTCTCACTTTCCAGAGCCCAGGCAGATATCTTCACTTGAATGGCAGGCAAGCCTTATGTGATTTAAAGCTTCATCCTCATTCCATTGACATCTATCATAAGTCTCCCTGAAAGCCGAGATCTGAAATCCAAAACTCCAGACACTGAATAATACTTTTTAAAATAAAATTGTCAAATGTATACTATTTGTAGATTGAAAATTATTATTACAGTTTCTTATGGGTGTATACAGTTCTCTAAGTAATCTGCATTCCCTCCCCTCTTCCAATAAATCTGTGCCTAATTTGTAAAATTAGGTTTAGGGTATTCAGAGACAACGTATCTCAATATGCATATTTAAAAGGATAAATCCCTTTTAGATTCTTAAGCATAGGTTGCTTATGGTTAAAGTCAAAATAGGGCCACTCTATGTTAGCACGAGAAGTGGTATTCAGCAGGTTCGGACCGGTTCGAGCGAACCGGTAGTAGAGAACTGCGGGTGGGCTCGCCCCCGCCCCCGCCCACCCACCCTGCCCCTGCTCACCCATGCTATGCCATCTTATTTAGGCACGTTTTGAAGCCACATGCATATGTGCAAGCTGCGTGCGTGAACAAAGCGTATGCGTGGAAGGCCACGCACATGCGCAGAAGGCGTGTGCGTGCTCACATTTGTGAACCAGTAGGAAAAGTAAGTGAATACCACCCCTGGTTAGCACACCTGCGGTTGCTCATGTATTGTGTTCTTTTATTTTCAGGTTTTTTTTCACTCTTAATTAATTTCATTAAAGAAAACTTTACCAACTTCACTTATTCAACTTTTTTCTATTTTTCACTCAAATGGAAAATATTTTTTGTAAGATAACCAACCATAACTGAGTTTGTTTAAAAAAAGTGGCCAAAATATAAAAGCAAACATCTTGTTTTCTGTATCAATTTGGGCTATCCTAATATGGACTCCCATTTTATTCTTAGAGTGATATGACTTAAAATAGCCATATTTCCCCTTTTTAAACTTATAATTATACCCATGAACCCAGATGCATCCTTGTAAAAGGATTCTTTGGCATTTTGCACTGCAACACTCCTATCTATTTTTAAGTAAAAGAATTTAAAAAAATTAAACTCAGTTATTGAAGCGAGGCATATGCCAACAGACATATTTTAGAGCATTGTGCCCCTGGTCAAAATGTTGTTTATTCCTGTTTTTGACAGTATTTCAATAGATGCCAGTATGAAGCATACTTTTGTGGACAACAAAGGATGAAGCCACAGAATATATCCCACAAAACAACTGGGCTTGTGAATTCTAGACTCAGCAGGTTAGTGAAGCATCCAGGACTATACCAGTCCTGGTATATATATAAAATGAGAAGCCAGAGCTCCCTCAAGGCAAACACAAAGCACATCATAAAAATGAAGCATAAAACATATTGTGCTAACATCCAAATGTCTCTCACAATTTGTCTTTCATACTGTAGAAAGTTAGAAGCCACTTCTCCTAGAAGAATGAAATATTTTGAGAAATATTAAAAAGGCAGAATATTATATTTCCCTGGAAACATGTTTTTTTAGAGGCAGGAAGCAGACTCACTCTTAATAGCTCCCACCTTTCTTAATAGCCCCCTGCAGTTATTTTGTGTCAATTGAGAAAGATTGGGCTAGCCTAGCTACAAAACAAAAGACCTCCAGCTCAGCGGTGAAATGCTCCCGGTTCGCTCTGGCCTGTCGGTCGTTGGAGAGCCAATCGCGAAGGCAGCACAACGCTCCGCCCACCTGCCGGGACACCACCATTTGAGTTCTTTTACCCTCTGTGCATGTGCAAAGTATTCTGTGCATGCGCAGAGGGTAAAAGAACTTAAATGGTGGTGTCCCGGCAGGTGGGCGGAGCGTTGTGCTGCCTTCGCGATTGGCTCTCCAACGACCGACAGGCAAGAGCGAACCGGGAGCATTTCACCCTTGCTCCAGCTCCAGAATGATGGGATTAAGAGATGACCCCTCAGGACAATAGGATTAACCCTCTATCATCTAGCAGCAGAGCTCACCAATTGCATAATCTCCTGGGGACATTGCATCACCCTCCAGGCTTCAACCAAACTTAGCTCAGACAACCTACCGAGCCAGCTATGACCCCCTACAACAGTCAATAGAATACATATTCTTGCACAGGAACAGGAAGTTCAAGTGCAAAGCCCAAGAGAAGGTATAAAAGCCCCTCACTCTCAATTCCATGTGGTCAGCTGCCCAGGACCTCAAACCCATGTGATTCTGCTTCATCCTTAAACCATCTTTCCAATCAGCCTCCATTTTCCAGTGTCTTTCTCCGAGCTTGGAACTGAACCAGATGGATATTTCTCCCAACAATACATTGAGCTGAATGCAATAGCAATAGCAATAGCACTTAGACTTATATACCACTTCATAGTGCTTTACAGCCCTCTCTAAGCGGTTTTACAGAGTTCAGCATATTGCCCCCAACAATCTGGGTCCTCATTTTACCGACCTCAGAAGGATGGAAGGCTGAGTCAACCTTGAGCCGGTGAGATTTGAACAGCTGAACTGCTGAACTAGCAGTCAGCTGAAGTAGGTTGCAGTGCTGCTTTTAACCACTGCGCCACCTTGGCTCTTCCCAATGAAGACTGGATCTGAGGCCCAGTGCAAGGAAGCACGAGGAGTTCTGGTTTATACTGTAGTCATAACCCCCAAACCCCCCCCCCCAAATGATAGTCTTCTATACAGAAAGAAAATTTGAATGTACACAGTAAACCAAGTGTGCCAGGGTGACAAATTATTTTCCTTTGTTTCTAATGAGAAAGCATTTAGCACTCTGAAGTCGCCTGGAAAAAGACTGATCGATATACGTGATAACATTACCCAACTCAGTAGATAGGCATCCACATTCTGCATTACTTGAAGTTTTCAGATTGTCTTCAGAGGCAGAAAGAGTGTGCTACCATAGACCAGTTTCATTGTGGAAGGTTTGATTTCTTTAGATTGGGTCACTACGGCTTCTCTGAAGGCCTCATTTTCCTTGCCAGTTTAGAAGTAGACCGTGCACCCATAGTTCTCCCTTGGAGTGACTCATCACTGAAAAGGTGAAGAGCCTTTCTGAATACTCTGTGCTGTTACAGTAATGAGTTCTCTGAAGGATTAGGGTCAAATGTTTTCTTTTCTCTTGAAGCATTCAAACACAGATGTTTGTAAAATGACATCAGATAGGACTGGAGAAAATAAAATGTCCTGCTCTTAAATTATCTGAGTCAGTCCCTCCTGCAATTAAAGCCAGTCATGGTTAACCTGCTCTTTATTAAACATTAATTCTTGACCGGCAGTTAGTGCATCAGTGAGCTCAGGATTGGATCTGTTCCTGAACCAGTAAGAGCACTTACGCTCCTAAGCAATAAAGTAGGGAAGAATGCAGCCTGCATTGTCCTCAGCTTGGCAGTCTTAAGGCCCAAAATGGGAACTGTTTGGAATGTTAAATTTAAAAACCACAGGTTGTGGTTTGCTGCCATGCAAAGAGCCTGAAATATTCAGCCTTCTGTCAGAAATTTTGTGGCATGGATATGTTCTTCTGGGACCTGCTGTAGCTTTGAATTTTATGCTACCGTAGGTGGAACCTTTAGAAGAGGAAACGAGAATTTTTTTTAAAAAAAAAACCCAGCACAATATCACTAGAAGCTGTAACACAGATGGATGAGTCAATTGAAATACATGTTGATTTGTTTCACTTTTTAATCAGTGAATCTTGATTGTATTCGAATCCCACTAAATTTATGCTTTTCATACTTTTAAAGGTAACCAACATCTTCTCTCACAGTTCCATGGCTTATCCTGCCTAATGGAGTTTTATTTTTGGTTGTTTCATGGAATGAAACTCACTTTTTCTAGACAAAAACCTTCACAATTTTCAGTCAAATATAACTACCTCAGAACATTTAGAGGCTGACGTTCAAATTCCAGCTGCAGAGCCACAGACAGGGACCTGGTATTAGTTATCAAGATTTCTCATAGAACTCCTAAACTATGTACTTCATAATGGCACTAATATTATCTCAGTCTTCAGTTTGTACCTCATTAAATTTGCATCTTTTTCTCCTTGAAATTTGTTGGAGAATCCAGGATATGTTTTATCAAAGAGTTGTACTACAGATCAGGGGCGGGTTGCTCGCTTACCTTGCTGCTGGAGCTATGTGCGCGCATCTCCACGGTTTGGGGGCTCGCGCGGTCGCTATGCACGCCCCCCCCCTCCTCACGCGATTTTGCTTCTGTGCATGCGCGGAAGCACAATCGCGCCAAAATCTTGCGAGGGGACGCGCGCGCGAGAGAGATTTTGGCGCAATTTTGCTTCCGCGCATGCGCAGAAGCAAAATCGCCTGAAAATCACTGGAAAAAAATGGCAACGTGCCGGTTGGACCGGCAGAGATGGCTCTGGAGCGGTTGCAAAATCCGCCGCTCCCTACCGGAGCTGCATACCGGGGATCTCCGGTAGGAACCCACCTCTGCTACAGATGTCCATAACTTACTCCTTTCTTATCTCTTGATGCTGAAGAAAGGCATTTCATAGTGTTTTCATTTTTGCTGGTCCTCTTATAATATGTGCAGAACTAAGCTGGTTTCCAAACTTAAAATACCAAGTAGTGTCCTACAGATATGAACACATACTTCCACTTAGAATTTTGTCTTTACTGGATTTTTGCTACCAATTAGTGTGGCATGGTATATGGAAGGAAGAACAATAGGAAATTCTAATAAACCTGCCATAGTATACTGATTTTATTTCTCTACTCTTCAATTTCCTATTCAAACAGCTGCTGCTTTTGTATCGGAAGTGCTAAGGCACTTCCAGATGGAAAAGATTAGTGGGTCACATCACCATAGCCCAATGGTTGGGGGTCCTTTCATGTCCTCATTAATGTGCCCACCAAAGTGGTAGCTATTTATCTACTCATGTTTGCATGGCTTTGAAATGCCAGGTGAGATGAAATGGATGAATCAACTCTGAGAGACAATGAGGCCGTATTGCTAACCTATGCAAAATATATTGATAAAGGTGAATTTGCGGAAGAAATGTTATTCTGCAAATCATTAGAGACCACCACAACCGCTACTGATATATATAATAAACTAAAAAATTACTTAGATGTCAATAATATATCAATGGAAAACATAACATCTTGTGCTGCAGATGGTGCTCCTGTTATGATGGGCGAGAGAAATGGCTGCTTAAAAGTGATGAGAGATGAGAATCCAGAAATGCTTCTTGGGCACTGTGTTATTCATAGAGAGAACTTTGTGTCCAAAAATATTTCTTCTGTTCTTAATGAGGTACTAAAATCAGTTATAAAATGTATCAATGCTATCAAAGCTAATGTCAAATGTGAGCATCTCTTCAAGCAATTTTGTGAAGATAACAATGCAGACCATGTGAGACTTGTACTTCACACTGAGGTAAAGTGGCTCTCAAAGGGAAATTGTTTGAAAAAATTCATGGAACTATTTGATGTTCTTAGTGACTTTTTAAGTGACAAGCCTGAAATGAAGCACCTGCTAACCGTTGATGGTAAAGCATTTGTGAGTTATTTAGCAGATATTTTTTGAAAAACTGAATATATTGAATAAACAACTTCAAGGAACAAATAAAACTCTTGTTGATGTAAAGGCAAAGATAGTTGGCTTCATTACATTTATAGAGTTACATCAAAAGCATATTTCTGACAAAAATGTTCACATGTTTCATTGGCTAAAAAAATGTGAGGTGACTGATGCTGGTGTGCTTGTCATTGTGGATCATCTGAAAATATTGGCCTCTGATTTGAAAGAAAGATTTTTTCATTTAAAACGAATTGATTTTCCAAGAGTACAACGAGTGCTGGTGGATCTATCAGATGTTTCAATGCAGTACCAAGAAGAACTCTCGGAAGTATGATGAGTCACTTAAAACTTTATTCAATATAAAAGGAGTGATGGCATGGCTTTGTGATGAGACAGAAACTAAATACCCAAATTCAACCTACTTTGCAAGAAAAATGCTGTTACAGTTCCTATCTTCATATTTACCTGAATGTGGCTTTAGTGCTGTAAATGATTTTCTACTGAAGAAAAGAAATTGACTGGATTCATACCGTTCCTGTCCTAATGTACCCATATATTCATACCTCTTTTACACATTCATGCTTGTACTATTACATATATATTCAATCATGTTTTACTGTTTATACTTTGCTTATAATCATATATGCTTGACAAATAAACAAATACAAATACAAATATAAAATATCTCTGCAGCAGGCATCAAGCACAAGGATCTCACTAACTTAAGTAGACTAAAACTGCAATCCTATAGCATTTTCCCAGGAGTAAGCCCAATTGAAGACAATGGTACTTACTTCTGAGTAGACATGCAAATGACTGCGTTGTAAATTGTATTTTGAATTTGTTAGGCACCACATTTTTCAGAGTATAAAACGCACTGGAGTATAAGACGCACCTTAGTTTTGGGGGAGGAAAACAAGGAAAAAAGGTCTCTGCCTCCAAGCAATTTGCCAAACAGCAAACAGCACAGATGATATACACTGTTTGCTGTGTATTTCTGTGCATGTGTGCCTGAACCATAGAAATAGCAAAGAATTGAAGAAATGTACATTATGCCAGAAAGTTTTCTTAAATGTAGTCACACTAACTCCTTCCAATTATTTTAATAGATCTACTCCAAGGTAAGTCAGGATTTAACTCTAATACTAAACAGGACACTGTTACATTTCAGACTATACTTGTACAGAGCTGTTAAAATTAATTACAATTTCTGGAAGTACACATTATTCTCTATTATAAAAGAAGATGCATTAGCACTGGACCTCTTCAGAGCAAGCATTTATTTTAAAAAGCTTCTTTATTTTGTTAAGTTGTCTAGAGGTCTCCAACCTTGGCAACTTTAAGACTTGTGGACTTCAACTCCCAGAATTCCACAGCCAGCAAAGCTAACAAAGCTGGCTGTGGAATTCTGGGAGTTGAAGTCCACAAGTCTTAAAATTGCCAAGGTTGGAGACCCCTGGCTCTAGAACAATAATAAAGCAGTCTTTAAAAAATAAGTCTAATAATTTGAACATTCTATAGACATTTATTGTTATTCACTTACCCCCTTTCATCCAGTTCAGCAGAAAATAAAAATCTGTGTTTCTTCCCCAGCTATTTACCTCTTTGCAGTTTCAGTTTCATTTTAGCACGTGGCAAATCAGCTGGGCATTGGGAAGCTGCTAAGGACTTGCTTGTCTTAATAGGCTCTTCCCTGTTTGCTGCAAACAGGTAAATTGCTGGAAGTCAGAGGCCAAATGGTGGGTGTGGCTGGGTGGCTGGGGCTACATTCGGTGTATAAGATGCACCCAAGTTTTCACCCTCTTTTGGGGGGTAAAAAGGTGCGTCTTATACTCCGAAAAATATGGTACCTTTATTTTAATATGTATAGTAATTAATATGATCAAAATATTACAGAAAAAGCTTTCATTAAAATTATTTTATATTTATATTTTATATTTATATTTATATTTATGCATTTAGTTTTCTATTACCGGTATATATTTTGAAACTTTATTTGCTGTTTTTTCATATCCCTTCATACTAGAGGTGGGTTCTTCATGGTTTGCACCGGTTCTATTGAACCGGTAGTAAACCGATGGTGACGTCATGGTGCCGGTTCTGTCAGTGCCGGTCCGTGGATGCCGCCATCTTTTTTGGGAGGGAAATTTTTTTGGGGGGGATTTTTTGCTGGTTTTTGCTTCTGCGCATGCGCATAAGTAAGTGAGTTTTTGGCATTGCACATGCGCTGCCATCTTGTTTTTGGCTTGTTTTGGCTATTTTTGGCTTGTTTTTGCTTCTGTGCATGTGCAGAAGCTGAGTTTTTGGCACTGCGCATGCGGGAGGAAGCGAACCGGTGGCAAGGTAAGTTACAACCCACCCCTGCTTCATACTATTATTTTTTAAGTTCCTCAGTACTTCTACTGTCTTTTGTTCTTTTATTTTTCTCTTTCATGAATGCAATGTTCTTTTGAACCTTGTTTAAATCAAGTTAAAGGCCTTTTAGGCTTCCTCCGTGTGAGTAGGAGTTCACTTTTTGAGTAGTAAGAATTATATGTCACGGGGAGGGGGAAATCAGTATTTTAGAGATGCTTAGGTGGGGCATGGCTAAAATGACCATCCATACCCTCCCTCTCTCTCCCTCCATCCCTCTCTCCCTCCTTCCCTCTCTCACACACCTCTGTCTGTCTGTCTGTCTGTCTGTCTGTCTGTCTGTCTGTCTGTCTGTCTATCTATCTATCTATCTATCTATCTATCTATCTATCTATCTATCTATCTATCATCTATCTGTTGTCTTAGATATCTATCTATCTATCTATCTATCTATCTATCTATCTATCTATCTATCTATCTATCTATCTATCTATCTATCTATCTATCTATCTATCTATCTATCTATCTATCTATCTATCTTTATTCAATTTGGATGCTGCTTGTCTTCAAATGGCCTATTTGTTTCCTCACTCCATTCTCCAGGGATTTACCTCTGGCTACCTAAGCCAGTTTCTCTGCAAATAACTAAACCAAGTAGTTACGAAATAAAATTCATTGTGCAATGAGGAATGTGACTTTTCATTTTTCAATTTTTCAATTCATTTTTCAATTTTTCGATTCCAGATTCTATTCCAGGTGAAGAACAGACTTTGAAGGATTCTCATAGTCTCAAACTTTTGGGATGCCAGATTTCTACCACCATACCTTTAAAGATACCTAAAGCATTTGACAGAGCAAATACATGACCAGTATAACAACAATACCTATAGTTTTAAACATAGCAAAAATTGATAGATTTCTACTCTATCCCATTTTGTCTCTCAATTTTTTATTATCTTTTCTCTTATCCTTTACTAACCTACCCAAGTCCTTTCTTGTTAAAAACATTCATCAGACCAGCAGCTTTGTCTGGCTTAAGAAGACTGTGCTAGGTAGTGTAAAGCAAGCGTAATCTACCAGAATGCTGCTAACCATGTTACAAGTAACTTGCATATTGGTAAATGACTGGAAATTTATCACTGGATATCACTGTATATTGCAAAATACAGAGGTGGTAATACATAGGTAGAATTGATCAGGCTGAAGATGATATTGTTTATATGGACCATTTATATCTGTAAGTGATACATGCCCAGGGCATACTAAAAATTCACTGATCTTACCTCTATAGGATTGCTACCTCAGATTTTTCTTTAGAGGCGAAAAAAGAATTGCATATTTATACAATTAATAAAATATGCCATATACCACTGGAACATTAATACGGTACCATGCATTAAGAGAATATTGTTGGCATGTGTTCTAGCTTTCTTGCATATTGCTATTACAGCCTGCGGCTATGACAAATAAGGTATCCTATCTAAAAATGTATCTGAAAATTCAGTGTAGGCAATTTGTAGAGATTAGACTCTTCAGGAATTGAAATGAGCAGACACACACACAAATGGAAGACTTGCAGGTTATCTTTACAATACTGAATACAAGAATGCAAAGGGAAGACATGTTCTTCAAGCATTCCAAAAGGTAGAATCTATACAGGTAGTCTATTTGTTTTGCAGAAGACTGAGTTCACTCATCACCCTAAACCATAGTTTATCTAAAGATTAAATAATTAGACTAAGCAACAATAACTGAATCCACACAATACATGAAATCAAAACCAAGCAAATTATGTGAGTTTATTAGAGAGCCTTCTGAATATGCTGAACTCTGTAAACCTCTTAGAGAGGGCTGTAAAGCACTATGAAGCGGTATATAAGTCTAAGTGCTATTGCTATTGCTATTCTTTGCCGTTGCCCCTGCCTTGTGGGACATTCTCCCCCCATCCCCAAAGGCACTCTCCCACTTTTCGGAAAGGAATAAAAACATGGCTCTTTGGCCTTGCGTAGGGCTTCCAGAAGAGCACGCAGCCGTGATGTTGGTTATGATCCTGAAAGCCCTCCCCTGCTTTTTAATTAATGTTTAATCATCCTTGCCTTTTAAATGGTAAATTTCATACACTGTTTTATGTTTTTGTATTTTTTTTTACTATCGGTAGTGTTACCGGTAGTGTACTAACTCTGCGGTACTGAGCAGAGTTCCCCCATGAAGAAGATGGGCTGTTTCAAAAAAACCTGATAAGAAAGAAAGAAAAAAGAAAGAAAGAAAGAAAGAAAGAAAGAAAGAAAGAAAGAAAGGAGGAGAAGGAGGAGGAGAAGGAGGAGGAGAAGAAGAAGAAAGGAAAGGAAGGAAGGAAGAAAGGAAGCAAGGAGGGAGAGAAGGAAGGAGGGAAGGAAGGAAGGAAGGAAGGAAGAAAGGAAGGAAGGAAGAAGGAAAGAAAGAAAGAAAGAGAAAAAGAAAGAATCAAGTCAATGGCGTCTCTAAAGGACCAAGTGACTCCAAGTACAACATTTTACTTTTTCTGTACACTCCAACAAGAACTCTTTGCTTCTATAGAAGAAAACATGGCATCCCTTGGGTTCAGGCTACACTTGATCTGGTCACTGAAAATATTTGTTTTGGGTGGATCAATAAATCAAAATAAGCCTCTCCTTGGCTATCTCTGTTGGCTGCTTTGCTTTGCTGCCAGTCCCGGTGGAAGTGTGAAGAAGCTTCCTGACACTGCTGCTGTTATGTTTTAAAAGAAGGGCTTCCTTTATACTAGTATGCTTTCTAAAGAACCTCTTTCAACTAGTTTGGTATTGGTTTGCATGGTCATAAAGTACATGTTTCTTAGTACAGTAGCTGATTTTATATGTGGGTTTTTTTTAGCTTATTTTAGTCAAGAAATAATCTGAAAAATAATCTTTTTTGTATTGGTTCTCTTGCTATTTTCCAAGGTACTTTTATTTAACTTCTTCAGTGGCAGGCAATCTCTCTCTTTTTTTTCCTCCTCCTGCTCTTCCTCCTGCTCCTGCTCCTGCTCCTGCTCCTGCTCCTGCTCCTGCTCCTCTTCCTCTTCCTCTTCCTCTTCCTCTTCCTCTTCCTCTTCCTCTTCCTCTTCCTCTTCCTCTTCCTCTTCCTCTTCCTCTTCCTCTTCCTCTTCTTCTTCTTCTTCTTCTTCTTCTTCTTCTTCTTCTTCTTCTTCTTCTTCTTCTTCTTCTTCTCCCCCTCCCTCAAACTATGGGCACTGAAAACTTTTGAAATGTAGTAATCTATCTACAACTATCATCTCTCTCTCTCATCCATATCTATCTATCTATCTATCTATCTATCTATCTATCTATCTATCTATCTATCTATCTATCTATCTATCTATCTATCCATCCATCCATCCATCCATCCATCCATCCATCCATCCATCCATCCATCCATCCATCCATCCATCCATCCATCCATCCATCCATCCATCCATCCATCCATCCATCTATCTATCTATCTATCTATCTATCTATCTATCTATCTATCTATCTACAGTATCTATCTATCTGTCTGTCTACCTGCCTGTCTGCCTGCCTGTCTGCCTGCCTGCCCGTCCATCCATCCATCCATCCATCCATCCATCCATCCTCCATCCATCCATCCATCCATCCATCCATCCATCCATCCATCCTCCATCCATCCATCCATCCATCCATCCATCCATCCATCCATCCATCCATCCATCCATCCATCCATCCATCCATCCATCCATCCATCCATCCATCCATCTATCTATCTATCTATCTATCTATCTATCTATCTATCTATCTATCTATCTATCTATCTACAGTATCTATCTATCTATCTGCCTGCCTGCCTGCCTGCCTGCCTGCCTGTCTGCCTGCCTGCCTGCCTGCCTGTCTGCCTGCCTGCCTGCCTGCCTGCCCGTCCATCCATCCATCCATCCATCCATCCATCCATCCATCCATCCATCCATCCATCCATCCATCCATCCATCCATCCATCCATCCATCCATCCATCCATCTATCTATCTATCTATCTATCTATCTATCTATCTACAGTATCTATCTATCTGTCTGTCTGCCTGCCTGTCTGCCTGCCTGTCTGCCTGCCTGTCTGCCTGCCTGCCTGCCCGTCCATCCATCCATCCGTCCGTCCATCCGTCCGTCCATCCATCCATCCATCCATCCATCCATCCATCCATCCATCCATCCATCCATCCATCCATCCATCCATCCATCCATCCATCCATCCATCCATCTATCTATCTATCTATCTATCTATCTATCTATCTATCTATCTATCTATCTATCTATCTATCTATCTATCTATCTATCTATCATCTCCCTCCCTCCCTAAAACTAACTTTCTACAACTACTGAAAACATCTGTAATATAGAAAGATGTAATATAGAAAGGTGGCTAACAATATATCTATATGTGCTTATGTTTTGATATTAATCTGACTATACTGAAGCTAATTTGATGAAAAGGTGATGTGTAACTGAACAAATGAATGAGTAAAGGGTGACAAGCCTACAGCTTCAATTACTCTCTCTAGAACAGCAGTTCTCAACCTGGGGGTTGCGACCCCTTTTGGGGTCGAACGACCCTTTCACAGGGGTCGGGAGACTTCACCCAGATGCTGCCATTTGGGTTCTTTTACCCTCTGCGCAGGCATAGAATGCTTTACGCATGCACAGAGGGTAAAAGAACCCAAATGGCGGCGGCAGGGCGGGGGTCACGGCGGCAGGCGTGGCGGCGGAGTGGGGCGCTGTGGGGGCGCGGGCGTGGGGCACGGGTCGCAGCATTAGGAAGATTGAGAACCACTGCTCTAGAAGCTGTTTCCCAAAGGAAAAAAAGGAACAAATCACTATTCTTGTTTAGTTAGGCTTCTGAGAAAGGTAAAGAAATGTATGGTTTAAAGATTGCATATCTATAATACCTTCTTATAAAAATTTCTCTACTGAACCAGATGAAAGCAGTCTCATTATAGATATACTGCTATAAATGCAAGTTCCTTATATATTTTCTGGTTCAAGAAGCTCAAGGTACTTTGGTATGTAAATATTCTTACAGACTTTCAATAAGAATAAAATAATTCTGTGCAGTCATCCAGAGAAAGGCACAAACCTATCTTTGTGTCATGTTTGTTCCAAAGAAAATAGATAAGTTGTCATCAAAGATTTCAGAAAATGAAGAATTTTGCCAAGGCCGGGGTAACTACAAACATTTTGCAATTCATGTATGGGATTGGTTGATATCAGCCAGAATATTTTAAAAATTGTTTGATTCTGGATCTTCATTAATATAGCTTGATAATAATGCTACAAACCAAACAGCTTAGTTTAATGGGAAAAGAAGTCAGTGCATTTATTTCTGTATGTGAAATTTGCAACAATATATGCTATATATATGTGCCATAGCATACGTATTCTGAACATGTTCTCACTCCATTTTCAGATACTATTTTTTCTCCACTAAAAAAATAATGCTTAAACAAGATTAAAAACCCCAAATTAAAAAAAATTAAAAAAAAGATTAAAAACCCCAAATCATTTTGCCGGCCTTCGCGAGACAAACAAATTAAAATCAAATAACAAAACATACAAAACAAGCCTACAAAATGCTGTAGAAAAAACTGCATAAAAATCCATCTGCTTATCGAACCAGTTAGTCAGCTACCCAGAATCACACGTGCTTGGTGGTTCTGCTTCACCATTAAAACCATCTTTCCAATCAGCCTCCATGTTTCCAGTGTCTTTCTCCCCACTTGGAAGTGAACCCAGATGGACATTTCTTCCGACATTAGAATTTATTCCACTACAAGATCTCCATTTAAAATGGAGGAAGGTTGCTAGTTTAAAATCTAGACGATAGAGATCGAGAAGGTAATTCTTAAGTAGATAACTGTAAAAATCAGAAGAGGAAACTTATGTCCAGGGTTTTACCATTTTTTGGTTATCCAAGTTGGGTTTCACTCTCTCCCAGGTTCCAAATGGCCTAAACCAGTGATGGCTAACCTTTTATGTCACCGTGTGCCGACATGCGTGCCGGAAATGGCATACAAAACCATCTCTCCTGGACCGCGCGGCCTCATTGGCCTTCACCCACGGGGGAGCGCTGAAACCTGGAAAAGCAGCATTCCGGTGCGCATGTACACACCGGCACCTGAACTTCCAGTTTCCGGCACGGATGTGCGCCCGACAAACAGCTGGCCATCATGCATGTGCACGCCGGAAACCCGGATGTTCAGGTGCCAGTGCGCACATGCATGCCGGAACACTGTTCTTCCAAATTTTGGTGCTCCCATGCATGCAAAGGCTAGCTGACCGGCGCGCGTGTGTGCACAGGAACGCAGAAGAGGAGCCAGCAGGGGAAAAAACAAAACAAAAAAACCCAGGAATCCATACTTTAAAAAAAACATGATGAGAAATTATATTTTCAACAGTATACAATTTTGGACGCACTGATCAAAGTGTTCCAAAGAATGGCGTAAGATCTGCTAAAATGAAAACATTTAACTAACAGTTAATTTTGTAAGTGCAATGGTGTAAGCGTATAGATTTAAAATACTGAAAGATGAAAAGTCATTTTCATGCTAAATCTTTGTGGATCATGCACTCGGCTTCTTGTTATTTATACTTCTTTACTAGATTTGTCTCATATCTATCTGATGCTCTTTTTAAACTGAAAACACAAGATCTGAGCTTTTCATTTTAAACTCAAAATTCAATATCAATTTATACACATAAACTGTTCATTCGGACTATAAATCTAGTGTAAATATAGTATCTCCGCTTTCTTTTCTCCTTCCTTTATCCCTATGGATGTCAATTTGAATTCACTCAGAAAATAACAATTTAAATCAGCGGGGTTTAAATTTGTTATGATTCAAGGGCTATGTGAGCTTACCGCAAAGTCTCACAGGCCAGATTAAATTGACCTCTAATGCAGTGTTTCCCAACCTTGGCAACTTGAAGATATCTGGACTTCAACTCCCAGAATTCCCCAGCCAGCGAATGCTGGCTGGCGAATTCTGGGAGTTGAAGTCCAGATATCTTCAAGTTGCCAAGGTTGGGGAACACTGCTCTAATGGACCAGTTTCAGTTTGTGAATTGAAGTTTATCACTGATTTATAAAGAGAGACTTGATACATTTTCCTTAAGGTGGTGGTGTCGCACCCTCTCAAGATGCCATTACTTGACTCAAGTCTGGACAATTTTCATCCAGTCTTCAACCACACATTTTTAGAGAAGGTTGTGGACAAAGTGATTGCATGGTAGATTCAGAAATCCTTAGATCAGGATTGTGTCAAACTTGATTTCATTGAGGGCAGCATCAGGGTTGTGTTTGACCTCAGGGGGCTGGGGTGGGTGTGGCCAGGGTGGGCGTGGCCAGCTCGACATCACCCCCATGTTGGGAGTGCCTGTGGTGGCCCAAGCGCTCTGCCAGCAAAAACGGGCTCCCAAGCTCCATTTTCAGTTGTGACGGCCTCCTGCAACCCTCTGCCAGCGAAAACAGAGTTCACGAGGACCGCCCGCAGCCCTCACGAACTCCATTTTCACTGGCAGAGGCACTACAGGGCAGTCATTTGCTGCTTCCAGGGTGACTCTGCGGGCCAACTCTACGCACCCCTTGGGCCGGATCTGGCCCCTGGGCCTTGAGTTTGACACCCCTTAGATGAAGACAATTATTCTGGACCCCTTTTAGTCAGAATTCAGGCTGGATTACAGAACTGATTTTATTTATTTATTTATTTATTTATTTATTTATTTATTTATTTATTTATTTATTTATTTATTTATTTATTTATTTATTTATTTATTTATTTATTTATTTATTTATTTATTTATTTATTTATTTATTTATTTATTAGTTGCATTTGTATGCCACCCACTCCACAGAGACTCTGGGCAGCTCACAACGATAAAAATTCATATGCAACAACAAATATAAAAAACATTAAAAACAATGATTATTAAAACTTTAATAATTATTAAAGTTTTAATAAAACTTTAAATTATTAAAACACTAAAAACCACAATTTAAAAACCCATACAATAAATCATTCATTGGGCCAAGAGTAATCGGTGTTGTATTAAAATCATTGGCCCCAGGCCTGTCGACAAAGCCATGTTTTTACTGCTTTTCTGAAGGCTGGCAGGGCGGGAATAATGCGGATCTCGGGGGGTAGTGTATTCCAGAGAGCCGGTGCTGCCACAGAGAAGGCCCTCGTTCGTGGGCCCGCCAGCTGACATTGTTTGGCTGACGGGACCACCAGCAGACCAACTCTGTGGGCTCTAATCGGTCTTAGGGAGGTATGTTGGAGAAGGCAGTCTTGGAGGTAAACTGGTCCTAAGCTGGTAAACTGGTAAACTGGTTGCTCTCTTGAATAACTTCTTGCAGGATGGGATGGAGGTAGTACATCCCCCCACCTTGTTCTTCTTGACCTCTCAGAGGCATTTGATACCATCAAGACTGAATGCTTTGGATATTTGAGTCTTCCGATGATAAGATTGTTCTACCCTTAGTACTGGAAAAGTTGGCATTGTCCCAGATGCAACAATACAAAGTGCAGAATCCTCTTGGATTCATGATTTCTGCTTAGAAGAGCAGGTGGCAGTTGTGACTAGTAAGGCTTTTACACACCTCTGGGCTGTGCACCAGTTCCCCCCCCCCCTTCCTAGATTAGGAGGCTCTGTTCAGAGTCACTCAGGCCCTCCCACCTGGATTACTGCAACATGCTCTACATGAGGCTGCCCTTGAAGAGCATGTGGAAGCTTCAGTTGGTACAGAATACACCTGCATAGATAGCAGATGATATAATCTAGTCAACATATGTAATACCACTGCTTTGTAAGCGGCATTGGTTGCCAGGTGAAATTCAAGGCATTGTTTCCAGATACAATTCAATGTTCTGGTTGTTACCTTTACCTTCATGACTTGGAACCAGATGACCTAACAGAGCATCTCTTTCCAGTTGTTTCTATCCATCCAATTTAGTTCATAATGCTGGGCATATTTCGGGGCCTATTAACCAAGGAAGATAGGAGACATGCATTCTCTTCTGTAGCGCTTTTCCTCTAGAACATTCTCCCAGTGAAGATTAGGATGGCCCCAAACCTGTGGTTCTTGATAAGGCAGTGGCGGGTTGCCCTCTTACCGGTGCTGATGCGCTGCGCGCGCATCTTCAAGTTTTGGGGGTGCGCACGCTCACTACACATGCGCGGAAGCGAAATCTCACCGAAATCTCTCTCGCGCGCACGTCCCCTCGCAAGATTTCGGCGCGATTTTGCTTCCGAGCATGCGCAGAAGCAAAATCGACCCAAAATCACCGGGAAAAAATGGTGACACGTGCAATGGACCGGCAGAGAGGGCTCTGAGCAGTTGCGCAATCCGCCGCTCCCTACCGGAGCTGTGCACTGGTAGCTCCGGCAGGAACCCACCTCTGATTTAAAGACTGAGTTATGTGCCCAGGTCCCTAAGTATGTTAATGGCCCTGTTTCCTGTTTTCCTCAGCATATTATGTGTGTGTGTGTGTGTGTGTGTGTGTGTGTGTGTGTGTGTGTGTGTGTTGCTTGTACTTTTATGATTGTTCGCTGGCCAGAGTCTTCAATCTGACAAATTGAATAAAGAAATCAATAGCCAATATTTATTGTCAGCATTTCCCTCTAATAACAAGGCATAAATTGCAGGTTTATTCAGTTGTGAGACACTTTCAGTCAATGTATTATTTCCCCCTCTAATCAGCAAATCAATTAATTAGCCAATTAAAAATTATAGTATCAGCAACCCTTGTAAGTGAAAGGCGAGACGGTGTGTTACCTGATTATGTCATGTTAAGTAGCATGATGATGATGAGCTTGGGAAAATGAGTTTTCTTTTCTTATTTCAATAAAACAGAAGAAATACTGAAATGCATATGGTCAAATTTTTTTGACTATACATCGCACAGAAAATGGTAAGGCAAATAGCAGTGGGAACATAGAACTTTGTAGGATACCTCACAGGGGGATCTTCAAGTTCCATTTTTCTAGGAGATCTACAATCTTCAAAAGAAAGAGATTCCTTTCTGTACTCCTTCACATATCTCCCACCTGAAGCTAACAGTATAAAACATGATTTCCCCCCTTTATCTTCTGGGTATTTAAAAGAGGATGCATAGCGCACGCTTCCTGAGATTATTTCCTATAACAATTTTGTTTGTTGATTGGTCTGAGTTATAATTAGCATCCCTAATAAAGTTAATGAGATTAGACTAAAAATCTTAATCCTGGTCTAATTCCATCACTACATGACACAGGGACAGTTACTATGCAAGTTTTCTCTCTAAGTCTTGTTTAAAGTTGCTGTAAATTTGATTAGCATCAGTACGAAAAATAAGGGGAATCTTTTCATTATGGAAATAATTTGTATGATATGCCTTGGTTTGCAATTTTTATCTTGACGTTAACCTAAAATTGATGTTCATATGATGTGATGCACTTCTAGTTTTATAAGGAGGAGTCCCTACCAATTTTACTCTGCTAATATCTCTGCAGGAATTGGGTATGGTCACTCTAAAGCAGGAGTGTCAAACTCAAGGCCCGGAGCCCGGATCCGGCCTGCAGGGTTCTTAGATATGGCCATCAGGCCCACCCTGGAAACAGTGAAGGACTGGCCCACAGTGCCTCTGCCAGTGAAAACGGAGCTCGGGAGGGTTGCGCTTGGCCCTCCCGAGCTCCATTTTTTGCTGGCAGAGGGTTTCTTAAATGTAGTCACACTAACTCCTCCCAATTATTTAAATAGATCTACTCCAAGGTAAGTCAGGATTTAACTCTAATACTAAACAGGACACTGTTACATTTCAGACTATACTTGTACAGAGCTGTTAAAATTAATTACAATTTCTGGAAGTATACATTATTCTCTATTATTTAAAAGAAGATACTGGGCATTTATTTTAAAAAGCTTCTTTATTTTGTTAAGTTGTCTAGAACAGGGTCTCCAACCTTGGCAATTTTAAGACTTGTGGACTTCAACTCCCAGAATTCCACAGCCAGCAAAGCAAATAATAAAGCAGTCAGCAAAGCAAATAATAAAGCAGTCTTTAAAAAATAAGTCTAATAATTTGAACATTCTACAGACATTTATAGTTATTCACTTACCCCCTTGCATCCAGTTCAGCAGAAAAGAAAAATGTGTGTGTCTCTCCCAGTTATTTGCCTCTTTGCAGCTAGTTTCAGTTTCATTTTAGCACGTGGCAAATCAGCTGGGGTTTGGGAAGCTGCTAATGACTTGCTTGTCTTAACAGGCGCTTCCCTATTTCTGCAAGCAGGTAAATTGCTGGAAGACAGAGGCCAAAGGGTGGGGGTGGCTGGGTGGGTGGGGCTATATTTGGTGTATAAGACGCACCCAAGTTTTCACCCTCTTTTGGGGGGTAAAAAGGTGCGTCTTATACTCTGAAAAATACGGTATATTTTCCTAATGGAGAAATGGAGAAACATGTTTTAGAAGCAGGAAGCATCTCCCAAGTCTTTCTTAATAGCCCACAGCAGATGCCAACACTTAAGAGAGAAAGAACTTATTGAAAGAAGAAGCCAACTATCTAGATGGCTCTATTCATAAGCAAAGCAAATACTGCAGGCAAAGGCTTGCAGCAAAGTTTGACAGCTAACAAAAGCCGAGTGACAGAATTGGAAGCAGCACCTCACCCAAGATCCACAATAGGAATTGCCCAACATCCTTTCAGAACGCAAGCCCCTTCATTGCATGACCCCCAGAGCAGTCCAAACTTCGCTTGGGAGCTCAGATAAATAATAAGCCAGAGGTTGACCCGATTAGCTCAGACAAACACATAGGATTTGCATTTCCTCTTTTGGCTATAGAGCCAGCTATGACCCCTACATAACCCCTGCATGACCCCCATAGGAATCTGACAACAACCAATAGAACATTAAAGGACATGTTCTTGCACAGGAACAGGAAGCTCAAATACAAAGCCCAAAGAAGGTATAACACCCCCCGACCCACCAACTCCATTTTGTCAGCTGACCCAGGACTGCTGTTGGTTCTGTTCATCATTAAACCATATTTCCAATCAGCCTCTGTGTTTCCAGTGTCTTTCTCCCAGTTTGGAACGGAACCCAGATGGATATTTCTTCCAACACTTTCAGACTGCTAGGTTGGCAGGAGCTGGGATGAGGATAGGAGTTCACACCATCGTGTGAAGCTCAGATCTTGAACCTGGGCTGCTGGCTTTCCAGTTGACAAACCCAAAGTTTTAACCGCCTAGCCATCGCACTGCCTAGTTTTATAGCATTACCACAAATCCTAAGTAGATATAAAAAATCTAAATAAAAAACACAATTTAAATGCCTGCAATTGAAAAAAAATCACTAATTCATTAATGTGTCTAAGAAAATATTGGTCTGAGAGCATAATCATATTTTATGCTTTTGGTACATGCTATCAAAATTGGTTTCCTTGTGGATATTTCACAATTTATACTATTTAAAATAAAGTAGCCTTGTGGATAAGATTGTACCGTATCTTATTTTTTGCTTAACATTAAAAAGGGACCAATTGTTCTCTCTTATCACTTGACAAAAATAGTTCTACTTCTATACATAAATGGATATCTTTAGCTACCTCAATCTTAAGCAATGCTACCCCAGTTTTCGGTTCTGCAGCTAACCTAAAAGTATCTCTAACCGAAATGAGGTCACTACAGGATATAAATCTGTATTTTAGCCGAAAATCCCTAACTGCAAAAAGGGAAGAAAAAAGGAAGGAAGGAAGGAAGGAAGGGAGGGAGGAAGGGAGGAAGGAGGATAGGAAGGGAGGAAGGGAGGAAGGGAGGAAGGAAGGAAGGAAGGAAGGAAGGAAGGAAGGAAACTATGTCTGAGTACATCGTTAATTTTACTTGTAAGTATAATAGTGAATCCAAAGATTAACTTTAAGCTGTATTATGTATTGTTAATTTTCCATTGTTTTCCATTGCACATACCATATTGAGAAGCTTCATCAGATCTGACCAGTGGTGGGATTCATTTTTTTTACTACCGGTTCTGTGGGCGTGGCTTGGTGGGCGTGGCTTGGTGGGCATAGCAGGGGAAGGATACTGTAAAATCTCCATTCCCACCCCACTCCAGGGGAAGGTTACTGCAAAATCCCCATTTCCTCCTGATCAGCTGGGACTCGGGAGGCAGAGAATAGATGGGGTGGGGCCAGTCAGAGGTGGTATTTACCGGTTCTCCGAACTACTCAAAATTTCAGCTATCGGTTCTCTAGAACTGGTCAGAACCTGCTGAAACCCACCTCTGGATCTGAGTATATATTAATCCGAGCTTGTTTATATGTAATAGATAAACAACCTCTCTTAAATAGACAGCTTAGGGGTGACGTGATAGCTGTCTTCTAATACTTGAAGGGCTGTCACAGAGAGGAGGAGGTCAATTCATTCTTCATACCACCTGGGGGAAGAGCAAGAAGCAATGGGTAGAAGCTCATCAGAAGGAGATTCAAACTGGAATTAAGGAGGAATTTCCTGACAGTGAGAACAATTAATCAGTAGAATAGCTTGCCTCCTGGAGTTGTGGGTGCTCCATTGCTGGAAATTTTCAAGAAAAGATTGACAGCCATTTGTCCTGAATGTTATAAATACTCTTGCCATGGACAGGAAGTTATACTAGAAGACCTCCAAAGTCCCTTCTGGCCCTATGACTCTATGATTCTTAATCTGGGTGCAACATATATGGCTAATTAAAAATAATAATTATATAAAGAAATATTTTTACAGTGAAGTTCTTGATATTTAATCAATGTTTAAATGCCCACATATTTCCTGTCACAGAGGTAAACTGCAAATTGTTTATCCCAGTTTTATCTTAAATTATTATAGAATTCTGTGCAAATTGAAGATTGGGAAAAGGAAGAAAGTGAAATATACAGAAAAAATATATAGAAATGTCAGTGAAATTAATGCTTTGTCAATATTTATTTTCATAAATTCGTGATTCTAGTTGCAGAAAAATGAATTAGTGTGAAGAAAAAGTCTCCCATTATAAAGTGTAGAATCTTGGAATATGTCTTCTAAGAGATCTAATACGTTAAGGATAATTGCTTTGACCACCTTTGCCACAGTACATAAATATTATAGTTTCCTTCCAAAGCTGTTCAGAACAATTGTTCCGAAAAGTTTTATTTGAGAAAAATCTATGGAAAGGGAAACAGAGATAGAATTCCTAGTACAACCCAGAGGAAAGAGATAGCTTCCGTAGTAAGAAAGCTACGGAATCTGATTTGACATGCGTCAGAGAACAAAGAGCTAAAATTTCAGGAGTGCAACACGTTACACATAATTAAATATGGATCCCTGCTAATCAATAGTGAGTGCATAATTACTTTTCTCAAGGTTAGTTAGGCAGGGCACTGAGAGGGACAGTTCTTAGTGAAAGAATCAACAGTCTGCTGTTTGATAGCCAGAGAGCCTGCCAGGATCACAGTTACTTGAGAGGGTCAGACTGAATTTCTTAAACTCTAGTCTCATTAATGAGCCACTGAACAAGGTCAAACAAGCCTCTGAGATATGACAGAAACTCTCAAATTGGCTTGCTATCGCCTGTTGGTTTGCTCCCACAGAGAAGTAGAGACACTTCGATTATACCAGACTTTACAAAGGCAAAGTAAGAAAGAAGTCCTCCACAGGCCTGGTGTGGAAGGTGTAAAATGACCCCTTAATAGAGAAATATCTAGGTATTTTTAGGAGATTCATTTGATTGTGTTGTTCCTTAGTGCTGAGTATCTAGAGTTTTGAGAAAGCCTTGTTCCCTCAAATGTTTGTCTCATATGCAGGCCTTTGAATGGTAATGTGGGCCCTTGCCCAAGACCTACAGAGGAAGCCTAAGTCAGAGGAAACTTCCATTTTTGCAACAATATAGAAACTTTTCATTTATTGGTTAAAAATTTGATCAACTAGAGCAGGGGTATCAAACTCAAGGCCCGGGGCCCGGATCTGGCCTGTGGGGTGCTTAGATCCAGCCTGTGGGGTCACCCTGGAAACAGCAAAGGACTGGCTTGTGGTGCCGCTGCCAGCAAAAACAGAGCTTGGGAGGGCTGCTTGCAGCCCTTCTGAGCTCCGTTTTCATTGGCAGACGGTTGCAAGAGATTGTTGCAGCTGAAAACGAAACTCGGGGACCTGTTTTCACTGGCAGAGCGCATGGGCCACCACAGACACCCCGATACAAGTGAGGTTGAGCTGGCCACGCCCACCATGGCCACACCCACCCTGGTCCTCCAGGTCAAACACAACCCCGGTGCGGCCCTCAATGAAATCGAGTTTACCCCTGAACTAGAGTATAATCCCAACAGTTATTTTGTACATTAGGTTTCTATACTCACTTTTGTACTGGCATATACTTTACTAGAATACACACACACACACACACACACACACACACACACACACACACACACACACACTCTACAATAAAAAGAGGGCTTCTTATCCCTTAAAAATTGCCATCCTGGATTGGACCTTAAGTTCTGTATGGTATTGTACCCACATGATAAAGGTAAAGGTAAAGAAATCCCTGCAAATTTTACTCCACTATTTGTTCTTGACTATAGGGGTCAGTGCTCATCTCTGTTTCAAGGCCGTTGCGTCAAAGACATTTCTGCGGTCATGTGGCCAGTATGACATCACGAGTGGTGTTACCTTCTTACTGAAGTGGTACCTATTTATTTAGTCACATTCATATGCTTTTGAACTGCTAAATCGGCAGGAGCTAGGGCAAAGATGGTTGCTCAACCCATTGCCCGGCACTCGGGTCTCAAACCTTGACTGCCGGCTTTCCAGCCGACAAGCCCAGTGCCTTAATCACTAAGCCACTGTGCCACCCACCCACATGATAAGAGATCTAAAATCTTGAAGAATATTTTATCTAAAATCTTGAAGAATATTTTACCATATGACTAGGTTTCATTTCCTGATCTAAAATTTTAGTGGTTACATCAATGCATCCAACAAGTCATGGTCAAAACAAAGGATGAAACGACTGCAATTGTTATCCCAGATTGTCAGACAATTATCTGTGTTAGCTACCAAGATAATAAAACTAAATTATTTCTGGTGAAATTAAATGTCTGTTCACTAATAAGTACATTTCTATAACTTCCAAGAAACACACCAGCTTTTGAGAGACAAGGGAAGGAATCATGGATAGATGTTCTGCAATGAAACATTTTCCTGATGTTATAACATCTCCCTCCCTCTTTTATTATAGCAACTGCCTTGTTTAACCTGTTGGAGGAAGCAAGTGGACATTGAAGCAAAGAGCAGCTGTTGAAGAACTGTTGACCTTTCATTGTACATACAGATGGAGAAATCCAAAAGATTAAATCCTCACTGTTGACCAGAAAAACTAGGCAAGAAAATAAAGAGTTGGCAGCAGCTTTTCCAAAGCAATATTCCCTTAGTTGTTGCCCAATAGATTTTGGCAGAAGAAGTTGGCTAATAGCTCACAAAGCAAAGCATTTGACTATGCCAATTTTATGTACTTCTCTTCATCATATGAAATTGGCAAATTATGAATTATACATAATCCCCATCATGGCAAATTTGGCTGAGGAAACAGCACATCAGGCCAGTGTTACACTTCATGGACTGGATGGAAATGAAGTTGTCATTATATACTGTATTATGATATTTTTCTGGGTTTTCTAGTTAAATCTACCCTAGGAAATTTATACGCCACTTCAGTTCCATAGTGTTCAAAGCGCTATACACATGGATTATGGTGTAGTGTGGCAGAAGTGCCCCTACTTGTACATAATATCAAAACTGATCAAGATATCAGCAAGGCATACAGTACATATCAACTTAATTTGAGAGACACTACCCTATCTTCATTTATCTGCTTAATACCTTTAATACAGCTACCGTACTGGTATCAACTACTCATTATAGAAAAATCTATTTTGTTTCTGTGAAGTTTTCATATTGAGAGAGGTTAATGTTTTTGCTAGATTAATACTCAGAGTAGCATTTTTATGCAGGGATTTTTTTTTTTGGCAGCTTTGCTCCTTGAGACCTTTACAACTGGAAATGTCAGGGATAGACTAAGAGTGAGGAGTTTCTGTTTTATTCCAAGCATGTACTTTGCTATAGAGTTATTCCTCCTTCTCTCACCAGTTGCATGTTCTACATTAAGTAGAAGTGGAACATATAATTCTGTAGCTTTTAATTCTACTAAGTTTTATCTTTCAATGAGAATGTCATAATTGAGCTTCAAGAAAACGCAGGATTAAAATTTAACAAGTCTTGGAAATTACAGCATGGCAATGAAATAATTTGTAAGGCAGAACAAACTTTTTTGAGCTATCATAATAAATATACCCCATGTAAACATGATTATTCACTCACTGTATACATATAGAAGGTCAGGGTATGCAAAAGGCTTATGCCAACTGTAAAGGACTGAAATTTATACTTCAGTTGACAGATGTTTGATGGCTGACACTATAAGTGAATGCAACTTAATAGAGTTGTGTGCATTCTAGTGTAAACAATTCTTTGGCTTCTAGTGTACCACACAACCATATGGGCCAATCTCCTAGATGAGGTAGACTGAATTCTAAACAAAAAATGTGCGATATAAAATTCAGCATCAGGATACAACAGAAAAACAGATATAAACAATCTGGTGCAGAGGAAATGAACAAGGGGGTTCAGTGAATCAAATATCCCCCACTTTGCTTCTGTTTTATGTACTATATGAAACTCTGAAAGATGTGATTTAAACAGGTTTTCAGAGTTCAGGATCTAAGTCGAGATGGGGAGATGGATTGAGATACTAAACAGAGACAACGGAAAGAATAAATACTGCAGAGGAGAAAATATATTAGTGGCTTCTTTTAGTTCTAGGAAAGAACTAATCAGTTGAGTCAGGAACAAGTCCAATTTCCTGTTGTTCCCTGTCAGCCGCCGGCCCCGCCAGCAGCCGAATCAGATGAAGAGGCGGCGTGGGAGTCAGAGCCAGCATCAAGGCAACCTGAGAGCTCCGAGGGGGAAGAGGGAATAGAGCTGTCAGAGATAGAGACAGAGGCGGAGCCTGGGCCATCCATCAGATGGAGAGTCAACAACCCCCAGGTCTGGAGGTAGCTGATGAGGAAGAGGAGGAAGAGGATGAGGAAGAGGAGGAATAGCTGGGTCCAGCGCTTGACATGCGGATGTGCAGAAGGCAGAGGAGAGGAGAGCAGTGGAAATCTATGGACCAGTCCTTGGGACGAAAGAGTCATCGCTGCTAGTGAAGCTCCACCCTAGCTCTGGGGATAAAAGGCAGGGGGCGGAGATGAATAGGTATGGCAGACCAGTAGTGGGTTCTAAAACCCTTTACTACCAGTTCGTGTGCGTGCTAGAGTGCGCATGTAACGCTACTGCGCATGTGCAGAAGCTTATGGACATGTGAAGAAGTGTCCCGGGTGGGTGGGCGGAGCCTCCTACTGCCGGCGCTTATATATCATTCACTAATCATCCTTCTTACCTGTTCTACAATGCCAGATTCAAGGAAGAGGAACGGTCTTACACTGACTTTCCTTAATTTTGGATCGCAACTGCATCTTCTGCTAGATCTTTTTCCTAGTCTTGAGTAGACTTTTCCTCCAAATAGTTTTTCTTATAGTCATCTCTAGAGCTTTTTTTACACCTAACTAAATATCTGTATGGTGCATCAAAATAGAAATATTACATAGGCAAACCAAGTGACACTTTTAACTGCTTAAGCCACGCATTCTGGACCATGTAAAGCTTCTTTATAGTCTTCAAGGGCAGGTCCATTTGGAGTATATAAAAGTGATCAAAATAGGGGGTGACTAAGGCAGTATAGTAACAGAATCAACTATTTGTTGTCATCTATTAGTTTGAAACTTTAAGGGAAGACACTAATATGGTAAAGACATATTGGTTACAAATAATAGTTTGTCAATTACAATGTGACATAATTTGATCGATTATTTAAGAAGATAAATAAGCTGATTGATTTCCAGGTGATACTGAGCAAAATAAAAGAAGCATCCACTTCTAAGTTAAAATGCCTAAACTTGCAATGTTTTTTTCATTTACTTTCTCATCATGGAAGCATTTCTCCATATCTTATTTAAACAACTGTATGTCAGAGAGCTTCAAGGAACTATAATGATGTTTTTCAGAAAAAGAAAAGAAAACTTATATACAGAAAGAGATTCAGGATGAAAAGTGTAGAATGAAGAGCAAATGAGAAAATATGTATGTTCTGTCCTTGACCATATTTTGAGTTTTGTCTATGTAGTTACATAGCCATTATCAAGTAAGAATAAAACATTTCACTACAGGAATATAATGTGGCCAGCCAATGGATGCAGTGGCTGCTTTTTGAATATAGTTACAGCCTGCAAAATGAATTCTTGTGTCATCCTTCGTATGTAATAACATTCATATTTCATTCTTTCTGTAGAATAAAATGAAATAAAAATGGAATACAACGATCAGGCTTTAGTACAATTCAGACCAGAAGAGTGGGGAGAATGCACTCGGATTCTGGGGTTAAATACTGCACATAATGAAATTAAATGTATACAATATTTGAAATAAATACCTGTAGAGATTATGGTGATGGGACAGTGATGTTATTATAGAAGAAAGGCGTGAAATTGTAGCATTTTTGGGGTGGGTGGGTGGTAGAATTTTTGAAGGTTGCTGATTTGTTCCAAATAGGCCTGTAAACAGAGCCGAGGTGGCGCAGCGGTTAGAGGCAGTACTGCAAGTCACTTTAGCTGACTGTGATCCGCAGGTCAGCGGTTCAAATCTCACCGGCTCAAGGTTGACTCAGCCTTCCATCCTTCCGAGGTAGGTAAAATGAGGACCCAGGTTGTTGGGGGCAATGTAAATATACATTGCTTACTGGTGTAAACCGCTTAGAGAGTGCTTGCACTGTGAGGCGGTATATAAATCTCACAAAATAAATAAAAAAGAAAATAAATAAACCTACCAAATCATTAATTAGCCAATTAGGCTGTTTTCTTTGTTTTTAACAAAGGCCTCTCCAAACCTGATGAAAATTGCTACTTTCTGAGCAAATTGCAATCTTGGAAGGGAAGAGAGTTAGAGTAATGAAGTGAAATGCATTAACATTATGCATGGTGTAAAGGAAGTCATCCATACAAACAGAAGTGTTCCTTCATGCTTCCTCACTATCCCAAGGCAGAGCACTGGTAGTCAACTAAGCAGGACTAGATACATTTATGGACAATACAACTAATATGGCTACTTGTACAGTCACAATGAAGAAGGCCATTGTTATTTTGAGGAGGATTTTATGAGTTTTGATTTCTCCTTCATATTAAGAATAAAGGACAAGCCGGGAAAGGGGAGGGGAGTGTTCTTTATATACCTGCAGATCTGTGAATGTCTCAGATTTTTAATTTAATTTAATTTAATTTAATTTAATTTAATTTAATTTAATTTAATTTAATTTAATTTAATTTAATTTAATTTAATTTAATTTAATTTAATTTAATTTAATTTAATTTAATTTAATTTAATTTAATTTAATTTAATTTATTGTTCTTATAAGCCGCTCAATCCCGTAGGACTCAGGGTGGCGTACAACATAGTAAAGAACAATCAGAAAATACAATAAAAACAGTTTAAAAAACTACAAAAGTTAAAACCAGTCATCCATGGGGGAATTAAGATCTATTTCAGCCCGCCTGCAGGAAGAGCCATGTTTTCACGGTTTTGCGGAAGGCCAGAAGTGTGCGGATAATCCAGATCTCTGGTGGGAGCTGGTTCCAGAGAGACGGAGCTCCTACAGAGAAGGCTCTCCCCTGTGGTCCCACCAACCGGCATTGCTTGGTTGATGGGACCTGGAGGAGACCAACTCTGTGGGACTTAACTGGTCGTAGGGAGGTATGTGGTAGGATGTGGTCCCGGAGGTAACCTGGCCCTAAGCCATGTAGGACTTTAAAGGTTAAAACCAACACCTTAAATTGCATCCGGAGACTAATGGGCAGTCAATGCAGCTGGTGGAGAATAGGTGCAACATGGGTGTATCTAGGAACACCCACCACAGCTCGCACAGCTTCCCATCCCAGAGTCATGTGCCATCCAGTTAAGATCAGGTCTTGCAGTTGCATGAGTGAAGAAGCAGGGCCATGAAGTCACGGTGCCAACCTTGGGGTTGTTTTTTGAGGGGAGCTTCTTCACAGAACCTGACATTGGGCACTGTGGGAATTGGCTGCCCTTGGGATATCTTTGTTGTTGTTATTAAGGAACTCCTGGCAGCTTATAAGAGATTGGGATATCATTTTGCTTGGCATGTATACTTTTTAATATTATGTTTTTAAATCTATTTGCTTGAGTTAATAATAAAGCTCTTTTTTTATTCACTGGTGTGTTCATTGTCTCCAAATCCAAAACAACCAACTGACTGGGCACTGAAATTCAGAACGAACAACCAAAGATTCAAACCCAGCATCCCTTCCCATTTGTGTTCAAAACAGTTGAAAGTATAATAATAATCCTCATTCCAGTATAAAATTCTGGAATAACTTTGGGTAGTCAAAATCTGTCAATATATATAAACTAATGAAAATTTGAACCCCTAGGGACTTTCTGGAAAGAAGTGGGAGAGAAGCTAATAAAAAGCTTAACTGGTTTTTTAAAAAATGGAAAAAATATATTTACTTTACTGAGTTGTTTGATTGTTTTAAAAAAACCAAGGAAAAATTGTATATGTACTGTACTGTAGCTTTGAGTTATATGAAATATGAAGAGAAAGACAGAGAGGTAATAACAACAAAGAAATAAACAAATAAATAAAAACAAATTCCACTGATTTATTTAATTAGAATTCAAAGGGCATGAAGATAGCAGTCGTAAGGCCATTCATTATCATAGATTTTTAAAAGCCAGTTCCGTGAAAAAATGTTTTGCTTTTTAAACAACATGCTCATGGTCTAGCAATGTGGGAAAATAGAAACATAAATGTTGCTTGCACTTACATAATGCAGGTTATGAAGACAATTAATACCCTTCCTATGGAAAAGAAGAAACACACAAAAAGACCCTAATTTAAAAATCCTTCAAAGAGTTTCTGAAATAGTGTTGTTAGTTTGGATGATTGTCCTTCTAGTTCAGGGGTGTCAGACACAAGGCCCATGGGCCAGATCTGGCCCATGATGTGGTTGGATCCGGCCCTGGGGCCATCCTGGAAAAAATAAGGGGCCAGACCAAGTTGCTTCGGCCCGGTCTACCCAGTGCGAAGAGGAAATATGCAGCAGTTTGGGGCGTGGTGAAAAGCTGGCCACGCCCATCCAGTTGGCCACACCCACCCAGTCGGCCACGCTTGCCTGGACCCCCGAGGTTAATCAAAACCCTGATGCGGCCCTCAATGAAATTGAGTTTGACACTCTGTTCTAGATATTTGAAGTATATCATTGAGAACTATATGTGTTTATGCATGCACATTTTCTTTTTTGGATAAATTGGATCTGTACTTCTATCACATTTTTGTTAAGAACTAGTTTTTGGTTGAGAAAAACACACTGTACGATTTCCCCTCTCTGACTTAAAGCATTAACTCTACTGCAGTGACAGGCAGTCATATTTAATTTTGTGATGAGACCAAACCAATTTTCATCCTTTTTTGCACCTCCTGGCTTCTTGCAGACACCTCTCAATGGTATTGCCTACACCTGTGGCAACAAACTTCACATTCCAGGGAATGTGCTTATAGATATATTGTTCAGAGACCCTGCCCCCCCAAAAAAATTGCACAAAGAGTCCAGGCCTTTAAACACTCTTGGTTTTTTGCTTTGTTTTTAAACATGGAAAGAAAGCTACAATTTGCTCAAGGACTACCTGTAATATTTTTTTGGGGTAATTTTAGATTAATGGGAATGGATGACTTTGACTATGAACAGAAAACATTCTAAGGTTGAAGAATTTTCAAAAAGTTCCTTTTGGGATTAATTGAAGCAAGGAAGGAAGTTGCTTGTCATAATCACTGAATAACATTTTATTGAACTTGCATCTTCATGGTAATTAGCTCAAGCAGCGAGGCATTAGGTTATTTTTGGCTTGCACACAAATCAAACCCCACCCCCCAATCTATAATTTTAGTGAAAAGCCTAAATACAGGCAGACATATATTCAGGTTAAGAAGAGGTTATGTTAGACATTAAGTCTCTAAAACTAATATTTAAATAATATCCCTACCTATAATCCAAGCCAATGGATATCAGTTTTCAAGGGTTGTCAGAGGGTTTTCAAATTAGTTATTTTAGAAAAATCTATTAATTATCCAAGTCATCATATACACGAAAGCATGTATTTATATATTAAGTTAAATATGTATTTTGAAAGTTATATTTCACAAAATATATATTTCTACACTTAGGGATAAAACGATTGGATATCATAATATTATATTAAATATTAACCGTCTTGGTATTTTTATACATTTTTCTGAGCCAAGACATGCATTGCAAATGTTTGAAAAACTGTAAAATCCAGGTGTTCACTTCAGACCAATTTGCATATTAGTCTTGGAGATGCAGATCAGGTGCATTCGCTTTGAAATGAGGATCAAAAGCAAACTTGTAGTATTTCTATAGCTACTACAGCTTGTTGCCTGTATAAGAAAGAGAGGTACCTCGGCCTATATACCAAACAAATGACCCATTGGGATTCCCATATCAAAACAACTTACCTTATGTGCGGCCAGAATTTGAAAATAGCATTTAACACAGCACAGTACTTAAGCAAAAGGTTCAGTTGAGATCTGCATATGTGGGACTGATTTGGGTAGATTGCAGGGGTGACACCGAAATATAATTTTATCATGTTTTATCTATATCTTAAATTATTGTATTTTATTCCAATTTCGTTTTAAATTGTATTTGATCCAATTTCATTTTAAATTGTATTTGATCCAATTCCATTTTAAATTGCTTTTATCAAATTTTAGGAATAATTTGTTTCTGGAACTCTGCACTTTGATATGACCCAAGGGCTAATCAATAAATAAAGATTAAGATATAGCTACTGCAACTTGCCAAAACCAGCTTAGCTTTCCTTGGATAGTCTTCCTTCTATCTTCCAGTCTTGTCTTTTCTTTCGATTGTGTGATTATGTTCCTAGTTAAATCACAATCAAGTAATACCAAAACTTTTTTTCCTGTGTAATAATTAAATGAAACCCTACCTAGATCCTGTAGTCCTGCAAAAAAGTGTACAGGTAGTATACAGGTAGTCCTTGATAATTACAACGATGATTACGATGATAATGGAGCCTTACATTCCTGTTGCTAAGCAAAACATTTGTTAAGTGAATTTGCCCCATTTTATGATCTTCCCACAGTTGCTAAGTGAATCACTGCAGTTGTTAATAACACAGTTGATAAGTGAAACTGGTTTTCCCACTGAATTTGCTTATAAGAAGGTTTCAAAAGGGGATCACATGACCCCAGGACACTGCAACCATCATAAATATGAGTCAGCTGTCAAGTGTCTGAATGTTGATCATATCACCATGGGGATTCTACAATGGTCATAAGTGCGAAAAACGGTCATAAGTCACTTTTTTCAGTGCCATTGTAAGTTTAAACAATCACTAAGTGAACTGTTGTAAGTCAAGGACCACCGTATTGATATAATGAAAAATATGTATGAATTCCATTTTCCATAATATCAAGGTATCTACTGAACCAACTCCCACCAGAGATCTGGACTATCCCCACTCTACTGGCCTTCCGCAAAGCTGTAAAAACATGGCTCTTCCGGCAGGCGGGGGGAAGATCGGATTCCCCCATGAATGAATGTTCTTTTTAAAATTACGAAATGTTTTTAAATTTTATGTATGATATATATGGTTCTTATTCCTGTTGTACGCCGCCCTGAGTCCTACGGGATTGGGCGGCCTATAAGAACTTTTAATTAAATTAAATTAAATTAAATTTTTCAAATTTTTTTGATAAACCATTTCAACTAGTCTTAATGCAGAGGATCTTACGCACAAGTATTTTAATAATTTTCAAAGTAACTTTCTACATCAGGGGTGTCAAACTCTATTTCATTGAGGGCCACATCGGGGTTGTAGTTTGATCTGAGGGGCCTGGAGTGGTGGCTTGGGTGGGCATGGCCTGGGTGGGCATGGCCAGCTTGACATCACTCGTCAAGGCTCCATTTTTGGCTGCGACGGCCCCCTGCAGCCTTCTGCCAGCAAAAATGGAGCTCGGGGAGGCCGCGTGCAGACCTACCAGGCTTCATTTTTGGTCACGATGGCCTCCTGCAGCCCTCTGCAAGCGAAAACGAAGTTCAGTTTTTTCTGGCAGAGGCACTGGCGGGCTGGTCCTTCGCTGTTTCTAGGGTGGCCCCGTGGGCCAGATTTAAGCACCCTGTGAGCCAGATCCGGCCTGCAGGCTGGATTCGGCCTGCGGACCTTGAGTTTGACACCCCTGCTCTACATATTCTGTTTAAATTTTTAAAAATGCCAGTATTCATAACCCATACTTTAATACAAAGTAGATTATAGGAATGAAATAGATTAAAACATGGCCCCCAATAATCTGTTAATAATTGAAGCAAAAATCTGCAGGGATGACAAATGATGATACCAAAATGACCATGACACAAATTCTGCTGCATTTTTTGCTTGCCTATCAACATCAAATATAGATTCAGCTAATGGAATGAACAGGAAAAATCCATATTCAAATACATTAAGCGAAACGTTTGCATCATGATATCATGATTCACATTTTGTCATTTCAATCATGGTTTGTGGCAGTTATCATTTGCAGATGGTGCTTTAAATTGATATTGGACTCTGAACAATTCTGAGCTGTATTCCATAAATAGATAATTCTGACTTTGCTAGGTGAATCCTTTTGGCATGACTTTGCATGCAGCTTAGTCATTGCTGATATATAAAAGACACTAATTCTATAGGCTCTGTTTATTTATATATCTATTAAGCTTTACAGATGGTCACTTTGACTTTGTAACCATGAAGGTGGAGAGTTTTAGCTCACATAAAACTTATTGTATATACTTTTTTATTTAATTCATTTTTGTCAAGTACGTGTTGGTAATATAAATAGATATAACATTGTTTATATACATAAGATGGGTACTGATAAGAGGGAACATTAGGACAGGGA
>JALIGW010000006.1:57505050-57570050 GCA_023053685.1 Diadophis punctatus similis | reverse complement strand
TTGCTTGCCATCAGTGTATTAAATATTAAATAATATATTTAATATTAAATAATAAGGATATTTAAGATATTAAATAATGAAGAGCAGTCTCCACTCCATAGGAGGAAATGTTTTTGCCTACCACTGTCTGGCTTGGCCATCTTGAAATGCATACCTTTTTTTTAACCTTTTCTTTGATTTGGTTGCCTTTTTTTATCACACCCAGTTAGGATAAGATTTCCCCCCACAAAGTATTCAGTCCTAAATGAAATCCTATCAACAATAAAGTTTTATTAACTTAGTCAAGCAGAGTTAGCTCCATCTATCTTCATTCATACACTTTTTACTTGGACCCATTCAACCAGATTTGGCCAAAGCATTGCCTAAGGGCAATGGGAAAAGGCTAGTCTGAACACAGAAACAAACTCAACTCTTTTCTTTGCTCTGCTTACTTTTATATATATAAATATATAAAATGTCGCGGGACAGATTTTGAGACATGGGCTGTTGATGGATGAACTTAGGTACTTGAGAAATGAGTCACTGGTTTCCAAGCTCTGTTGAAGTTACCAGGACCTTTCAGCATACAGCACATAGTAGCTGGCTTCCCCTTGTGATTTCCTGCCACTGCGAATGTGCTGGCTCTACTTCAAGCTTATGGCAGACAGTGCATAAGTTCATAAAGATGGCTGTGCTCTTGCCTGGTGTATAACACTTCACAGAAGTGGAAAAGAGATTCCCATAGGAAAGTTTCTGTGAAAAAGTATAGGGTGAATAGTTATTAGATGTTGAAGTCTTCTGGCATGGAAGATGATAGCACTGCTAGATACCCCACAGTTATTCCTACTTATTTAGATAATCAGTTTAAAAGGTAGATTATAGTAATAGTAGCAGAGTTGGAAGGGACCTTGGAGGTCTTCTAGTCCAACCCCCTGCTTAGGCAGGAACCCTACACTACTTCAGACAAATGTGTATGAATATTTTTGTTTGTATGTATAAATATACGCACAGATGTGAATTCATACACAACTAATTGGAATATTTTCCCTTTGTGCTTCAACTAATGGGGTAGAACTGTCAATTTTATCTAGTTTCTCCAAACTAACAAGAAGTAAAAGGAATTATCGGTCAACTTAATGTTTAAACGTTTGTCATATCTTACAGCATTGTGTGTGTTTGTGTCTTGTGTGCATATACTTACATCATACATACAGAGGTGGGCTGCACTTTCTTTAACAAAGAGTTTGCTGGTTGTGAGCGTGCATGCATGCTTCCCTCGCACGCGCCCCATTGGAGCCGAGTTGGTGCAGTGGTTAAATGCAGCACTGCAGGCTACTGCTAGTTCAGCAGTTCAGCTGTTCAAATCTCACCGGCTCAAGGTTGACTCAGCCTTCCATCCTTCCGAGGTGGGTAAAATGAGGACCCAGATTGTTGGGGGCAATATGCTGAACTCTGTAAACCGCTTAGAGAGGGCTGTAAAGCACTATGAAGCGGTATATAAGTCTAAGTGCTATTGCTATTGCTATTGGGAGAGAAATGGAGCTTCAAACAGGCTCCTAATCAACTCAGGCAGCTCCGATGAGAACAGCAGGGGTGGCGCGGAACTCAGCTGGGCCAGCCAACAATCCAGAAAGTAAGTTATAAATGGATAGCATAAAACAAGGGCGGGTGGCTGGGCCCAACCAGTGATCAGAGCTAAGGGTTCAGCTGAACCCTTGCGACCATGCAGCAGCCCACCACTGCATACATAGGTTACATACACACATGAAAATCATTGATGTAATCCCCAAGGATTCTTTGCACTAGTGCATGAAATCTGGGTAACATACCGTATTTTTCAGAATATAAGACGCATCTTCCCCCCCCTAAAAGTGGCTGAAAATTTGGGTGTGTCTTATACTCCGAATGAAGCTTTTCCGAAGCTTCCCCCCCCAGCCCTAACGAGGTGCTAACGATCTTCCCTGGCTCTTCCCAGCTTGCAGACTTGTTTTCATTGCTACTCCTTCTGAAAAAGGTTTTTTCAGCCCTAACGAGGTGCTAAAGATCTTCCTGGCTTGCAGGATTTTTTCATTGCTACTCCTTCCTAGGAAGTTTTTTTCCAGCCCTAAATCTTTGCAGGCTTGTTTTCATTGCTACTCCCTCCAAAGAAGATTTTTTCCAGCCCTAACCAGGGGATAAAATAATGTGCTGAAGCTGACCAGACTAAGGACGCTAGCCAGATGAATACCTGGTAGGTAGATTTCCCCCCCTATTTTCCTCCCCAAAAACTAAGGTGAGTCTTGTACTCCGGTGCGCCTTATACTCCGAAAAATACGGTAAGTGAATTTAGAGTTTCTTGGTCTGTTGTAAAGATAGAGAAGAATGCAAAAGCCTTTTGTTTGCACACATTCTTTTTAAAAGCAAAGCAAACAAAGTCAGGTGCATTTTCTACCTTGTATGTATTCTGCCAACAAGATCTTGCTTCTGCTAAATTCTCTTTCCCCTGTTGCTAGTCTCAAATGGATTACTAATGTCTTAATTTTAATGTATTGCATTCATTGAGAGAAGCCACTTTTCACCTTAACTCATCAAATCGTAGAGCTGGAAGGGACTCTGGAAGTTTTCCAGTCCAACTCCTCCAAGGCAGGAGTCATTATACATGGACAAAAAATGCTTGTCCAATCTTTTCTTAAAATCCTGCAGCAGCCCTTTAAGAATTGAACCTATTCAAAGTAAGCTAGATTTTCTCTTATAAATTCCTTACCTATTTAGATCTGCATTCTTCTTCTGTCTCACACTAGTAGCATATTCCAATTGTGGATACCACCCCATCAAGTTTTGGTAATAGCATTAGTATCATATTGTACTGGGACTTTTAAGTTCTCCCTGTAATACTTTGAGCATTAGAGTATAGGCCAGTGATGGCGAACCTTTTTTGGCTCGGTTGCCAAAAGGGTGTGCGCACACACGATAGCGTGCGCGTGCGTGCCCACATCCATAATGCAATGCCCTCACCCCATGCATGTGCACAACCCCCGCACTGCCCCCGCGCATGCACACAAGCCTCACTGAAGCCTCTGGGCTTCCGGTAGGCCCATTGGGGCATTTTTCGCCATCCCCAGGGTTCAGGAGGCTTTCCTGAAGCCTGGGGAGAGCGAAAACGGCCAAAAAGAAGGCCGAAAATCAGCTGACCAGCATGCACATGTGCGCTGGAGCTGACATAGGGCAACGCCTCACGTGCCCTCAGATATGGCTCTGCGTGCCACCTGTGGCACCCGTGCCATAGGTTCACCATCACTGGTATAGGCATCTGAGCCCTTTATGGCTGACCTTCCATTTGTTAACTGCATTGCCTATTTTGTATCTGAGTGCTCCTTCCTTCTCATAACTTTCTTATTCTTTGTCAGATTCATTTGGGGGGGGGGGTTATGCATTGGGTTGGTCCTAGAAATTTGTCTCCTTGCCCCTGTAGATTTAGTTTAAAGCTCTTGAGATGACCCAAGCAAGATATCTTCCAAATACATTTTTCCCCAGCTCTTGTGAGGTGCAGCCCATCTCTTTCCAAAATAGCTTCATGTAGATAGTGTAGACCAGTGATGGTGAACCTTTTCGGCACTGAATGCCCAAACTGGAATGTGCACGCACATGCGTGCATGCGCGTGCACCAGAGCACTGGAAACCTGAAAACCCACACGCGCATTGGCCATCTGGTCTTTGGGTTTCCGGCATGTGCCAGCAGGCTGGTCTTTGTGCAAACCGGAGTGCCGGCCAGCTGGTTTTTGGGTTTCCAGCATGCGCATGCATGCAGGCCAGCTGGTCTTCATGCGAGCCGGAGTGCCGGAAACCCGAAGACCAGCTGGAAAGACCAGCTGGCCAGTGCGCATGCGCGTGCTGGAAACCAGAAGAGCAGCTGCTGATGGTGCACATGCCCACATAGATGGCTCTGTGTGCTACCTCTGGCACGCATGCCATAGGTTTGCCATCGTGGGTGTCAGGGGTGGGTTCCTGCTGGTACACTCTTACCTGTTGGTCACCGCAGAGCCGAAGAAGCCAGTGGCGTTCGCGGTGCGGGGCTTCCCCCGCCCGCCTGGACGCTGCCATTTGCATTCTTTTGCCCTCTGTGCATGCGCAAAGCGTTCTGCTTGCGCAGAGGGCAAAAGAACTCAAATGGCGGTGTCTAGGTGGGTGGGGGAAAGCGGGCGGGGGAAGCCCCACACCGCGAATGCCACTGGCTTCTTCGGTTCTGCGGCGACCAACAGGTAAGAGCGTACCGGCAAGAACCCACCTCTGGTGGGTGTAGACCATGGTCCAGAAATTCAATGTTTTCTTGATAGCAGCATCTCTTGAGCCAGCAGTTTCCCTCTGAAATATTCCATTCTCTCATTGGACATTGACCATCTGTTGGATGTACAGATGAAAACACCACCTCTGCTCCTAACCCTTTCCCCCTCTTAACTCCTCATTCTTCACTGATACTTTTTTTCCAGGCTGCTTTTCTTATGCTCAAATGTCTGAACTGAATCTTTGCTTTAGTTTTTCTTTTTATCTCTTTAAAATTGCTCTTTTCATGACTGCTATTCGCCAGAAAGATCTATAAGACTTTGGAAAGTCCTCAATCTGCTTGAGAGAGAAAAAAATCTGTTTCATGTTAGAGCTGCCAGACTGATATACTGTAGTACCTGCACATTTCTTTTCATTGCCGTTGTATCTAAATGTAAGCACAACTGCTAAACAAAATCAGCACCAAATGTGCATAAGATACGCAGCAAATATCGTCCTTCATATCACGCCATATCTTTCCAATTTTCATAAGTGATATAGTGACTCCTATCGTGATGAGAACTACGCTTTCATCTTAATCTCTGAGTACTGAGAAGTTACTTTGCATCAGTATAAAATAAATGACACAGCATTGAAAGTGTAAACCTGGCCAACTTGCGTACAGAAAGTGTAGCTCAAGTCTAGCTTTACCTAACAGAAATAAGCTTTATTTACTTCAATAACTTCATCTGGTAGAGGTCAAGCTATGGGTGTATAAAGTTAAATGGCTACTGGAATATGATCTTTCAGGTCCTGCCCATTTAGATGTCCATTTAATACTATTTTGAGACAAAGATGCATTGAATTTATACATGTTTGTTTTAATCTGAGGGAAATCTTCAATGCTGGCCTTTCCATTGTGTACTGAATATTATCACTTACTTAAAATTCTCCACATGTGGTTTAGTTAAACCCTACACTTTGTATGCATAACTAATTGCTGGTGTAACTATGGCATTCAAATACTTTGGCTGCCTAATGAGAAGGAAGAACTCACTGGAGAAGCTGGGAATGATTGAGGGCAAAAGAAGAATGGGATGACAAAGAATGAGGTGGCTGGATGGAGTCACTGAAGCAGTTGGCGTGAGCTTAAATGGACTCCAGGGGATGGTAGAGAACAGGAAGGCCTGGAGGAACGTTTCCATGGAGTCGCGATGGGTCGGACACGACTTCGTGACTAACAACAACAACAATAACAACAACAAACTATGGCATTGGAGGTGTCCACTGTTGCTTTGGTGTTTCCCAAATATTATAGTATTGAATATGTTTGAAGTTTGACAGACTTAATGAATCCAAATAACTAGTTTACTATCTAGTTTCATTTCATGAGAAAAATGGAATTGGTTTTTCAAGCATTGAAGGTTTTCTGTTGATTTCAGGGCAACTTTGAGACCGCCTTCTGCCACACAGCTCCCAGCGAACGGTGAGATCCCACAGAGTTGGTCTCCTCCAGGTCCTGTCAGCTAAACAGTGCCGGTTGGCGGGCCCGCGGGGGAGGGCCTTCTCTGTGGCTGCCCCAGCTCTCTGGAACCAGCTACCTCCGGAGATCCGGACTGCCCCCACCCTGTTGGCCTTCCGAAAAGCAGTAAAGACCTGGCTTTTCCGGCAGGCCTGGGGCCGTTGATCTCGCTGTTGTAATCAGCGAGATCCGGCCATGAAATGATATGCATGGGTTTTAAATTGTTTTAATTGTTTTAATGTTTAATGATGTTTTTAATATTTATTATGCTGTTAAGCCGCCCAGAGTCCTTTGGAGTTGGGCGGCATATAAATTTAATAAAATAAAATAATAAATAAATAAATAAATAAACAAACTGTTTTACTTGCCATATTGAACTCGTGTAGCTTCTATTCAGCTCCCGTAACAATACTATTGGTAAACTGGAGGCAGGTGAGCTTCTCACCATCAATGTGATGTAGGCATTCACCTGATGTAGGCGTTCACTTTGAATTTCATCAAGATTATTGGGACATTTATTGTGCGTTTCGATTGATACTCTTATTTTGCTCAAGTTGCTCATGTCATAGTTAATTTTTGTGAATACTTCTATGAGATGGTTTTGGCATGCAGCCCTGAATCCACATTTCCTCCTTACTGTGACTGAAGGAAGCAAATCTCTCCTTCAGCTCTTTTCCTGTCAATGTTTTGCCTGCCCTTTGCAGTGGAGGCTTTATATCCACTCTTTTGTGGAACTTGTGGCTGTACACCACTTGTATTTATGTGCATCTTGACATCGCTGTAGAGTATTTCCCACTGCTACCACTAAGAGGTGTCAATATTGATGGTGTAACAGCTAGCACATTTCATAATAGTTCTTTATCAAACCACTCTTCAGAAACCATAAATGTCTACATATACCAAAACCAGAAAAGTAGTCAATGCCAGCATTTTAATCAATTCCCTCAGTTTTGCATAGCAAATTTTAGCTCCAGCCCTTCAGGGCTTCAATTCAGTTCAGTTCGGTTCAGAAAAGTATATGCAGACATTGACAAGCAAAGAAGCAAAAAGCAAAGATGAAGTTGTAGCAATAACTATTCTGATTTAAAAAAAATTGAGAGTTGTAAAATGTGCACACTGCATACTGATTTTTTTCTAAAGATTTCAGCACTTTCAAACCTTTAGAAAATTAACCAATGGGCACAATGTACAGTCTAATGCAGGGGTATCAAACTCAGGGCCCGCGGGCCGGATCTGGCCCATGGGGTGCTTAGATCTGGCCTGCGGGGCTGCCCTGGAAACAGCAAAAGACCAGCCCGTGGTGCCTCTGCCAGAGAAAACGGAGCTTGAAAGGGCCATGCGCGGCTCTCCCAGGCTCTGTTTTCGGCCGGGACAGCCTCCTGCAGTCCTCTGCCAGCAAAAACAGATTCTTTTTATCTCATTTTGCTGCCAGAGGGTTGCAGGAGGTTGTCCTGGATGAAAATGGGGCCTGGAGGCTGCACATGGCCCCCCAAGCTTAATTTTTGCTGGCAGAAGGCCACATCTACCCCATCCCGACCACCCCCACCTGATCCCTCAAGGTCAAACACAACCCTAATGCGGCCCTCAATGAAATCAAGTTTGACACCCCTGGTCTAGTGTAAGAAAGTTACATGCATTTTAACATGTTTTCAGAATTTGAAGCCTGATGGTTCGGTTCTTGCTTATCACGGAAGACTCTGTGCCAACTTACAACCAAGCGTTCTTCTTTCTTAGCAGAATGGGAAGAGCTTTTCATAACTTTTCAAGTTCTCCTAAGAAAGAAAACTTCTATCCCACTCCTATTACTTTGATTAAAATCCAAGGCGCAAAGATGAGACTGGCAAAACATACTCTGTATTTGTCAATCAAAGAAGGGGAAAATACCGCCCCCCCCAAAAAAACATGAATAGTGAAATCAGCCGCTGGGCTTGTTGGAGTTATCTTCATGGGAAAGATGTCAGTATATTGTTTTCCATGCCTGACTTCTACATGCGAGAGGTAGCAGAGCATATCCTGCTTCTTTTATGTTTCTCAGGAGAGAAGCCAAGTGGCATAATCAATTCTTCCAGCTTTTTGTCTTTTACCTGATGTTTATTTTGCTCAGCGCATAAGTCTCTGCTGCACCGCCACTATTCTGAAATCTCCTGGCTTTCTTGCAATTATTGGAAGAGAAATTGAAGGGGCTAATATCAGACTGCATTATACTGTCATCTCAAGAGAGATAGTTCTTGCTGTCCATCTTTTCAGCTACTACAGGAACAACAAAGTATTCCTTTAATTCTTTAAGAAAAGACCAATATATTGTCCAGGAATAAAATGAAATTAAAGAAAAACAAAGAATAATATTTTCCAGGGCAGCTGCCAAGGGAAACTGAGCAATACCTATAACGTAGTTTAACAGTCTTAGGTGTGCATTACTGTCCTAAAAGAAGGTCAAATAGAAGAAACAATGACTTTTTTCTTTTAGCGATTGGAATTGAGGGAAAAACCAAATTGGTTAAGGGACTAGCAAGGCGACTTGGGTGATGCTTCACCTTAACTTCTAAGTTAACTTCTTAAGATGATCTTAAAGTTCATATTGGCTAGTTTCTGAAAACATATGGCTTGTGGAAGAATATAGTTGCTATCTGAAACTAAGTTGATGGAACAGACCGAATTCAAAGGCCCTAAAGTTGCAGCAAGTTAGGTATGATATACATTTTGATCAGAGGTGGGTTCCTACCGGTTCGGACCGGTTCTGTAGAACCGTTAGTAACTTGGCGGCCTGGGTTGCTGGAACCGGCAGAATGTTTTTTGCTTCTGCGCATGTGCAGAAGCTTTTTTTAGTACTGCGCATGTGCACTGCACAAAACGCGCCTGCAATCGCATCACGTCCCTGAGCGAACCGGCAGTAGCAGAATCTAGAACCCACCCCTGATTTTGATGTGTGCTAGTTTGGAGCTATAGCTTACGAGCCAGGAAATTTGGTAAAAGTGATTAAAAACAGCAACGTGTTTGTGTTGGGTAACTGAGAGGCAAAAATCTTCCAGCTTGAAAGACATTTAGAAAAGTGTCTGGATCTTTTTTTTTTAATATAGTTGTGACAAAAGGTCATGTTTAATGGTCAAGTGAATAAAGATTTCATGCTGCAAGATGTGTAGCTGTCCCCTCTAGTTGTTTTTGCTTAATTGCAGCCAAGAGCATGTAAAATAGGAATTATTGACTTTTGTTGGCTTAAGTCAATATATACCTCTTGGGACAATAAATCTTGATATTCACTGAAACACAAAGTCAATGCACCTTATGTACCTCTATGTCTGTTCATTTACAAGATGTTGAAAGAGGGGCTTGAACGTTTCATTTCACTCTATAGCAAGACACTTAGAGAGAGAAAAGTAACTTTAACCTAGTAAAATGGTAGCAACCTCTATAAAAATGAAACAGTTTGGGGTCAGTTGATGCTGTGATGTTGCTGTATCAAGAGATGGATCGAAGTTATCACAGTAGACATGAGACTTAAGGATAACGTTCCCTCTTCATCTATCTTTATCCATGTAGGAAAAAAAGTATTTTTGGAAAGAGACAGTACAACATACAATGTATGAACTGCAGCAACCACTATGTAGGGCAAACAGGCAGAAGACTGGCAGAACGCATAAATGAACACCAACTGGCAGTCAGAAGATGAAAATTCTTTAATTTCATAACATATGGACAGATTTAACCATAGTTTCAATTGGGAAAATGTGACCATCCGAGATCAGGCCAAGTCCAAAAATGCCAGGGAATTTCTAGGAGCCTGGCACTCTGACAAATCAGCCATCATTAGACACATAGAAATTAACGACATCTATAGACGATGCAAAAGAGACAAACAACCAGCCCAAAAGAGAAAAAGACTTGAGCACTTCTCAACCAATAATCAGCACTCAGATCAGCATAGATTAACTCCAAGGTTAACTTCAGACCAATACCCCAATCAAGAAACTGCCAAAGAGCCATCAGTAAATGGTCCAATCAAAGAATCTCTAAAACCGCCCCTAGCCACATAGACAGGCAAGATACCAGAATATAAACTGATAACAAACAGCACTCTTTACTACTGATGATGTTACCTAGTTAGGGTAATGAAACGTCTGCAAGAAAACAAGCAAGGGAGCACCAAGGAACCCTCAGAGACAGTACTACAACCATTTGTATGTTTGAGAACTTTAGGAAACCAATATATCTGTCTTTCAGAAAAGAAATGTAAATCTTGATGTTATCATCAAGGACACAGTAGCGCTCTCTCTCTCTCTCTCTCTCTCTCTCTCTCTCTCTCTCTCTCTCTCTCTCTCTCTCTCTCTCTCTCTCTCTCTCTCTCTCTCTCTCTCTCTCTCTCTCCTCTCTCCCCTCTCTCGTACACGCACACGCACACGCACACGCACACTTAAACCCAGATGACCCAATTCACATGAACAATACATCAAGAATGTTTGTTATGCCTCCATGTTCCACGCTGTCTTTCTTATGTTGTAACAGAAAATCTCCCAAGACAACAGAAACTGCTTACCAAGGAAGTTTAGTTTTAGGATGTAAAAGAGGAATAAGGGAATGAAATAAGGGTGAAGCCAGAGGCTGAGTTCATGCATCGATCAAAGTCTTAAGAGTTGCTTGTTGGGAACTATCTTAAGAATGTCTTCTGTATGACTTAGTATTGCCTAAGTATTGTGTAGTATATCTTAGTATCAGAGGTGGGTTCCTGCCTGTTTTTGCCGGTGCGGTTAATAGCTGTTGTTCGGCGCAGAGCCAAAGACGCTGCTGCCATTTGTGGCATGGGAGCTTTCCCCGGGCGCTTTCCCCACCTGCATGGACGCCGCCAATTGCGTTCTTTTGCCCTCTGCGCATGCAGAACGCTTTGTGCATGCACAGAGGGCAAAAGAACGCAAATGGCGGCGTCCATGCGGGCGGCGGCAGCGCCCGGGGAAAGCCCCCACGCCGCGAACGACAGCAGCGTCTTCGGCTCTGCGCCGAACAACAGCTATTAACCGCACCGGCAGAAACCCACCTCTGCTTAGTATATCTCAGTATTGTGATTTTCAATGACATACATACATTTCATTTTTGTGAAATTGTTAAATTAAAATGTAATTATATGTTTTCCCCAAGAATAGATTTTTTTGGCACATTAAAGTCTCTTTTTATCACAAGGTGAAATATCCAGTGGCATCATTTGGAAACTTCAAGAACATTGGGATTCCCCTTCTTTATACCTGATCAAGAAACCAAGTTGTGGAATTGCTGAATTTCCCACTTTCCAACCATTATACCAGCCAACACCTTTCTGGCAGTATTTTAACAAGCTAAAATATGTCCCTCATAATGCTAATGGGAATGGAAAGTCTCTTCCATCTGCTGCTACTAGAAGGACAATACTTTCTCTCAAATGTAGCCCTGGATCGCTGCCTGTAATCGTGGGATGAAATTGAACAGCCTGGCCTTAGAAGTTCTCATCTCTCCCACCTCGCCTCATTTCTTTGCCAACCTGGAGGTTTATAGTGAAACAACACTTTAAAATAAAATAAGTAAAGCTGAGATAATATCTGTGATTTGTTAAGAATTATCTTCTTATGCAAAACAGCCTTCTGCTTTTCTGTTTTCTCAATACTTGAGAATTTCTTTATGACAATCCTTATAATACCTTTGGGATTATTTTATATTAGAAGGATGATGATGGTGCTACTGCATATGTTAGAGCATTACCACAGGCAATCCCTTTCTCTAGGAACCCACATCCAAACTTAGACGCTATAGCAAAGAAGGAAGAAGGGGGTTTGGATAGGTAAGAAGGCTTTGAGTTGCATATACAGTATAAGCTACTGAAATAGGGAAGATGGCTAATGAAGAATCAACTAATCAAGGGTTTCAGGTCTAGAATTGAAATCATGTAGTTCTTTATCTTACTCTACTGTGGTAACAGACATTCATTATTTGGTGTTGAATATAGAGGACAGTTGCCTGAAAACATTTAGGCCTAAATTATATACTTCCAACCTTGCCCTCATCGGTCCTCATAGCACATTTCAGTCCCATTACTTTTTATTCCTCAAAAAACTGAACACACACACACACACACACACACACACACACACAGAGAGAGAGAGAGAGAGAGAGAGAGAGAGAGAGAGAGAGAGACAGACAGACAGACAGACAGACAGACAGACAGACAGACAGACGACAGACAGACAGACAGACAGACACAGACACACACACACACAGAGAGAATGAGTGAGAGAGACAGACAGACAGACACACACAGAGAGAGACACAGACACACACACACACACACAGAGACACACACACACAGAGACAGAGAGACAAAGAGAGAGAAAGACAGAGACAGAGACAGAGTTAAAGAGAGAGACAGAGAGACAGAGAGAAGCAGAAACAGAGACAGAGAGACAGACAGAGACAAAGAGACAGAGACAGATGCTATATGTTTTGGAAAAATAAAAAACAGAACATTCCCACATATCCTCTTGGTCATTCAATAACTAAGTAAGTTGAAACAACTGACTCAGTTATCTGCTGCACATTCAATTGCACGTGGTTGTTTTAGAACTTTACAGTGAAATATAAAGAAAAAAACTGGTCAACCATCACTTTCCAGTCTTTCAAACAGAGATAGCATTGCTTAAAATGCCATATCCACAAATATTCACAGATATTCACAAGTTCATAAGCTTTAAATATTTGTTTTACATTATAGAAAACTAGTAAGTATAGAAATATTTTTGTTCTTATTTAGCATGCTGTTCATGCTATTAGTAACAATGAGAATGGCATTTTCAAACTTAAGTGAAATCATTGTAGATTTGACTGTGATATAAATCTATTGAGGCTTCAGCTGAAACTGATTTTTGCATAGAATAGAATAGAATAGAATAGAATAGAATAGAATAGAATAGAATAGAACAGAATAGAATAGAATAGAATAGCTTTATTTGGCCAAGTGTGATTAGGAATTGACACAAGGAATTTGTATCCAGTGCAGAAGCTCAGTGTACAGTTATTACTGAAGGAAGAAAATGTTACTGTCATCTAGGTGTCCTATATGAAAAAATAATTTAAGAGCTATGTCTTGAGTTCCCCCCTTTAAATTTCACTGTAATCAAAGTTCCGAAATAATCATGCACAACTGAATGAAATAATGCCTGAGAGGACATACCTGCATGTACCCAAACATAATGCAAAGCAGTTTGGTATGAACCCATTTTGAAAGTTTCTGACTTCATCACCCACTAGAAGTTTTCCAGATATATATGTTTTCACAGAGGTTATTTGAAAAGCAAAATCGTTATTTTATTGTTACGTTTGGGAGAGCAGGACTTTGTACAATACAGCTTTGATCAATGCAACCAGTGTTGCTGTTGTCTGGCTAGAATGTGATTGCATGGGCAAACAAAGTTAATGTACAAATCATTCAGTCAGAAAATTAAGCAGACAATCCTTCATATTGAGTTAGAACCCGTGTGTGTGTGTGTGTGTGTGTGTGTGTGTGTGTGTGTGTGTGTGTGTGTGAGAGAGAGAGAGAGAGAGAGAGAGAGAGAGAGAGAGAGAGAGAGAGAGAGAGAGAGAGAGAGAGAGAGAGTCAACCTACTTAGATTTCAGTCATTTTTAATCCAAGAGCTACAGCAAGCCTGAGAGATTTTTCTGCCTGAGGCTGAGGTGCAGATGGTCTGTTCCCCAAGTTATGCTGTATAAATATGCAAGGCTTTCAGATATTTTTTTCCCTAATATGAAAAATCTAGCAAGTATTATTTTCTCTGCTAGCAAGTCAAAACATGATAATATTGAGCATGGAATAATTTGCTAACCTTTCCTAAATTTCAAACTCTCCAGCAACCAATTCTCCCTTGCCTTCAACACTTTTTGAACTATTACAGAGACATGAAATGCTTCTTTGAAGATGAGGATTTTTCACATTTTCTTAAAAGTTGGACAATGTTCATCTACATTTCTTCCAGATGCATCAGACAGACTAATTAAGAAACCTGCAACATTTCAAATGGTTACATATAAACAGGAAGATGCTATGAGAAGTGAGTTATTCCTAAGAATTTCTACCAAATCTGTCCTTAAAATTAAATAAAATCAAGTATTTGATTTGAGTGGTAGATTTCCAGCCACAATCAGTGAGAGATAGAGATTGCCCAGACAATGAATTAGGATGTCTATGAAGATTCTCAGTCATCCGGGTCATGTTCCAAAGGTGCTTTTTCAAGAGACAAATGGACTTACTTTGTTTTTGCTTGAAGACGTTTTGCTTCTCATCCAAGAAGCTTCTTGGATCGTTCCATTCCCCACCATTCAGTCAGAACTAAAGAAGCTTCTTGAACGAGAAGTGAAACATCTTCAAGGAGAAACAAAGAAAGTCCAGTTACCTCTTGAAAAAAACACTTTTGGGACAAGGAATTAGGAATGAACCAACATACAGGTAGTTCTTGAGTTGACTGTAATTTATAATGGTCACAAAATGGGTTGATCAATTTTATGACCTTTTTTGTTAGTGATTGTTGAGCAAATCATGACACTCATTAAGCAAACACTGCCATAATTAAGAGAACACCACAGTTGTTAACTGTATCAATGTTCACTATGGATGCTGTTTTGCTGAAAAACAAAAGTAAATGCTGTTTTTTTTGGCAAAACCATCATAAACTGCAATCACATGATTGAAGGATGCTACAAAGAACTGTCAATTGGTGAGCCCCTAAAATGCAGCCACATGACCATGAGGAGAAGCCCAATCAGTGGAACTTTAAATCTGGGTCATAAGTACCCTCAGGAAGCTCCATTGGAATTTCAGTCACTAAGGTACCAGTTGTAAGTTGAGGACTATCTGTGAATACTGTATGATTGCCCTATCTCCTATGTCCCTAAACCTATCTGCAAAAAGAGAGAAATAAAAAGTATATTCAATATATCCTGTTTCCCCCCAAATAAGACATCCCCTGATAATAAGCTTAATCGGGCTTTTGAGTGCATGGTTATAAGGCCAAGCACGTATTTCAGGGTTCAAAAAAATATAAGACAGGGTCTTATTTTTGGGAAAACACGGTATGTATGTGTGTGTGTGTGTGTGTGTGTGTGTGTGTGTGTGTGTGTGTGTGTGTGTATGTACATAGACACATAGACAGATATAGAGATAGAGATGGAAACAGGTAACAATAGTTACAAAATTCTGGTTCATGAAATTACTGCAGAATTCAAGAACTTACCAGAAAGAACAACATGACAAAAGAAAGTCAATCGCAACAACTATAAACATGTAATGTAGAGTCACTCTGTGGCTAGATGGGCAACAAATAAATTTAATAAATAATAGATATGTAATGTAACATCCTACATTACAAGCAAATATCCACAATGTACATAAATAAGTTCTAGCTAGTATGAACCTTAAAAAGAATAGGATGAAATAAATAAATACAAATCCACTAATTCTATAGTATATTCTTTTTTCCCATTCCTCCACCATGAAGAGAAAACTCTGAAAGCTGCAAGCTTCTTTTTTGTTTTTTTATTTGTCCTCTTGGCTCATAAGCATCTGTCCCTAATAACAACTTAGCTTTATATATTTGCACTGTAAAATGTGTGGTCACAATAAAGAAAAAAACCAGAAGTATTCTAATCAGGGTTACCACAACTTTTTCCTAATCATTCAGTGAACAGTCTTTAGAATCTTGCGGTTATGATAGCAATAGCAATAGCAATAGCACTTAGACTTATATACCACTTCATAGTGCTTTACAGCCCTCTCTAAGCAGTTTACAGAGTTCAGCATATTGCCCCCAACAATCTGGGCCCTCATTTTACCGACCTCAGAAGGATGGAAGGCGGAGTCAACCTTGAGCCAGTGAGATTTGAACAGCTGAACTGCTGAACTAGCAGTAGCCTGCAGTGCTGCATTTAACCACTGCGCCATTTCAGCTCTTGTGAAGTGATTGCCACTTCAATAATAATAAAAAAAACAAGAAGAGAAAAGAAGCATGATGTAAATGGAATATTTCAGCAGAGTTGATGGGAAAACAGGATAGCTTCTTATCTTTTCATCAGTTGATGCGGAAAGGGTTAGTAACTCTCTTTCAAGCACATCTGAATGCAGGACAATTTTCGCACAATTCTTCCATGCAGAAACATTTGGCCATTTGGTGTGTACCACTCCATTCTTGAGTGAGGGAGTGGTACCATAACCAAAGGCAAAACTTTATTTCTTCAGCATTGGCTCGATTCTATTCTATTCTATTCTATTCTATTCTATTCTATTCTATTCTATTCTATTCTATTCTATTCTATTCTATTCTATTCTATTCTATTCTATTCTATCCTCCCCTCCCCTATCCTAGAAGAGCCCAAGAAGACAGTTGAAGTTGGTTGTGCTTATTCCTTTTTACAGTTTTTGTGGCATTCTCTAAATTTGTAGTTCTATGATTACTTAGCTATGAACTTTCTTAGGGCAATACTCTGCTGAAAGAGTTTGCTACGAGGCCGATCCTTCAGGTATATTGTCAAAATTATATAATAAATCACGAAGGATGATTATTTCTGCTTTCTTTTATTATCAGAATTATAAGACTTGCCACTGACCTTATAAAATGCTCATCTGTTTCTCCTTTTAATTCTGGTTAGATTAAAAATGAGATTTAACACTAATTAAAATGTTGGAGGTACAGTTAGTCTTTATTGCCAACAGATCTGCAATAGTGGGTATGTGAGCACATCGTTTGCACTGTTATTTGGTCAAAGAATTCATTCAGCAGCAAAAGCAATAAAAGTTATAGCTGATCAAAAAAGCATCCCACCCACATTAAAAAAATGTGCTTTATCCGAGAAGATATTAATATTAGCCACAGAGGTTATATTAATATTAATCAGAATGATTATTTATATAAGGCATTTTCTGGAATGGCTTTATTAGAACAGACCTTTAAAAATAGTTATTTTAAAAATCTAGATTTCTGATTTTGGCAGAAAACTTGGATCTTTGTATATAATTTAACATCGTTCTTTGTATCTGGGGCCCGTTCAATCTGATTTCCTTTGATTTGCTTTAAATTTGTATTACCTCAGTTAAAAATAGATCTTATTCAAGTGAAATTATTCTATTATTAACAACTTCCAGTGTTCCATTAAAGGCCTGTGTCAGCATGAGCTTTGTCAAAGGAGGCTCTTAAAAGAAGCTCAGTTGTGTACAGTTTAGGTCACATGTGACAAAAATTAAATTGGCACACTTCAGCATAGAGACTTTGTGTTCCTGGCATTGATAGTGAGCCCAATGCCGTTGAGAGAAGGCTCAGCTGTCATTCAGTGATCCATTAGCACTCCAGTTCCAGCCCGCAGTGTCATATTGCTCATTCTCACAAAGATAGTATTCCCTGGAGAAGCCCAATACCTGGAGGAAGAAAAAAGAGGACAGACGTGACAGCCGCACTATCAAACCAAGAGCAAATGGCATGGGCAGCAGCCGAGATGTCAGTTTGAGCGCCGACATCTTAAAATCGAGATGGAGAATTGAAACCTACTGTGTGTATTATTAAATGATCCCTCATGATCCCTTCCTTCCTTCTGGTTGGAGAGCATCTTTAATGACATCTTTCTCTTTTCGGCTCCAGCAGGAAATCAAGGCAACCACCAGGCATCCTTTAACTTTCAACGGCAAAAACCTTTCATTCCATTTGTACAGCCGGCTTGTTCGTGGAAGCGGTGAATAAAATAAGCACCCACTGTTGCTTTTCTGGCTGGGAGGGAGAATCTTCTTTCAGAGTTATCGTGAAGTAAAAAAAGAAGGAAAAAATATAGACAATACATTTTCCTCTCTTAGTCCCTTGGCTGACTGAAGAATGATGAAGCTAAGATGATCAGCCTAAAGAAAAAAATTCCGAGATTTTTGTGTTTGTGTGTGTCAGCGTACATATGTCTTTTACTATCTGGGTGGTGGTAAACCCAGTGGGGAATAAAGCAGATTGCCAGTTTATCTTTGGAATTCTATCAACTCCCTTCAGTGGATTAATGCCCCAAGGATTGAAATAACGATGGTGTGGCTTTATCTGTAGCCAGTAGAAAATTCCATTGTATATTCTTCTCTGTTTGGCTATCTGTGTTTATGCACCTGGTTGAGAAGGAGAAAAAAATAAAGCCAGCATAGAACTATTAGGTCCTTTATACACTAAGATTGGCAGGTTACCAAATCTCCTCCCAGCCCTACATCTTTGGATTAAAGCTTCCGGCGTTATCCTCGAGGGTCCATCTTCAATGTTGCAACTCAATTTGCTGTAAAGCAAATGTATGCCACCATCTTGCCCATAATGGACCAAATATAATTAAACCAAGACAATTGTGCAAACTATATAAAAAGGACATATGCTAAGGAGCCGAAGTGGCACAGTGGTTAAAAGCAGCACTGCAACCTACGTCAGCTGACTGCTAGTTCAGCAGTTCAGCTGTTCAAGTCTCACCGGCTCAAGGTTGACTCAGCCTTCCATCCTTCTGAGGTCGGTAAAATGAGGACCCAGATTGTTGGGGGCAATATGCTGAACTCTGTAAACCGCTTAGAGAGGGCTGTAAAGCACTATGAAGCGGTATATAAGTGTAAATGCTATTGCTATTGTTCTTTATCCCTCCCACAGAGACAATTCTTCATAATTTTCAACAAAAAGCACCCCAGGAATGCTGTGTTAATCATAGGTGTGCTTAAATGTAACCTGGTGTAAAGTTCACAAACTTTAAAATTCACATCATTCTGAATATTTTTCATAGCTGATTTCTCAACTCCCACCCCCCCCCAACCTTAATAGTTTAGGACGACTCCTGAGAAACAATTCTCAAAAGATTTCATGGACAAATTTCAGCAGTAAATCATTTCCTGCAGTAGTGGGTTCTAAAACCCGTTGCTACTAGTTCGCTCGCTCGCTCCCACAACACTTTTGTGCATGCGCAGAAGCTTCTGCACATGCGCAGAAGTATCTTGGGTGGTTGGGCGTAGCCTCCTGCTGCCGCTACTACCAGCTCTAAGAACCGGGCCAAACCTGGAGCAACCCACCGTTGATTTCCTACCAAAATTTACTGGTACATGCTTGATGACTAGCAATTTTCAGCAACAAATGGGGAAAGGTTCCTGGAGTCTGCAGCTACTGCAGGCTACTCCAGCTGATTGCTAGTTCAGCAGTTCAGCTGTTCAAATCTCACCAGGCTCAAGGTTGACTCAGCCTTCCATCCTTCTGAGGTCGGTAAAATGAGAACCCAGATTGTTGGGGGCAATATGCTGAACTCTGTAAACCGCTTAGAGAGGGCTGTAAAGCACTATGAAGCGGTATATAAGTCTAAGTGCTATTGCTATTGCTATATCCAAATTTCAGATGCAGGTAGAGAAAGCAGGTCTAATTATATGTAATAACTATCATAATTCCTTCTGCAGGCAAGGAAAATCCTTTTACTTTGTCATTCCGACTCAGACATAGAAACAAGGCAACGGCAAACCACCATTGTAAAATGTTGCCAAGACACTGCGTGCTCCTGCCCATGTAATTGCGAAAAGAGTCAAGATTGTCAAAGCTATCATAATAAATAGAACATGACTGAGTTAGGCAATCAATTTGATACTAATATGTATGTGGAAATGCATTTTAAAAAGAATGAATTAGCTTATCAGTATTCTTAACCAAGTCAGATTCACTAATGCACTAATTGATGGATAAGATGTTCCTGCTCGTTATGGGTAGGAAATGGAAGCATTAAAAGATTACACTGATCAGCATAAACTTTCATGAAGGACTAATATTTACTGGCTATTCCAAGATTATAGGAAAAGTCAATAAAAAAGCTCTGATTAAATTGACTGGCACTCCTTAAACTCAGCACACCATTCTTATCATAATCCTTCCTCTAGCAATCATTTAAAGAGACAAGCTAGAACATGCTGTTTCCAGAAAAAATGTACTAGGAATAATTTGCCAGCACCCCAATTTTTGTAAGTGTCAACTGACAATTATGTTCCTATTTTTTTCTTACATTTGAAATGTCCTTTTAGGAGGGGCCTGTTTGCTGCTTTTCTGTTCTGAATTTTCTAGAATTCAGAGAACTCTACAGAATCATTCATTATCTTTGTCTGGTATTGAACACTTTCCTTTTGTGGGAAGAAATATCCATCTGGTTCAGTTCCAAGCTGGGAGAAAGACACTGGAAACATGGAGGCTGATTGGAAAGAAAGTTTAATGATGAAGCAGAACCACATGGGTTCTGGGCAGCTGACCACATGGAGTTGAGAGTGGGGCTTTTTATGCCTTCTCTTGGGTTTTGCACTTGAGCTTCCTGTTCCTATGCAAGAACATGTATTCTATTGGCTGTTGTCAGACTCCCATGTAGGGGTTATGTAGAGGTCATAGCTGGCTCTATAGTCAAAGTACAAATCCTAGATGTTTATCTGAGCTAAGTGGTTGGCATTTCTGACGGTGATGCAATGAAGGCTTGTGTTCTGAAATTGTGTTGGGCAATTCCTAATGTGGCTTAATGGCTTTTGTCCTGTTTTGGCTCTTGGGTGAGGGCTAATCCTATCACTCTGCCTTTGTTCAGACTTTGCTGCAGGGAATTTCAAAATATCCTGTCTTGAATGGATTTCTGCCTGCAGTATTTGCTTTGCCTATGAATAGAGCTACCTAGATACTTGGCTTCTTTCAATAAGCTCTTTATCTCTTAAGTGCTGACATCTGCCGAGGGCTATTAAGAAAGGTGGGAGCTGCTTTCTGTCTCCAAGAGCATTTTATCTCCATTCCTCATTTAGGGAAATATAATATTCTGCCTTTTTAAAAAATATTCCTCAAAATATTTCATTCTTGTAGGAGGGTGGGTGCTGACTTTCTAGACTTTCCCCCCAAAATAGAGTTAGATTACAATATAGGCAGATAAAAACAGAATTAGCAACGTCTTTCTTTAAAATATTTGTAAACTACCCCAAATCACACCTTTCTATTTATACCATTGAAATTGGTTCTTTTTCTAATTTTTCAACGAAGGAAGTTTATACTTTTATCTTACATAAAATTCTAAAACGGATGTCATTTGGAACAACTGTAGCTATATTATATTAGACCAGATTATCCAGTTCTTTTTCCAACTTTCTGCCTTGAACCCGTTTTACTCTCTAAAATTCCAAATATTTGCTTTGTAGGACATTCCATCTTTTTAACATCTTCTTTTTTTTAAAGCATCCATTTTATTTTCCATTTTATTTCAAATAATATCTGAAGTATATGTTGTGTAACAAGTTTCTTCAGATTACTCCAGTGAGCCCCTTTTTTTACCCTTGTTCTAAAGGACATTTTTTAATAGTAATAAAGAAAGTAAAGATATCTCAAATAGGCAAAATAAAAAGACAAGCCTCTTCTTTTTTCTCCTTTATTATCTGTGCTTTTTACAGTTTTGTTTTACTTTGTTTGTACTTCTCAATAGTTTCAGTTACAGCAGTGTTTCCCAAAGTGTGGTACGCGTACCCCCAGGGGTATGGGAAGAGTTTGGTGGGGGTACGCGTTGCATCGGAGTTTGGTGGGGATCATGTGGGAATATCCACTGCACCGTGCTTAGCTGCGCCCACAGAACAAGGAAAGAAATAGGCGCGTATCGCAGTTTTTACATGGGAACTTGGGCCATCGTACATCGTATCGCAACTCATTATGGCGGGAACTTCTGTGCATCCTTCGCGCAGCTCGGGTTCGGCCATTTTTAAACTGCGGGAACATTAACAGTTGACGTTGAGCCGCGGAGCTGTTTAAATGACGGAGAATTGCAATGTTATCTAACTGTTAGACAGTCTTGTGAGGCGTGACACGGTGTGAATATACTGCACTTCGTTACAGAGACAACTTACTTCTTTAATAGTTAGTTCCGGGCGCCTGTTATTGTGCTTTAGTAAGTTCCACTGATTTTGATTATTTTTATAAAATACAATTTTTATCCCTAACAGAGATTATGGATCGCTGGTTGAAATCTGGAACTACTAAACCGAAAGAAAGTAATGATTGTAGTAGCAATCATTAGAAAAAATAAATATATTTTGATTTTTATTAAAGCATATGTTTTTTATGAGAGGTACTCAGCATTACGAAAATTATAGAAAGGGTACACATAAGTCATAAGTTTGGGAAACACTGAGTTACAGCATGCATCAAATCTCCATGGCAACTAAACATCAAAGACTGATTCTTTACCTTATCTTTTGTTATGTAGATTCCGACAATTAAATACACTGTTAGGAATAAATAACAAGCATTCCTAGGCAGAAATAGTCTTCTAACTGGTTTAGTGCAAATTTATCCCAAGGCACTTTCATCAAAAATAAAAATGATACAAATACAAGTAGAAAAATGGAAAAAATGATTATTTTAAATTTTTACTGTTTTAAGTTTACTCAGTTTGCAATTTACTCATGGGGAACTGCTGTCTGGAGCACACATTGTTTTTCTCAGTCTCTTCCTGTTATCCAGGGAGATTGAGCTAACCCAGGGGTCGGCAACCTTAAACACTCAGAGAGCCATTTGGACCCATTTCCCACAGAAAAGAAAACACCGGGAGCCACAAAACTCTTCCCGTGCCTGACTATTTCCTGAGCGGCCACAAAACTAGCATATATAGTTGAATTAAAGGTTCTGTTTTCTTCTGAAACTTTTCTTTTCTTGGATTTATCCATGCTTTGACTACCAGGGGGTCGAAAAGCTTAATAAATTGCGCATTGGTGGGTGTCGCACATTGGCAGTTGTGACGCATGTTTTGAGCAAAGGAGCCGCAGCAGAGGGATGAAAGAGCCACATGCGGCTCCAGAGCCATGGGTTGCTGACCCCTGAGCTAGCCTGAACCCTCCTTCCAACCAGCATTTTGATTTGTGGTGTCCCTCTGCTCCTTCAGATAATGTCAACTCATCATACTTTCTCAGCAGAAGCTCCAAATGATTTTTTAGGCTTTTTGGGCCAAAGGCAGATTTGCATTTTTGAGACTGTGCTATGACACTGTCCCAAAATATTTGTAATGCCTGGTGTAAGTTAGCTTTTAAAAAAATCTGAGAAACAACCACAATGTGAATTTAAGGGAATGAAAGTGTTGGAAGAAATGTCCATCTGGTTCAGTTCTGGGAGAGAGGCACTGGAGATAAAATGGAGGCTGGAGGCTCATTGGAAAGAAAGGTTCTCTTTATTGATGAAGCAGCACCACCAACCACATGTAATTCTGGGCAGCTGACAAAATGGAGTTTAGAAAGGGTGGGTTTTTATACCTTCTGGATTCCTATGGGGGTCATGCAGGGGTTATGCAGGGGTCATAGCTGGCTCTATAGGCAAAAGAGGAAATGCAAAGTTCTAAATTTGTCAACTTTTAGTTTGTTGCTTATCTGAGTTTCTGTCTTGACCCAGTCTTTCTGAACGGATTACCAAATCTGCATTTCTAAAAGCTGGCCTCCTCGGTTTCTGCTTGGGGCAGGGAAAGGGGGCTGGTTTCTACATCCCTTAAGATTTTTTTCCATTTCTCCTTTTGGGGATATATTCTATCCTGCCTTTTTAATATTTCTCAAAATATTTCATTCTTCTAGGAGGGGGGAGCTTCCCACAAAGGAAAACAATGATTAATAGATATAAAATATAATATACTCCTTGATCAATAAAATATTTATTCTTTCATCCTTGGGAGGAAAAATACAAAAAAGTGAACCTTTTGCATTTGGAAAACATCCAAGCACTTTCTGTTTGAAATGTGCTATATTTTTTTTATTCTGGTGTGACATTTAAATCAATAACATGCAGTAAAAGCCCACATTGGTGTGATTTTTTTTATGGCTCCCACCAGTTTAAAATTTCAGTGTACAATACAAGGAAAGGGGAGAAGAGGGAAAATAGGTTAAAACTCAAACTGAAAGTACTACATACCATCATCTTGCTAGATAGATGAAAGAGAAGTGCTTAGAAAAGGCGTTGTATCTTACTTGAACGCCCCTTCTCGTAGGGCGGAGCTAGCCTCCAAGATTGGGATGATACAATCCATCAGCCAATCAGGACTGAGTCTGACTCTATAAAAACTGTCCTCCTGTTGTGCACCCCCTCTTGAGACGAAGGATGAAGTCAGACCCGAAGTGTTACTCCCCAACCGAACTTTATTAACTGCAGGTAATGAAAACAACAATAAACAGTAACAACCTAGGGTGGGACTTGGAGGCTAGCTCCGCCCTACGAGAAGGGGCATTCAGGTAAGATACAACACCCTTTCTCCATAGTGGGTGGAGCTAGCCTCCAAGATTGGGACATGCCAAAGCAATAATCCCATTGGGAGAGAGTTAAGGTATATCGTCCAGCCCTGTTGCTGATATAGAGAAGTATAGAGAAGAAATTGTCTTAGCAATAAGACCTGCAAGGTTGGGGAGACACAATCCTTTTTGCCTAGGACTGAGTCGAAAGAGGGGGTGCACAACAGGAGGACAGTTTTTATAGAGTCAGACTCAATCCTGATTGGCTGATGGATTCTATCATCCCAATCTTGGAGGCTAGCTCCGCCCACTATGGAGAAATGAACCATCACACTGCTAACCATCAGTGTTATCTTCATTAGCCAAATTTCAGGATTCATCCACACTGCATGCTGTCAATAAAGGCACAATGGTAGTGCATCTTACAACTATTCTTTACCATATTCTTTTATGAGAAAATGGGCTAAATATACTTGTGAAAATATAGCACACCTAAATTGACTTGGAACATTAGATCAGAGATGATTTCAACATCTGCCTGGTTTTATCCCAAGAAATGCAATTCCACACAAAAGCCAGGTGTATTCAGAAATTTGAATGTTTTATTTGGGACCTATATCCCAAATATATTTGGGAGGATATTTGGGATATATAATACATTTCTGTCTTGGATTAGAAGGTAAAAAAATAAGCTGTTGTCTTGAGCAGAGGAAGTAAAGGCAGAAAAATAAGATCTGCCAGCTAATCAACAACCTCCAGATACTCAGAGGTGGGTTGTTCCCAGTTTGGCCCGGTTCTGCGAACTGGTAGCAGCGGTGGTGGGAGGCTCCGCCAACCCACCTGGGACGCTTCTGCACATGCACAGAAGTGTCATGCGTGGGTGCGAGCGCACGCACAAACCGGTAACAACAGCATTTAGAACCAACTACTACAGACACTCCCATAATGGTTGCGACATACTTCCAACTAAAGTGTCTGGCATTTCCACATGAGAACTCTGTGCCAATTCAAAGTGGCTCTGGAATTCTTCTTTTTACAGAAAAGAAGCTCCAGAGAGATGGTGAACTATTCCATTTCTGCATTCGAGGTGCTCTCCTACGGGGATCATTCATTGCAATTCCTTGCATACTGTTTAAACTCTATTGTCCTATTTCTTTTTCAAAGTTGTTGCAGTTTCCTGTTGACTTTCCTTCTTCCGCTGAGTGTTCTGGGAATGTTTCATGTGGTCAAAACTCTTTGATGTTTTAAAAGCTATGTCCACACTGCTAGTTCTTCAGCAATTTCTTTTTTTCCTATTCTCTTTTTTTATACTAATATAGTGCTATTGTATTGTTTCTCAGCAAAATCCAGCTTCTCTGTCTAGGGCATATATGTTCATTAATTTTGAGATCCATATTCATGTTGGTATGTCTGGATTTTAAACACACGTAAGTTAACACTGCTGTCAAGGTTTTGACTAATGAACCCAAACAAATCAACAGTCTGAGACTTTCAGCTTCCTCAAAGAACTGCTTTATTGAGTGCACCATTTTGTCACAGATGATCTTAAAACCAGCTCTGATTACTTCCTGCAGTTTCAGTATAATTAAACATTAGAGATTCCCCCACCCCTAGCGTCACAGGTCACATTGTCCAATTAGATGTTTTGGTATCTCCTTGGCAACCAGTCTCAGACTCTGGCCGGCACCTGTTGGGAGCAACCTTGATTCCCACAAGATAGTAAGTTGTTTTGACTAGTTTACATTCCACTCCTCTTCCCTTTCCCCAAGCTTTGTAGCAACTTGAGAAATGGAAGATGGCTGCCGCAGGTTTGACCTGTTTCAGAGTTGACAACTGCTGGATTTCATTATTTATGTTTAAATTTAGAATAGAATAGAATAGAATAGAATAGAATAGAATAGAATAGAATAGAATAGAATAGAATAGAATAGAATAGAATAGAATAGAATAGAATAACAGAGTTGGAAGGGACCTTGGAGGCCCTCTAGTCCAACCCCCTGCTTAGGCAGGAAACTCTACACCACTTCAGATAAATGGTTATCCAACATCTTCTTAAAAACTTCCAGTGTTGGAGCATTCACAACTTCTGGAGGCAAGCTGTTCCACTGATTAATTGTTCTAACTGTCAGGAAATTTCTCCTTAGTTCTAAGTTGCTTCTCTCCTTATTTAATTTCCACCCATTGCTTCTTGTCCTACCCTCAGGTGCTTTGGAGAATAGTTTGACTCCCTCTTCTTTGTGGCAACCCCTGAGATATGGGAACATTGCTATCATGTCTCCCTAGTCCTTATTTTAATTAAACTAGACATACCCAGTTCCTGCAACCGTTCTTCATATCTTTTACCCTCCAGTCCCTAATCATCTTTGTTGCTCTTCTCTGCACTCTTTCTAGAGTCTCAACATCCTTTTTGCATCGTGGCGACCAAAACTGAATGCAGTATTCCAAGTGTGGCCTTACCAAGGCATTATAAAGTGATATTAACATTTCACGTGATCTTGATTCTATCCCTCTGTTAATGCAGCCTAGAACTGTGTTGGCTTTTTTGGCAGCTGCTGCACACTGCTGGCTCATATTTAAATGGTTGTCCACTAGGACTCCAAGGTCCCTCTCTGTTGAGAGATGAGAATAAATCTCATAGAGGCGATTTGGATCTTTACTTGGAATTCAGACAGTTAGAATAAAGCCAAGATTAAAAGTCTAATAGAAATATTTATTTTGGTAGAAAAACAATAAATCCTGAATAATTACATCTTTGCTAAGAAAACGCGACTGTTCCGGTCAAGAGCCAAGTCAAAAGTGATTAATGGTGGATCAGGAATGTGGACATGCATACAAGATCATATCACGTGTTCTGTCTGTATTGAAATATACCATAATATTAGAATAGGGGTGCATCACCCTGCATAGACATACAACTGACAATATTCACACCGTGACACTGTCACAGTTACTACTGTTGAACAAGGTACCACATATACTGTACCTGTGCATTTTGTTTTTCTTGCCTAAATGTAGAACCTTATTTTTTTCACCATTGAATTTCATTTTGTTAGATAGCACCCAGGGGTGGGTTTCTCCCGGTTCAGACCGGTTCGCCCAAACCGATAGCAACCCTCTGGTGATGTCACGATGACTTATTGGAATAATTCATTGGAACTGTCAGTAAATATGCCTGTTTGCTTAAGATTCTGACTTTTTATGGTATAATTCAATATAAGCAAGGTATAGTTGGGATATGTATATTTAATATGCCAAACTTTTTAAAATAGCACATTCTAGCCAGTTCTATGACATTTTCAGAGTGCCTGACTTAATAAATGTCCTTAAATATTCTGCCTTTTATGTTCTACAGAGCTTCTTACATTTAGAAAACACATTTTGTTAAATCAGCAAAGATAACTGAAATATTTCTTGTCAATTTATATGATGGACTTTTTAGAATCCTGGGATTCATAGCTTTCTTATGATGTCTTTAAAATTCAATAAAGGTCAGACAAATGGTATCTGTGTGTACTTCAAGATATGTGCAGAATTTTAAGAAATTCAAATTTGGCTTCCAGTAACAGAATAATTGAGTTAAAAAGGACACTTGACACAATTTAAAATATGATGGCCTCTATTTTTCTAGCGGTGGTAAACGTTGCCTGAGTGCAGAAAATAGAGAGAGAATGGTAGACTTATAAAAAGATAAATATATTTTTTCCAAATAGGAATAGATGACCATAATATTTATTGATTACAGCTAACACAAGTGCAAAATTGGAACCCAACCCAAACAATTTTTCCCTGTCTTGGAAAAGTCTGAAGAGTACATCTGAACCTTTTATGCTTTCACACCATCAGATACCAGGGAGATCATGCATACTACCAAACTGAGAACTAGTAAAAATGTAGGAAATTTCTCTAGCTGAAGAAAATCTTCAGTAGGAAAGAGAATTTCAGATGAATTCTCATTGGTGGAATGTAATGTTTTTTGCATTTAATTATGAAGTGACAAATTCATAAGTGATAAGATAAATGGTAAGTGACGCATATCGGACATAAATACATTAGAAAGTGTCCAGAGATACTTTACAAGAAGAGTCCTCCACTCCTCTACTAGCAACAGAATACCTTACGTATCCAGACTTGAAATCCTGGGCTTAGAAAGCTTAGAACTACGTCGCCTTCGGCACAACCTAAGCATAGCTCATAAAATTATCTGCTACAATGTCCTTCCTGTCAATGACTACTTCAGCTTCAACCACAACAATACACGAGCACACAACAGATACAAACTCAAAGTGAACCGCTCCAAACTTGACTGTAGAAAATACGACTTTAGCAACAGAGTGGTAAATGCCTGGAACTCACTACCTGACATTGTGGTTTTGTCACCAAACCCCCAAAACTTTATCCTTAGACTGTCCACTGTTGACCTCACCTGATTCCTAAGAGGTCAGTAAGGGGCATGCATAAGTGCACCAGCGTGCCTACCGTCCCTGTCCTAATGTTCCCTCTTATCAGTACCCATCTTATGTATATAAACAATGTTATATCTAGTATATTACCAACACATATTTGACAAAAATAAATAAATAAATAAATAAATAAACAAACAAACAAACAAACAAACAAATAAATAATAAATAAATAAATAAATAAATAAATAAATAAATAAATAAATAAATAAATAAATAATAAATTGCAGGGTCACTTCATAACTAAATACGAAGTGTAGGGGTTTGACTGTCCCATATTTTACTGTACAATTCATTGTACCAGGATTTTCAATTTCTTCAGCCTCCCATACATCAATTAATCCCTGAGAAGAAATCCTGAGGTAACTTCATTCCCTCCATGGATATATTATTGGGTATATTTTTCAAAAGAAGCAATCTCTAAAGAAGTATTGCATTTAAGAAATAATTGGAGAATTTGGAAAAACCATTTGTCAAATTTCTATGTCCATGTAGAATTTGTGCAGATATTTAAAAGGCATTTGTTCCTGGATCTATTTTCAAGTTGCCAAATATGAGGACTCTTGGACAGTGGGGGTGAATGAGAGGGAAGACAACCATAATTTATATTTAGCACCAGAATCATTGGTAGAAGAATAGCCTGTATTCCAAACAGCCATAGCTGATTAAGTTTGCAAATTTAAATTCTGTTTGTCTCAAATTCAGCGTGACCACTTCTTGTGGAGAAATTTTGAATTTAATAATTCAAGCAAACAGCCAAACTAGGTTTCTCTGCCTGTATGAAATACAGAAAGTTTTCATTAAGCATAATTTTTCCAACCTCCAAACTTGACACATCAGGAGGACTATTTTATGTATATTTAATACATATTTAATGTCTTTGGGTTGATACTATTATTATTATGACCATTCCAAATGTAATGCATAGGAAGCCAAAAATAAAATTAGGTCGGTGGTTATTTTGGATAGGCAAAAATCAGTTTAGGGTTAAAGTGAATTTCTGTACTTAATCCCCCTCCTCTCTCCCCTCTTTTGTGGGGAAAGAGAGTATTTGGAGAAGATTATTAAAATTCTCCTTCTCATAGTAATTTCCAGGTGGATTTAATTATTTAATTTACCCTGCTGTTTTAGAAATATATTTTAAGTTTTATTAGAAAGGAGTTGGCATCTCCCACCTGATTGCTATGGAAACTATGATATCAATGCCTGCTCATTTTGCTTTCCAATCATTTTAAGTCCTCGTAATCCCGAACACTCATCTCACCCTCATTTAATTCTGAATTCCTCAGGTAAGACTGAAAATTCTCAGATGTGAACTTTCTAATTCAAAGTGCTTTTCTATCATTAATAGATAACATAATCCAATACAGGAACGCCATGGATTAGTGTTTCCCCACTTTATCATTTTAAGAAGTGTGGACTTCAACTTCCAGAATTCCTTAGCTAGCAGGCTGACTGGAAAATTCTAGGAGTTGAAGGCCACAGATCTTAAAATAGCCAAGCTTGAGAAATAATACTATGGATAATGGAAAGTTCATATGTGTGTATACACACAAACACACACACACACACACACACACACACACACACACACACACACACACACACACACACACACACACACACACGAAATTAACTTCTGACATTCTGCTGCAGCTATTTTTAAAGCTTTATTCACTCCATTGTTTGCCAATACTAATAGAAAAATCTTCTATCAAAAATTTATTTTCATTTACCCGGCACAGTATCGTTTTATTGAAATCATGCCAGGATAACATTAATATCAGCTATTTCATCTGCAATAATAGGGTACCTTAATACACCTAATTAAAATCCTACAGGGATGCACTGCATAAAATATCAGGAATACTCAACTTTGATAAAGTCTAGCTATCAATTCGAAGAACAAACTGACAATGAATTGAAATGCTTTTCCCTCTTGCTCTCCACTGAATGTCGGTGTACTTCCTGATGGAAAAGCTTTGAATCAATTGTTGGAAGAAATGTTTATCTGGGTTCAGTTCCAAGTGGAAAGAAAGACACTGGAAACATGGAGGCTGATTGGAAAGATGGTTTAATGGTGGACAGAACCACATGGTTTGAAGTCCTGGGTAGCTGACCACATGGAGAGTGAGATATATTTATACCTTCTCTTGGGCTTTGAACTTGCTTCCTGTTCCCGTGAAAGAAATGTATTCTGATTGGTTGTCAGACTCCCATGGGGCCATACAGGGGTAACTTTGTAGGTTGTCTTGAGTCCCAGGCTTGGTTGAATCTTGCTGGGTGATGTAATGAAGGGGCTTTGGGCAATTCCTATTACGGCTTAATGGCTTTGTCCTGGTTTGGATCTTGAGTGAGGCCTAATCCTATCACCCTGGAGCTGAAGGTCTTTTTTTCTTGTAGATAAGCTGGCACCAAAATATCTGCTGGGGCTGAGTTTCTGTGTCCCTTTATATTTCTATTTCTCTTTTAGGTGAAACATTCTGCCTTTTTAATATTTCCTAGAATATTCCATTCTTCTAAGAGAGGGGTAGGTGCTAACTTTCTACACACTTAAATAAATAATTCTAGTATAACAATGAATTCTTTGTGCAGTAGTCTGTCTTCCACTCAGATGATACTTGGGCCATTAATTACAAACCAGTAAGATTGATAATTAACTGTAGCTAAGACTTTTAAAGGGGTTACTACACATTGGCATACGTTCTTACTTGAGAGTTTTATTGCAAAGTTTCAAGCATGGTTTTCTGGGAAGAAAAGTTCATTTAAGAATCAGGAAACCTAGATAAACATGAAACATTGAGAGTTCAGGGCAGAATCCTTTTTTGGTTCTGCATGATAGAAGTCATCCAGTTATTGAAACTTTTCTGACATTCTAGTGATAACCGAAATCAGTTTTATTTCATACCCAATAAACATGTGTGTGGTTGATTGTGGTGGTTTTCTGTCTGTTTCTGATGGAGGGGCAGTATTGTGATTGCCAAGTTCTTCAAGGCTGGCAAACTCAGCAAACAAGAATCACTTGTATTTCTTTCAGGAATCTAATGGATTCCTGAAAGCGTATCAAAGCAATTATCTCAACCAGCTTGTACTTAGTATAATTAAAGTGAGGTCATTTTAAGTCTCTTTCTTACATTTCTCTCCTGTTCCCAAATTGAGAAATATTTTTGTAAAGTCCTCCTCCTCCTCCTCCTCCTCCTCCTCCTCCTCCTCCTCCTCCTCCTCCTCCTCCTCCTCCTCCCTTTATTTGTATTAATTGTACACCATTGGGATTTCTTTAGGATTGGAGCAGGTTAAACAAACAATGTAACTTTTTTTTTTGCTTTTGATTTGTAGCCTGAATGTTGCCCTTCACAATTAATTAGTTTTGATGTGTCTACTGCCACCCTATTAGGACTGACAGAATTGGGACAACTACTAGAAAGCACCAAATAATAGAGAAAAACTTTCCCCCCATCTTTTAATATCCCAAAGGTGCTTTTCAAAATGCACCTTGGTTTTTTTTCTCTGAAAACGTTTCGCTTCTCATCCAAGAAACTTCTTCAGTTCTGAAGAAGCTGAAGAAGATTCTTATTATTCTGTACTTGCAGCCCTTGGGCTGGACAATGAATGTTACTTAGCCAAACATCCCTATTATAATCAATAATATGACCATTTTAATGACCAGCATGGAGTTTGCTGAATGAAGATTCTGATTCATGTGTTGGCTTCCTATATGTAAGGCTGTATCTGTGAAACTTTATTCCTGCAGACATTTGTATCATACGATCCTCTGTTATACATTAATACAATACTATAGTTCAGTGAATTAATATCTTTTGAGAGCTATCAGGGAAAAGGGGGAATTAGAAAGCTAATTCAAATGCTACCAATGCCAGTTGTTCTCCCTATTTTGGATATGTTTATGTCCTTTGGTTCACATTATGGCTGCTGTAGATTTTATGAGATTTGAGTTGTTTTGATTGGGCATCCTAGGAAATGAAGGATCTGGAAGGTCTTTAATGAAACCTCAATTTATATAGGAATTTTAATAAGCAATTAGCAGATTGTACCATACTCTACAGAAGCTAGCAGAGCTTATATAAAGACAGTAGCTAGGAAAAAATATTGCATTAAAGGAATATGCAAAGGGTCATTGTATAGAATAAAAGCTTTAATTGTTTAAGCAGATTGTCACACAGTGATTTATATTGCCTGTTATATGTATATGCAGGGAGATGCATCCCTATCTAATATAATGGTTTATTCCTGAGCACATGATTGATATGTTCTTGTACGCATGTGCACATTCCTTTCTCCGTTCATTCCTTCTGTTCCTGGCTTCCATTGAAGCAACACCTATTTTTATATCAGAGATGTAGAATAATGAGGATTTATTGTTTTGTACCGAAATAAACATTTTTACTTAGACTTTTAAACTGTGGTTTCTTTTCTAATGTCTGATGTCCGGGAAAAGATCTATTTCTCCTTGTGAGATAAATTTTCGCCTCTGACACAGATGACGATATTTACCATATTTTTTGGCGTATAAGACGCACCTTAGTTTTTGGGGAGGAAAATAGGGGAAAAAATCTACCTACCCGGTATTCAACTGGCTAATGTCCTTAGTCTGGTCAGCTTCAGCACATTATTTTATCCCCTGGTTAGGACTTAAAAAAACCTTCTTCGGAGAGAGTAACAATGAAAGAGCCTGCAAGCCGGGAAGAGCTGGGAAGATAGTTAGCACCTGGTTAGGGCTAGAAAAAAACTTATTCGGAGCAAGTAGAGCAATGAAAAAAACCCTGCAAAGACTTAGGGCTGGAAAAACATTCTTCAGAGAAAGTAACAATGAAAAAGCCTGCAAGGTAAGAGCTGGAGAGATCGTTAGCACCTCGTTAGGGCTGGGGAAAAAAAGCTTCGAAAAGCTACATTTGGAGTATAAGACGCACCCAATTTTCAGCCACTTTTAGGGAGGAAAAAGGTGCATCTTATACTCCAAAAAATATGGTAATACCTCCCTAATAGGGTTCTCCAATGAGTATTAACTGGATCCAGGCATTAAAGATGATTCTATCAATGTACAACAGTAATGGCCAATTAAATTAAAGTTGATTAGTTATAATTGTAATATAACCAATTAAATGAAGAATTTAATTTGCACGTGTTTATAGAGAACAATAAACATATCTTTGCCTGTAACCTCTGTTTACTGAAATTGTCAATAAAATCGATACAAAAGGATTCCTTGGTTTCTGGTTTAAACAAACCACTTTAAAGGAAACTTCTATAGGGGATAAAAGGCATATCTTAAGGAACTTTTGAATCTAAATTTCAAAAGCAATTTGTTCTGGATAGAGGAAGAAGGACTTGCATTAATTGGCAGAACGAATGAGGTAATTATGAGGTAAAACAATCTGCCATCATAGACTAAGATATCATCTGAAGATACATAGCAAGCCTGTAATGATGAAACCATATTCAGTCATACTGGCAAAGAAAAACATTAATAAACAGCATACACCATCTTTAACTCTATGATGGAAAAAAATCAGACTAAATGTATAGAATAAACAGAATGCACTGTAGACTCCACATAATTATTCATTTCCTGAGAAAAAATAATAATGGCAATAGATCGGCTGTACAATATGTGGCAATCTGTTCTGACTAGCTGTCGGTGACATTTTCTCTTTGATTTTTAAAAAAAGTGTCCCTTCTAATGGAAATAAAATTAGAAACACTGTAAAAGCTGGCAAGTCCTTGCAAGCAGCAAGGGTTTGTTCACAAGGATTGGATGCACAAAGTCCATATGTGGAAAAAAACACAAGGTTGTTCTTGATAATGCAAATCCAAACCCCAAACCCCAAAAACTTTAACCTTAGACTGTCTACAGTAGACCTCTCCCCATTCCTAAGAGGTCTGTAAGGGGCGTGCATAAGCGCACTACTGTGCCTACGGTCCCTGTCCTACTGTCCTATTGTCCTCTTTATCGGTACTTTTTACTTATGTTATGTTTATACAAAGAACTACTATCCTGTACATGTTTTACAAATAAATAAAAAAATAAAAAAAATAAAAAAATAAATCACCTATGCAAGGACGTATGAACAACTCTGCACTTAATAGACTGAGGCTGCAATTTTTTGGGGGGGGGATGCCTGTGAATTCTGTCCCATGCCAAAACTTTGCTGTAATGCTAGTTATTATAGGTGCATAGCCGACATTTAACATATCTCGCTCTCTGTCACTACATTTTCATACATCAAGAGAATATATATATATATATGGCAGCCGCCCCGGGTTCAAATCCCAGTAAGGGGTATGGCTATTTCACGAGAGCAAAATAAGCTCGAAATAGATCTATAATAGTCTCCCTTTATTTTCATTTATCAGCAAAAAATCCTACATATATATATATATATATATATATATATATATATATATATATATATATATATATATATATATATATATATATATATATATATATATATATATATATATATATATACTTAACATTCAACATAACGATTTGAAGATTTGGGTATTCCGTGTTTATGTGCGTGTGTCAGAATGAGGTAAGTTCGCCGCCTTCGGTTACATATAAAAAATAAACAAATAACAGTAATAATCATCATATGATTCAAAGTGCGAATGGTGCAATGAAGCAGAACAAGTAGATTATATACTCAGGACATGTAAGATTGCACAAACTGATGACAGACAGTCCTCGACTTACAGCAGTTCATTTAGTGACCAGTCGAAGTTTCAATGACACTGAAAAAAGTGACTTATGACCGTTTTCACAGTTATGACTGTTGCAACATCCTCATGGTCACGTGATCAAAATTTGGACGCCGGGCAACCGGCTCATGTTTATGATGGTTGCATTGTCCTGGGATCATGTGATCACCTTGGGTGACCTTCTGACAAATAAAGTCAATGGGGAAACCAGATTCACGCGACAACTGTACTACTAACAACAATGGAACCCGCACTGCATATCAGACAATACATTTGAGAGAGTCCAGAAATATTTCACTTGAAGAGTCCACTAGAAGAGTTCACTCCTCTGCTCACAATAAAATACCTTATTCCACCAGATTTGAAATATTGGGATTAGACAATTTACAACTACGCCGCCTCCGATCTGATCTAAATGTAGTTCATAAAATCATATACCAAAATGTCCTTCCTGTTAATGATTACTTCAGCTTCAACCGCAACAATACAGGAGCACACAATAGATTCAAACTAAATGTAAACCGCTCCAAACTCGACTGCAGAAAATACGACTTCAGCAACAGAGTGATCAATGCCTGAAATGCACTACCTGACTCTGTGGTTTCTTCCCCAAACCCCCAAAACTTTAACCTTAGACTGTCTACAGTAGACCTCTCCCCATTTCTAAGAGGTCTGTAAGGGGTGTGCATAAGCGCACCACTGTGCCTACCGTCCCTGTCCTACTGTCCTATTGTCCTCTATTATCGGTACTTTTTACTTATGTTATGTTTATAGAATCACCCACTATCCTGTACATGTTTGACAAATTAAATAAACAAACAAACAAATAAACAAACAAATAAATAAATAAGTAAATAAATAAATAAAAATAAATAAACTGCAGTGATTTGTTTAACAATTGTGGTCATAAAATGGGGCAGAATTCACTTAACAAATGTCTCACTTAGCAACAGAAATTCTGGGCTCAACTGAGGTCGTAAATCGAGGGCTACCTATATAAAACCCTGAAGTTGTTTCAGAATGACTGTGTGCACCTCAAAAAAAGAACTTATTTGAATTTCACAAGAGAAACCACAGCAGAACATCCTTCTGATCTTCGTTAAAGTGCAGAACACTGAAGAAAATTCAGGCTGAATGAAGGATTAATACATAGTTATGGTGTTTGCACAAGTTCTGCAGCAGTTCCAATTATATGTGAAGCCCTCCCTTCCCCTGACTAGAACCCCGAGGGCTCCATCTATCCTATAACTCAGTGGTTCTCAACCTTCCTAATGCCGCGACCCTTTAATAAAGTTCCTCATGTTGTAGTGACCCCCAATCATAAAATAATAAAATTGTTAGGAAACTCAGGGGTGGTTCTAACTTACCTCGCTGCTAGTTCGCTTCCTCCTGTGCTGTGTGGCCGCACCACGTGGGCATGCATGTGCTTTGCGCGCACACGCATACGCATACGCAGTGCCTAATTTTTAAAAAAAATTGCAAAAAAAAAAGCTGGAAACAAGACATCGATGCATGTGCAGTGCCGGAAATTCAGCTTCTGTGCATGCTCAGAAGTTCCCATGGTACAGGTTTTTTTTTGCAGTAGTCTATTTGCATGTGGGTGGACCCGCCTGGAGACGGATAGAGGAGCAGTGTCTCGGTTCCTAAGACCATCGGAAATATGTGTTTTCCGATGGTCTTAGGCAACCCCTGTGAAAGGGTCGTTCGACCCCCAAAGGGGTCGTGACCCACAGGTTGAGAACCGCTGCTATAACTCCAAATGCTATAACTCCAAACCGCTGCTATAACTCCAAACAGAGCTACAGCAGAGAGGTGGTGTGATCACATGAGGTCCAAACTACTTCTTCCAAATCAATTTTAAGCATTATACAGAGTTTTCATACTATTTTGCATAGTATGGTAAAGCAAGTGAGATATTGTACCTCATTTTCAAAATGTCTTTGGGAGGTATAGGAAAAAAAATCCAGTTATATTATATTTTCAGCCACAGCCAGCAAAATAGACCACTGCCATAAAACATTAGCCAATAAAGCTAGATGAACCACATTATGCATAGGAATTTTAATATTTAAAAACCATATACATGTATACATATATTACCCTGTTGAACATGTTTCAGGATCAGCTTCAAATCATTTCTGAGAGTTGAGACTGACTTTTGACTTGGCACTGTGGTTTTTGAACATTAATGGTTTTTGTATAATGGACTGGTTTTTTAAATAAATTTCCATCTAATATGTGGAAAAGAACTTAACCTTCACAAATGTACAGGGTTAGAAGTAGGATTGCATCTAATAGTTTGTGTTTGAGAGAGAAACAGTATCTGTAGCAGTGAGCACCAAGACTTTTTTTGCAGTCTTCTACTATATATGTAAATAGAAAACGTAGACTTAGAATAACTTTATTGTCACTTTGAATGTATGCTAATTGGCATACATTAAAATGAAATTTCATTGCATGCAGCTCTCAAGGGGTCACCACCTCCAATATACACTACATAAACATGACAAAATTAAATAAATAAATAAATAAATAAATAAATAAATGCATACATACATACATACATACATACATACTTACATACATACATACCAGAGGTGGTATTCACTTACCTTCCCTACCGGTTCGCAAATGTGCGCATGCATGCGCACGGCCTTCCGCGCATGTGCTTTGCTTGCGTGTGCAACTTGCATGCATGCACGTGGCTACAAAATGAGCCTAAATAGGACGGCATAGCCCCGGGGTGGGTGGGCAGGGCGGGGGCAGGGTGGGGGCGGGCCCACAAACAGGCCGCTACTACAAGTTCACCTGAACTGCTACAAACCGTCAGAATACCGAGTGAGGGAGAAGGGTCATGGCCAACGTCCTAGCGGCACAGAGTTCCCTGTGCTCCGTGGGGAACCCCGAATCTCAACTGCTTGGAGACCTTGGAACCAATCGGTTCCAGGTCAGATCTACACTGGAGGGGCAGTGAAGAAGAGAGGCACTTGTCTGGGACCTGGGGGGGGGGCTTGCAAACCCCTCAGGGAGCCGGCACCAGCCTCTCGGCCAGCAGCTGAAGAAGACGACCCTGTCATCATTAGCTGGGACGGTCACAAACGAACGGATTGCTTGAAGAGATCGTGGATTGCCTGGGTGACAAGATCTAAGCGTCTGTGCTGGAGAGAGGTGAAGAAGTACTGAAGCTGGTGAGTGCTTGGCTGATATAATGATTAAAAGAAGAAAGTTAAAACTTAAAGGGGAACAAAAGAGGCTTTAAAATGGAGGGAGCGGCTATCTAGCAATTTGAAAGATCATAGAGAAACTTAAAGGAACATGATTAAAAGCCCAATTTTGAGGATGTTTTTATAATAGACTTAATGGAAATTAAAATGCTGGACAAATAAGAATTTGAAGAAAACAATTTACAAGTGCTAAGTAGATTCAAAATACAGAAATACAGAAACTTACTTTTTAAAAAAAGAGCTGCTTTGTTATATTGGTAATTGACAGTGCCATTTGTTGGTTAAAAGAAAATACTGTAATAGGCTGTGGAAGCATGTTTGTGCTAACAGCTGGAAACTGACCTTGACTGAAAGAAGATATCTAAGAGTCTGAAAGAACTCAAGTAACTAGTTATTGTGTCTGATGGTATAATGTTTTGGTGAAAGAAGATAAGAGGACTTTGAATTGGACTGGAGTGGATTTGAATAATAATAATAATAATAATAATAATAATAATAATAATAATAATAATAATAATAATAATAATAATAATAATAATAATAATAATAATAATAATAATAATAATAATAATAATAATAATAATAATAATGTGAACTTTGTGTGTGATTATGAGGAATTGGTTGAGATGTTAAAATATGTCTTTCAAGATTTAAAAAACTGTTTTTTAGAAATTAGAAGTGGAAAGAAAACAGAAAAAAAGTTGGATTATAAAGAACATTTAGAAATAATAATGGTGAGAAATGAAAAGGAATAAAAGGAAGAACAAGAACATCTTCATCAACGACTTGGATGAGGGGATAGATGGGGAACTCATCAAATTTGCATATGACACCAAACTGGCAGGAATAGCCAACACTCCAGAAGATAGGCTCAAGATACAGAAGGATCTTGACAGACTTGAACATTGGGTGCTATCTAACAAAATGAAATTCAATGTTGAAAAAAGTAAGGTTCTACATTTAGGCAAGAAAAACAAAATGCACAGGTACAGTATATGTGGTACCTTGCTCAACATTAGTAACTGTGAGAGGGATCTAGGAGTCGTAGTGGATAACCATTTAAATATGAGCCAGCAGTGTGCAGCAGCTGCCAAAAATGCCAACACAGTTCTAGGCTGCATTAACAGAGGGATAGAATCAAGATCACGTAAAGTGTTAATACCACTTTATAATGCCTTGGTAAGGCCACACTTGGAATACTGCATTCAGTTTTGGTCATCACGATGCAAAAAGGATGTTGAGACTCTAGAAAGAGTGCAGAGAAGAGCAACAAAGATAATTAGGGGACTGGAGGCTAAAACATATGAAGAACAGTTGCAGGAACTGGGTATGTCTAGTTTAATGAAAAGAAGGACTAAGGAAGACATGATAGCAGTGTTTGAATATCTCAGGGGTTGCCACAAAGAAGAGGGAGTCAAACTATTCTCCAAATAGAGGGTAGAACAAGAAGCAATGGGTGAAAACTAATCAAGGAGAGAAGCAACTTAGAACTAAGGAGAAATTTCCTGACAGTTAGAACAATTAATCAGTGGAACAGCTTGCCTCCAGAAGTTGTGAATGCTCCTACACTGGAAGTTTTTAAGAAGATGTTGGATAACCATTTGTCTGAAATGGTGTAGGGTTTCCTGCCTAAGCAGGGGGTTGGACTAGAAGACCTCCAAGGTCCCTTCCAACTCTGTTATTCTATTCTATTCCGCTGTTGATTTCTTACCTAAGAAGCCATCAATGCCTGATTGTGAAGGGGAGAAGTTAATAATATAATACTAGAATTTATTATTTGTGGGTTGTAACTTTGGGGTATCTCTGGCCTTTCAAATTTTGCTATCATATAGTTTTTTTATAAATCCCTAATTTTGTTCATCAGTAAGAGACTCTCATTTCCTATTGGTTGCAGAAGAGGTCCTTGAAGATTTATTTATTAAATTTATTTATTTATTTATTTATTTATTTATTAAAATTTCTATGCCGCCCAACTCCCGGGGGACTCTGGGCGGCTCACAGCAGATATAGAAACACATAAAAAACAATTTTTAAAAGGAGCCATATTAAAATACTATCCATTAAAAAACAAACTTTCATTCATACCCTGCCTGCCGGAAGAGCCAAGTTTTTATTGCTTTACGGAAGGCCAGTAGGGTGGGGATGGTCCTGATCTCTGGAGGGAGCTGGTTCCAAAGGGAGGGGGCTCCCACAGAGAAGGCCCTCCCCCTAGGTCCCGCTAGCCGACATTGTTTGGTCGACGGGACCTGGAGGAGGCCGACTCTGTGGGCTCTAACCGGTCGTAGGGAGGTAAGATAAAGGCATTTATTTGTGAAGTGTGCTTTCATTTCCCTGAATTGAAGGGGCTTATTACTGCTGGAACTACTACTAACAGTAGTTAACCTCAAATGCATAATCTTCAGCCTGACATCCTTTTAGTCGCCTGGGATCTTTTCAAGCATCATATTTCAAAATAACAGGAATAATGCAGATAAAGTACTACAGGAAGGAGTTTTAAGCATAATGCACATAACATGTTATTTATCAACAAATGCACTTAGGAGAAATTCACTGAGCAGCAATTTGAAGGTGGCAAACAAACAACATTTGATAGTTCACTGAAGAGGTCACCGTTGAGTACACAGATTTATTGAAAGTTTTATCACAAATTTTTAGAACTTCCTTTGTCTTTTAAGATACCTAGATATAGTCAGTTCTTCCTGTTTTTTGTTTGATTTTCTTATTTTTTTTAAAAGGTTGAAGGTATACACAAACCATATTATCTAACATCTAACATTATCTATTGCAGGGGTGTCAAGCTGCACGTGACCATCCCAAGCTCCGTTTTTGCTGGCAAAGGGTTGCAGGAGGCCGTTGCAGCCGAAAATTTCACGGGCAGAGCACTCGGGCCATCACAGGTGCCCCTGACATAAGTGACATTGAGCTGGCCATGCCCACCCTGGCCACGGCCCACCGAGGTCAATCACAACCCTAATGCGGCCCTCAATGAAATCGAGTTTGACAGCCCTGATCTATTGGATAAAATGCATATTTGAAAAAAGTCCAGTATCACTAGACTCTGTCTACATGTATGTCCACAAGGGAACAGTTAAAGTCTGTAAGTTGGTGGATGTGGCATTGCAATACAGGTAGTCCTCAACGTATAACAGTTCATTTAGTAACAGTTTGAAGTTACAGCGGCACTGAAAAAAGTGACTTAAGACCATTCTTCACACTTCTGACCATTGCAGCATCCTCATGGTCATGGGATCTCTATTCAGATGCTTGACAGCTGACTCACATTTATGATGGTTGCAGTATCCTGGGGTCATGTGATCCCCTTTTGCGACCTTCTCACCAGCAAAGTCAATGGGAAATAGCAATAGCAATAGCACTTAGACTTATATACCGCTTCATAGTGCTTTACAGCCCTCTCTAAGTGGTTTACAGAGTTCAGCATATTGCCCCCAACAATCTGGGTCCTCATTTTACTGACCTCAGAAGGATGGAAGGCTGAGTCAACCTTGAGCCGGGTGAGATTTGAACAGCTGAACTGCTGAACTAGTAATCAGCTGAAACAGGTTGCAGTGGTGCTTTTAACCGGCTTTACAGAGCCGAGGTGGTGCAGCGGTTAGAGGCAGGTACTGCAGGCCACTTTAGCTGACACTGATCCGCAGGTCAGCAGTTCAAATCTCACCGGCTCAAGGTTGACTCAGCCTTCCATCCTTCCGAGGTAGGTAAAATGAGGACCCAGATTGTTGGGGGCAATGTAAATATACATTGCTTACTGGTGTAAACCGCTTAGAGAGTGCTTGTACTGTGAGGCGGTATATAAATGTCACTAAATAAATAAATAAATAAATAACCACTGCGCCACCTTGGCTCCTAAGAAGCCAGATTCACTTAACAGTCATGTGACTATTTCAACAACTGCAGTGATTCAGCTAACAAATGTGACAAGAAAAGTCATAAAATGGGGCAAAACTCAGTTAACATATTTCTCACTTAACAACATAGGTTTTGGGCTCAATTGTGGTCATAAGTTGAGGAGTACCTGTATAAATGTCCATTTAGTACAGGGGTGTCAAACTCGATTTCATTGAGGACCGCATCAGGATTGTGTTTGACCTTGAGGGGCCGGGGTGGGCGTGGCCAGGGTGGGCATGGCCAGCTCGACATCACGCATGTCAGGGTCGCCTGTGGCGGCCTGAGCGATCTGCCAGAGAAAATGGCCTCCTGAGCTCCATTTTCAACTGCAACAGCCTCCTGAAACCCTTTGCTAGCGAAAATGGAGCTTGGGAGGGTCGCGTGCAGCCCTCCAAGCTCCATTTTCACTGGCAGAGGCACTGCAAGCCAGTTCTTCGCTGTCTCCAGGGTGGCCCCACGGACCAGATCTAGGCACCCCATGGGCCGGATACAGTCCCCGGGCCTTGAATTTGACACCCCTGAGTTAGTATAGTGTGACATTTAGACATAACAAACATATTGGACCATAATGCCACATCTGAAACCTTGCAGATTCTCTCTCTTTCTCTTTCTTACACACACACACACACACACACACACACACACACACACACACACACACACACCTCTCTTCCTAGATTTCTACTATCAGTATAATCAACACATCTAATTTCCTGTTTGAGACTTACTGTTTGGTTAGTTTCACTTTTTGTTTGGCTGAGGAAATCAGCCCCTGAAGACTTTATTACCCAGAAACCATTTCATTTGGAGACATTTGTTTACCTGTCTATAAAAGCTTAATGTGGATGATATCCTTAGAAGATTAGAGTTAGTCACATGCAAACTGAGTTCTATGACTTGAATTTGTACTGAAAGTTAATATTGTAAGATTTTTCTTAGAATAATCTGGTTGGTCAGGATTGTTTGTAAGCAAAACATCAAAAACTGTAACATAACTTTGTAAATATATGTTATATGCTGAGATGAAAAACTATAAAAAAGGTGTACAAAATGAAAAAAAAATAGATACAGCAAATGCATATTTTTCACGGTCTATTACTCAGACAGTATTGAACTGGATTATTATTGCAGATAATAATCTGTATAATTGCAACAGCTTTAATATTTCTGCACAAAAATTGCTATGTCTTCAAGGCTCTGCTAGCAAAATCTCCATTTAGTATGATAATAATTGCCTGATTAGATAGAATGTGAAATGAAGAAACATGCATCCTGCACTACCTAAATACGTATTTGGGGCCGTTTCTTTTTTTCCTTTCTTTCAGCTTTCATTTAGTGTAAATGGCTAAAATCATCTTTTCTTTTGATATTGTCCCAGATGTTCTGGTGGGACTCCTGTAAATATTCCCTGGAGTCAAAATAATTGGAAAACCATAAAGAAGTTGGGGACAGGAGGTGAACAAAACCTATTAAAACTCCTGAAGCTAGAATTAGAAATAGAGAATAGAAATGCAACAAAATGCACTCAGTACGCAGCACAGCGGAGCCCCAAGTGCAAATACAACATTAAGTCTATGAGTATCAGACACGAAAATTGAAGAATTATCAGCTATAGAGATGCTATAATAATCCTTGAGCAAATTTAAGCCCCATGTAGGGAGGACCATAACGTTTTTTTCTGTACTTCTGGGGAGATTACTAAAGAAATAAAATCTAATTGAAGAATTGGATTGGATTGGATTGGATTGGATTACATTGTTTGCCAGTTGCAACTTTTACTGTTTGACATGTCTTTGTTAAAAGACGTTGGTTCTATGAATTGAGTGACCGGGGACCAGCCCAAATTTCTTTATTCTGAAAGTAAAATGGAAGCCAAGCAGTCTTAACTTCACATAAATTGCCATTTAATTATCTGGAAATCTTTTAAAAAGAAACAAATTTACTTTATTATTTTCTAGGAGTAAGTATCAGCTTGGGCCAAATCTCTTAACTCAACTTGAGACATGTAGAGTGACTGTAAGATATGAGCTACTACATTCAATTATAATTTCCCCAGTATATGTAAAAGAATGGAGGGTGGGAAAAGCATGCAATAGTGTGACTGATAGGTATATCAACAAATCACAGGAATTGGCTTAGTGGTTGTCCAATAAAATTGCTGTAAATCCTTTGCTTACTGGAAAAATAAAAGCTGCAGTATCAAATATATATCATCACAAATTCTGCAAACGTTTTCCTTGTACAACTTGCTCCTCCCTCCGATATTACTCTGAAACTGAGCAGGTATGATCCCCATAGGACCGTGATCCCCATAGAACCACAGGTGGCACACGGAGCCATATCTGTCGGCACGCGTGCCGTTTCCCTAGCTCAGCTCCAGCCTGCATGTGCACGCTGGCCAGCTGATTTTCAGCTCATGCGGAGGCTCTGGGAAGGCATTTTCGGCCTCCAGAGGACCTCCGGGGGATGGGGGAGGGCGTTTTCATCCTACCCAGGCTCCAAGAAAGCCTCTGGAGCCTGGGGAGGGTGAAAAACAGGCCTACCGGGCCCACTGAAAGTAGGGAAATGGGGGGGTGTTGGTGCGTGCATGCACGGAGGGCGGGGAAGCATGGGGGGTCACATGCGCATGCGCAGGGGGGTGGGGCACATGGGGGGCATTGAATTATGGGTGTGGGCACACGTGCAAGTGCGATAGCACATACACATGCGCTTTCGGCACCCGAGGAAAAAAAGGTTTGCCATCACTGCCATAGGATGAACAATAATGCATAATTTTAATTTCAATCTATTGAAATTAACTTTTCTATTAAAAAAAGAACATATTTTTTTAAAAAAACTTACACTTTTTCATTTGATCGGTTTTTTAGAAACTAAGACAACTTCTGTCTGCAATTTTCATAGAAATCATCTATATGATAGGATATATACAAATTCATACGCACACATTTACACCACCCCCCGCCAATGCATAATCTATGAATCCCATCATACACAAAATGTATTATATCTAGCATTCAAAAACTGAGTTTTACTCTTGTAACTGTGAGGCAAATGTGTTCTAAAACAATGTGATAGACATTTATAAGAAAGGACAATTAAAATATTTTTAGCTCTGTAACTCTTAGATTTACTTTTCTGCCATTTAACAGATTTCATTTTATCATAAATCTCTGATTTAACTACAACTTTTATTCAACTTTTTTACTCTTCTGCTAAATAATAAAAAGATACAGCTATTTATATGAATTTTCTGTTTCCCAAATCTTCCTTCTGACATGAGTAATATTTAAAGTGGTCAGTCTTCCATCTGATCTATTTTTCTGAAGAATGAAATTGGGCCTATACAGACAGAATCTTGTCTTCAGTGCACAACTCCTATTATTATTCTTCATATTGGAATATGTAATATGCTAGCATTCAGCACAATTTTCATGCTTTCCATTTCCTTCTTACCTGACACCTTTCATTATTCCTCCATCTTTAAAGAGAGAAAAGCTCATTAGCATTATCCTGTAGTATCATTCCACAGGAATAGATGAACTCTTCCAAATTTGGCAACATGATATATATATATTCAAATACCAGTAAGGGTATGGCTATCTGATGAGAGCTAAATAGCTCAAAATAGATCTATAATAGTCTCCCTTCATTTTCATTTATCAGCAAAAAATGTTACACACACACACACACACACACACACACACACACACACACACACACACTGTATGTATGTATGTATGTATGTATGTATGTATGTATGTATGTATGTATGTATATGTGTGTATATATATAGGCATATATATAGGCAGGCAGCCCAGGTTCAATTCCCAGTAAGGGTATGGCTATCTGACGAGAGCTAAGTAGCTCGAAATAGATCTATAATAGTCTCCCTTTATTTTCATTTATCAGCAAAAAATGCTACACACACACACACACACACACACACACACACACACATGTCATCTCTTGCTTCAGGGTGGAATCAGGGTGACTGATTGGAACCAAGTATTTACTGGCCAGATGCCTTCCCTGATGCCTACAGAGTTCACAGCAGACAATTACTCATTGCACCAAAGAAATATCTGCTGCTATCAAGATCAAACTGAGCCTCCTGATTGTGAGGCGAGAGGTCCACTTCTACACCCCCACACCACTCAGAAATGACTGCTATATATTATTGTGTAAAAGTAAAAAGTTGAGGTCGTAGTGTTATTATCTTCTACTATGCTAAAGAGGGTTGGAAATCCTTCTTTCTCCCCTTTTACCTCACACTCTTTCCTTTTCCTTTGTCCTTCCTGTTTTCCATTATTTTTATTTTCTTTGTATTTTTCATTCTTATAAACTCACAGAGATGATGGTACACTGTTTGATTTCTTTCCCCTGAAATTTCATTTATTTCTCTGAAATTTCTTTGTTTTTACAAGCTCATCTTGTTAAACTGAGTGAACAACTCCTCTGTAATGACTTTAATTTTCATATGCCTAAGGATGATCCTGCGTTTCATTTGCTTATATTCTAATCAAGGCTATAGATCTTGGCTGCAGTGAACAACTATTTATAACTGCTGTGCAGGAAAAGTGCAAGAACTAAATATGGACTAATTACAAACTATTTATTTTCTCTCTCTTTTTTTTTTTTGCTAAACCTTAATTTTAGGATTGGAGGACTGAAAATACATATTATTTCTGGCACATCAGAAATAATGAGAACTTTAGACCAGATAAAGGAGTTTATGGGCCCCAAGCTGATTCTGTTAAAATAAATATTATGGATCTAGCATAGATAATCCAGCATAGGTGGTTAATCTGTGTTGCAGACACTGATTTTCAATGAATAAAAAAACATGATTTCATAATAGATAATGATAGAACACTGTTCAAACGATTGGGTGTGTTAATATATGATTAAGCCACAAATCATTGTTATGTGTATATTGCTTTAAATGCATTGTGGATGATTACTATATAAGCAAGCAAAAGAGCATGCTCAATGTAGTTGGTGGTTTAGTGTAGTTTAGTGTGGTGAGTGGTGTTTGACGGTGTGTTCCGGATTGAAGACTCTCTGCTGCTTTACTGATGAGTAGATTACTTTATGACTGTGCGGAATTGCTGTGAAGAGAAGAAGTAACTATCTGTGATAGTATAGAATTAAGTGATAGCTGTAATCTTTGTTTGTGAGTTAAAACAAAGACAGGCAAGAAGAAGAAACTTCGCATTGACTGAATACCTGTGTATGACTTGGACTTCCTATTTAACTTTGCTACTATTTTGTACATATTAAAGATATTCTGCTTATTGACTGAATAGCATTCATATCAAACTGCAACACCATTACTACAACACATTTCGCTGTGTATGTGCTTAACAGCACAATAACTCCTTAACAGATATGTTTTTTAAAAGAGCATAATTTAACATATATAAAAAGTTGAAATCTAGTTTCACAATGTTTTAAATATGTATACCGTATCTAAATTGTTTTTTTCCCTTCTATCCAGTGCTGCAAGAAACATACAAGATGCAAGCATTAAAAAAAAATCAGGCTTAAAAGCAGCAACAAAACACTCAAGATGCAAAAAAGCCTACATTTGAAAACTTCAGATGAAAAACAAAGACTTTGTCAGGAAGGAGACTAATGAAGGCAACGAAAGAAACACCAAACGCAGGCAGGCAAATGCTCAAACATTGAGAAAATGAGAAAACGTTCAAAATATGTGAAAAGTTCCAGAAGATTCATAATTGGCAAAATATTCCAAATGAAAATGCCAATCCATATTTTTCCAGTTAAACAAGGTTCTTCTAATGGGAAATTGAGAAAAACATTTCTGAGTTTCAGCAGTTAGAGTTCTGTTGGTTTTCAAGTACCGGTAGTCCTTGACTTATGACCACAATCGAGCCCAAATTTTATATCACTAAGTGAGACATTTGTTAAGTGAATTTTGCCCCATTTTACGACCTTTCTTACCACAGTTGTTAAGTGAACCACAGCAGTTGTTTTTAAATTAGGAGCACAATCTGGCTTCCCCATTGACTTTGGTTCTCAGAAGGTTGCAAAAGGTGCAACATGATCCCGGGATACTGCAACCGTCATAAATAGGAGTCAGTTGCCAAGTATCTGAATTTTGATCACATTATCATGGAGATGCTGCAATGGTTGTGTGAAAAATTGTTATAAGTCACTTTTTTCAGTGCTGTTGCAACATTGAACGGTCACTAAATGAACTGTTGTAAATCAGGGACTACCTGTACTAGGTTAGTTGAACAGACACCTTAACTTGGTGCTAAATTGGATTTTGGCTAAACAAATAGCCAGTACATACTCCGAAATGTGGTATATAAAGAAGCCATTTACCCTTTTGCATTTGACATGGTCCTGATCAAAATTATTTCCTGTGCCTAGAGTTCACCAGAAGAGGAAGGTTTCTTTTACATGAGCCAATAGATGAGCAGTTCCAATATGGGATGTAAATAAACGGAATGTGTGAATGTGTCATACAGAGATATATGGGAGTATATCTATATCAGGGGTGTCAAACTCTATTTCATTGAGGGCCACATCAGGGTTGGGTTGGATCTCAGAGGGCTGGAGGTGGTGGTGGCCAGGGGGCGTGGCAAGGGTGGGTGTGGCCATCTCAACGTCACTCATCGAGGCTCCGTTTTCGACCGTGACGGCCTTCTGCAACCCTCTGCCAGTGAAAATGGAGCATGTGGCCTCACTGGGCCTTCATTTTCGCTGGCAGAGGGTTGCAGGAGGCTGTTGGGCTGAAAACGGAGCCCGGGTGGGCCTTCCGCGGCCTCCCTGAGTTCCATTTTCACTGGCAGAGGCACCATGGGCCGGTCCTTCGCTGTTTCCAGGGAGGCCCCATGGACCAGATCTAAGCACCCTGCGGCCCAGATCCGGTCCCCAGGCCTTGAGTTTGACACCCTTGATCTATATGATATTTTTGGTATAGATTCCACAAATCAGATATTGCAGCATTGAGTGGCGTTCAGCAGTCTCCACCAGTTTCCATCTTATAAGTCATCTCCTTTCTTTGGAATCATTTTCATTTCACAAAGGAACCCAGAGAATAGACATCAAGTAACCCCTTTTTATATAGGTTATAATATATAGATATAGGGTGATGACTTTGTAGTTTTGCCCTCACTATATAGCAAAGCAGGTGTATTTTACTGTGCCTTGTCAACAGAGAGAGGTTAACTTATTCTACAGAAACACAATTGTATTGCTTGGTGAAAACTAAAAAGCAAACAAGTTTTTAAAAAGGAACTTGAAAGGATTCGCTGAGAAACCCAGTATCTGGAAGTGCCCTCTTATCACAGAAAGTCGAATCAATGGGATATGTGTATAATAAAGTGGAAGAAAATGTCTGTTTGCAGTAATATTTCCTCTGTAATGAGCCAACCAGGGTGACTACTGACTGCATGAAACATTCATATTCCTTGATTCATTCATAAATAGATTGATTTCTATGACTCCATTGACTTTTTGTGAAGTTTTCCATGAGGGATGGTTTTAATAAGAGGCAGAAGCCTATGAATACTAAAACCAGCATGCATTCGAGGATATAGGAAAGTTCTGCATGAACAAACCAATGTAAATAGACAAATACTATGCCAAGCCCCCCTCCACTGCAGTGTGATGCAGGGGAGGGGGGAATTGCTTAGCAGTTGTTATTGCTATCAGAATTTAGTCATTATCATTTTGGTTGGTTGCAGTCAGCCAGATGTTCAGATTGGATTTGGCATTTTTGTCTACCTATCGAGTCATTCACAAGAATCTGGGATAGGCAGATGTGGACGTTTGATGGAGTTACAGATACCATTGCATTGTAAGCTGTTCCAAGCTATCTTTTGCAATTGACTGATGGTGAATTGTCAATGTCATTATTATTTATTATTATGTACTGTTGAATAGGTTCCAATCCAGAGGTCGGTTCCTCCCGGTTTGGACTGGTTTGCCCGAACCGGTAGCAAACTGCTGATGATGTCATGATGATGTCACAGAACCAGTTCGGTCGGTGCCGGTCCGTGGGCACTGCCATCCCTTTTTTGGGATTTTTTTGAAATTTTTTCCCCGAATTTCCCCCCCCCCCCAAATTTTTCCTCGGGTTCTTTTTCTTTTGCGCATGTGCAGAAGTTGAGTTTCTGGCACTGTGCATGTGTTGCCATCTTGTTTTTGGCTTTTTTGGGGGGTGTTTGATTTTTTTGCCACTGCACATGCATGCACGCGTGCAAAGAACGCCCACGCCCACAAGGCACGGCCACGCAAAGTGGGAGAAAGCGAACTGGCAGCGAGGTAAGTTAGAACCCACCCCTGTTCCAATCCATAAATTAACACATAAGGCAGATCAATTGCACAATTATCAACGGACTACACAGTCTACACAGATTAGACTGGATCACTTCAGACTAAATGAAGTGCTTGATAGTAAGGTAGAATAGAAATCGTGGACTTCAATATCTTTTTCCTTTTCCCTTAGAATATTCCATGGTTTTGTTTTGTTTTTAAAAAAACAGTCATGTAGGTTTCCCTAGTTGCTGTTTGACACAGCTCAATTTCATCACAGTATAGCAGGGTGTCAAACTCACGTCATCATGGCGGCGTCATGTGACGTATCTGGACTTTTTCCCCCTTTGCTAAACCGGGTTTGGGTGTGGCCAGCGTTTGACAGCCCTGGTATAGCATATGTAGTATATGGCACCACCCTCTGGAAGTGTGAAGTCTCTTGCTCACATGTCCTAGATCCACCTTCATGGTGCTTTCTTAATCAACTTTAAACACCTGGTTTCAATTCAGCCAAGCTGAACTTCTTGTTTTAAATGCTCAGACAAAGCTGAGTAAGTTTAGCCAATCAAAGAAATATTTTTCCTACCTTCACCCTGATTAATTAAATAATTATTAAAATATTTAAATACTAAATTATAATATTTAAAAAGAACTTTAAAATAGGGAGATCTTCTATTTTACCATTAGTCAATTCCATAATAACAATTAAAACTATGTTTTTTCTGTGTCTTCAAAGTAGAAAATTACATTAATTCAGTTTTTTTGGTCTTATAGAGGGAATGTGTCAGAAAATAACAAAGAGCCTTTGCCCTGAAGTTAGACAGGTATAGAATTCTATAGCAAAAAGCCCCTTCACCATTCTCTTCAAATTCTCTGGGAGACTCAACCAAAAAACATTAATGCTTCACTGCCCCCTTACAAGTGAAATATCATTGCCTTGTGACTGATTTAAATAGCATTCTGTGACCTTTACTTGACTAAAAGTACATGTTTTTAGGAAAAAATAAATGGTACCTGCAGTTAGTAGTAAGGCTTCAGTTAGAAATTTCAAGACTTCATAGGGTCGATTCATCTTTCAGTCTTGAAATAAGAATGCAAGCAATGCAGGACTGCATGAGGGGAAAAAAATTAAACCTAGCCCATTGTGTTCATTCAATTGTCAATGAATTGGCTAAAATTCCAATAGTTGTTTCTACGAGTAAGTGGTTTAGTTACCTCTGCATTTTTCTGATATTTTTGGATGTTGTGCAAACTAGTTGGACATTGGACTTTTCCTAACTGTCAAGCCTGCCTCAACTTGAACCCTAAACAAGAAAAATCCATGACTACATTTTATGAGAAAGATAGTCTTTATTGAAAGTCAAATGTAGTACAGTAAGGCAAAGCCAGATCTAAGGTTCATGCACCAGATTCCAAAGCATAATTCCCCCTTCCCAGGATCCTCTCCTCCCCGTTAGCTCTTGATTGTCCAATCATATTCAAACTAGATGTTGAATATGATGTCATTGGAATAGTCATCCTTAGTATGCAGCTACATTCTTTCGCGGGTGGTTGTCCTTGAATTCGAGTCTCCTGTCAGTACAGTGAACTGTGGGCTCCTCCTCCCATTCGTCTTCCACCCACCATGGATCATGGCAGATTGGAACCAAAGCGAAGGTGTAAGGCGGGTGTGAGGTGACAGTTCTGACACAAACATTATAAACAGGAGCCAAACCTACATATCTGTGGCAGCAGTGGGTTGCTCCCGGTTCAGCCCGGTTCGGTGAACCAATAGTGGTGGCAGTGGGAGGCTCCGTCCACCTGCCTGGGACACTTCTGCGCATGCACAGAAGTATCACATGTGCGAGCGTGCACACGAATGAACCGGTAGCAACAGGATTTACAACCTACTACTGATCTGTGGAGTATATGTGTGCATATCAAAATCTTCAAGATAGGGAATGATATCACAATTGAGGCCCTGTCCTCTTTGTATGTGGATATGACTTCAATTACAATGATGGGCTTGTCAGATGTTAAACCTCACTCCTACAGGCTGGATCTAGACATTGTAAACATATCTGCACACTTCTAATGATCTTGAAGGGCAAACAATTTTTGAAGTGAACATTTCACAACCATGCAGCAGTATTAGACAGACATCTGCTGTTCAAAGAAAACAAAATGGGAAATTCCTCTGAGCAATATATAAGGATAGTTGGCCAAAACAGAATATTCTAGTTTATTGGAATAAGAGGAAGCTTTTTTAAAAATGCTTTTCAAAGTGGAGACATGAAGAGGAAAATATCTCTACCTTCTGTGCTACCATCAGGGACTAGGAAAAAACCAATTTTTCCCTGCCTAGAATGTTCCTTTTGCTGAATTGCTCTGTAAATTATTTAACATCTATGAATGTTACATCAGGACTACGTCACATGTAGATGTTTTGGAATCATTAACTAATTTTAATCTTTATAACTTTTTAAAGGACATACGATGAATAATGAACATAGGCCCATTTATTTTCTAGATTTACTAGCATAGGTCAGGGCATATGCTTCTGATCTCAGCAAAATTTTAAAATCCATACTTGAAAAGCAACCATGGTTGTACATTTATGTTGATTTTTATCCTACTAGCAGGATTCAAAGCTTTTTGAGCCACCCATAGTCACTTGGTATAAGCATAGCCAAACCTAAAAATCTTTTGGAGGAAAAATAATAATAGAAAAAGCATAGTTTGTGCATGTGCAAGGAAGATGCAAAGAAAACAGAAGCAAGGACATAGTAAAATGATCTACAATATATGATTATCAGTCTATCACTATTTTTTGTAATGTAAAATGGTATTTAAGATACCATTGTTGATATATTACTATCAACAAATTACTTCAGAACTCATGTTTCCATAATGTCCCTCTATCTCCTCTCCCTGCCATTTCTCTGCAGCATGAAATGTTTAACGATTAAAGTTTTCCAGGATTAAAATTTCATTACCATTTTGAATGCATGGTTTTGGAAAGAACCATACTTCTCAGGTTTTTGAATATATAGCTCCTCAAAATCCACACCAAACATGGTACTTAATTATGGCAAACTGAAAATTGAAAACAGTAATCAGAGCAGAGGTGGGTTTCAGCAGGTTCTGACCAGTTCTGGAGAACTGGTAGCGGAAATTTTGAGTAGTTCAGAGAACCGGTAGCGGAAATTTTGAGTAGTTCGGAGAACCGGTAAATACCACCTCTGGCTGGCCCCGCTCCCATCTATTCTCTGCCTCCCGAGTCTCAGCTGATCGGGAGGAAATGGAGATTTTGCAGTAACCTTCCCCTGGAGTGGGGAGGGAATGGAGATTTTTGCAGTATCCTTCCCCTGCCACACCCACCAACCCACACCATGCCCACCAAGTCACGCCCACAGAACCGTTAGTAAAAATGTTTGAATCCCACCACTGAATCAGAGACATAGAGACCCTGTTTGGTATAAGTCATCAGGGCTAGAAGCTAAGATATCATGTGTTATCAGTTTAAATGTAGCTCATTTAATTATTTTAAAAGATAAATGAATATTTATACTTTGACTTAAAAAAAAGATGTATGAAGGATACAAATAAATAACAATAACAGTAATAATAACAATAAGTCATCATTGCACAGTCAGCCAGGTGTTCAGACTGGGTTTGGCATTTTTGTCTACCTATCGAGTCCTTACCAAGGACCTGGGATAGGCAGATGTGGATGTTACAGGTATCATCACAGGATGGAAGCTGTTTCCAGGAAAGCTGTCTTTTGCAATTGACTGATGGCAAATTTGTCAATGCTAATGGGGTTCAAGTAGTGCTCCAGTTGTTTTGGGATTGCACTCAAGGCACATTGTTATTGTTATTGTTACTGTTGCTGTTATCATTATTATATTTCCAAAGGTCTTCTGACATTACAGTCTCCAAACATGAAGCTCCCATATATTCACAAGTTTTGTAGAGCACTTTGGATGTAGCACTATTTTGATCATGTTTACTGGTGCGTAAATGTATATTATACATTTATAATACTATACATATACATATACATATACATATACATATACATATACATATACATATACATATACATATACATACACACACACATATATATATACACACACACACATACATACATTATATATATATATATATATATATACACACACACACACACATACATTATTTATTTATTTATTTATTTTGTTATTCTTATATGCCGCCCAACTCCCGAAGGACTCAGGGCGGCGTACAACATAAGAGATACAAGAATAGACAAAATTTCAACAATTTAAAAACAGTACAAAATTTAAAAAAAACAGTATAAAAGCAACAACAACATCCATCCATTCAACCACATACATACTTGGGGGGTAAGCTCAAATGGTTAAGCTGTCCCCCCCACCTGCAGGAAGAGCCAAGTCTTAACGGCCTTTCGGAAGGCCAGCAGAGTGGGGATGGTTCGGGTCTCTGGGGGGAGTTGGTTCCAGAGCACGGGGCCAGCCACAGAGAAGACCCTCCCCCTGGGGCCCGCCAGCCGGCATTGCTTGGCCGACGGGACCCGGAGGAGGCCAACTCTGTGGGCCCTAACCGGTCGGAGGGAAGTATGCGGCAGAATGCGGTCCCGGAGATATCCTGGTCCTAAGCCATGAAGGGCTTTAAAGATGGTGATCAACACCTTGAATTGGACCCGGAGACCGATGGGCAATATATATATATATATATATATATATATATATATATATATATATATATATATATATATATATATATATATATATATATATATATATATATATATATATATATATATATATATATATATATATATATACACACACACACACAAACATTATATATATATACACACACACACATATGTGTGTGTGTGTATATATAGAGAGAGAATACAGTATTAAATCAAATTAGTACTTTATAATAGTATTTTCCAATTTGTGTAGTGGTTGTCTTAAAGATGCTTTTTCAAGAAGCAATTGGACTTCCTTTGTTTTTGGAATGACAAAACAAGAAGAAATTCCAGTTGCCTCTTGAAAAAGCACCTGTGGGATGATTTGATTTTTATCATAACTGGCAGATTCTGGTAACTAAGTTGACTGAAATCTTCTTCATGCTGGTGATGTCTGAGGATAACTACAGCTCCAAAAGTAGGCCATGCTGACCCACCACTTAGAAATTATATTTTGCATGAATGTATATGAATACTTTTATAGATAAATGTTGTGTTGTGAACCTCTATAACTGTCTGGTTCGGTTCTGCAACCCAACAAGACAGACACAGACTTCAGACGATAATCAGAACTGCAGAAAAAACAATTATTGCCAACCTGCCTTCCATTGAGGACCTGTATACTGCACGAGTCAAAAAGAGGGCTGTGAAAATATTTACTGACACCTCGCATCCTGGACATAAATTGTTCCAACTCCTACCCTCAAAATGATGCTATAGAGCACTGCACACCAAGACAACTAGACACAAGAACAGTTTTTTCCCGAACGTCATCACTCTGCTAAACAAATAATTCCCTCACCTGTCAAACTATTCACTAAGGCTGCATTACTATTACTATTAGTCTTCTCATCATTCCTATCCCCCATCTCCTCCCACTTATGACTGTATGACTGTAACTTGTTACTTGTATCCTTATGATTTATATTAATATTGATTGTTTCCTGATTGCTTATTTGTACCCTATGACAATCATTAAGTGTTGTACCTTATGATTCTTGACAAATGTATATTTTCTTTTATGTACACTGAGAGCATATGCAACAAAGACAAATTCCTTGTGTGTCCAATCACACTTGGCCATTGTATTCTATTGTATTCTATTGTATTCTATTCTATTCTATTCTATTCTATTCTATTCTATTCTATTCTATTCTATTCTATTCTATTCTATTCTATTCTATTCTATTCTATTGTGTTATGTGATATCAATTAACAGATATTTAGAAACAGTAGCAGGAGATGTTTCATATGTATCCACAAGCATCAGAAAATAGTCTTCATATAAACAAAGCAATGTATCCCAGGATGAGCAACTCAATTCTGTTTCTGCTGCCCTGAGAGGAGTTTTGTGATTGGGCTAATAATTTTTGGTGACAAAATGTGAAAATTAAACAGTGTAATTGTGTAGCTTTTGTTTTATTTTATTGGACTGCTAAACATAAAAAAATAAATGTATTAAGTTCTTCAGGGCTTAATGTAATTACTTCCCTTTGAAACAATTTCCAACCATTTCCTGCAACAAAATGAAAATGTCAGCCCCATCCTATAGTAATATTATCATGCTACTGCTAGCCCTGCAGACCCTGGAGTCCCTGGTGCACAATCACTGAGTGAAGACCATCATTCATAGATAGGAATGCTCCTGGATACAAACCAATAAACCAACAAACAAATAATTGGTTGTGCAACAGTTCATAGATATATGATGACATGCTTTGCTCAACAGAGAAACTAGTTCTTTGAAGTGGAAGATGAAATAAATATATTTTCTATTTGTAGGTCATCATGGAATTGACTCTTTAGACTCTATAGATTGAATTCCAAGATGGCCTATGAATGGGGGTTATATCGTATCCTATTTGTTTTATGTCATTCTTCATCTAGTTTAATTTATAGGACATACCTTGCAGAAAGGAAAACTAATATTTGAAAGTAATGAACTGAAAACTTTTACCATTGTGTCATTATGTTCGTATGGGCTATTATTATGTTAATCCGAATCAGGGATGCTGAAAACCCATTATTAACTGGGAAACAAGGGGTTTCACTTCTTGAAGAAGTCCTTAATAAGGTTTCTGTCGATTATGACTCATTGAAATCTAAGGTTACCAAACGGTTATCCTAGTGGATAGTTCCCATGAGTCATCAATAGTTCTGACAGTGTATACCAGAATTAAAGGCTAAATGTTCAAGAGACCATCGTCAAGTTTAAATAACTATTTCAATGAAATGCATTCTGCAACCACGAGAAGACAAAATGACAAACAAACATGCATAACATTTGTAAGCAATTTTAATCCAGCTGAGATAATTTTTGCAAAACTGTTAATATAAGAACGTCTATGGAGATTCTCAGTCATCCAGGTCATGGTTTGTCCCAAAGGTGCTTTTTCAAGAGACAAATGGACTTTCTGGTTTTCCTTTGAAGATGTATCACTTCTCATCCGAGCTGAAGAAGCTTCTTGAATGAGAAGCAAAACGTCTTCAAAGAAAAACCAAAAAGTCCACTTGCCTCTTGAAAAAGCACCTTTGGGACATGTTAATATAAGAGTGAACAAACTGTGGCCTTCCAGAAAGTGTTAAACTAAAATGTCAAGTATATGTCATATACCTTCACCATGGTTCTGGGGTTGCTGGTGATTGATGTTTAGCAACATCTGGAAAGCTATTAGTTGCTTATCCCATATTAAGATGCCAAATAATTAGTGTCGCCCCAATTGCTCAAAACCCACTAAACCTTGAGGTTATATGGAACTTGCAGAGGCAAAGAGAATTCACAGAAATATTGCATATTGCACCAAAACAAATACAGTGTATACGAGGAGCTATCACTTTTTAAATTTCTATTCTTAGCATCACTTCAGCACCTCAAAGAGAACAGGCAGATAAAGTAATCAGTTGTCATTGAGATTGAGAAATATTAGTGAGGAAGCCATTTTAGTTTATTAGGCTGTTAAAGACTTCCTTGCAACTGAGTAAAATGGTATTGTGATTGGCTAATACAAATTTTAAAGCCGAGTTGGTGCAGTGGTTAAATGCAGCACTGCAGGCTACTGCTAGTTCAGCAGTTTGGCAGTTTGAATCTCACCAGGCTCAAGGTTGACTCAGCCTTCCATCCTTCTGAGGTCGGTAAAATGAGGACCCAGATTGTTGGGGGCAATATGCTGAACTCTGTAAACCGCTTAGAGAGGGCTGTAAAGCACTATGAAGCGGTATATAAGTCTAAGTGCTAAGTGCTATTGCTATTGCTATTAAATGGGAATCTTGCAAGTTTTTAGTAGCCCTAAACTATATTATAAGACAGTGTTTCTAAACCTTGGCAACTTTAAGTGGCATGGACTTCAACTTCCAGAATTCCCCAGCCAGCAATGCTTAAAGTTGCCAAGGTTGAGAAACATCGTTATAAGACATTTATAATTCACATTTACAATTCAAAAATGGTTCCATTAGCATATGTACCTGACCATTCTTCATAATCAGATAAGGTGAACATCCTTACAGCCCCTCCTATTAAACAATGTCATCTGGTGGGACCTACAAGGCAGACCTTTTCCACAGTGGTAGAAGAATAGCTTCCCATCCAAGATCCATAAGGCCCCTATCCTCTTGGTGTTCTGGAAGACTGTGAAGACCTAGCTCTTCCTTCAGGTACTGGGCATAGATGGGAATTGAGCACAGCACACGTCTAAGTTGGTATGGAGACTCTATGATACTTTGGTTGTGTATGATGACTTGAATTCTGTGATTTCTTTTTATACGTTGCTATTGTTAGCTACCCATGTTGTATAAGATTATTTACTGTACTATAGCTTCTAGGAATCACCTGGATTTTCTCCTTAAACTGTTCTTTCAAGTCTTCTAATAGTGCATTCTGTGCCACTGTAATTGATACCTTGCAGCTGGCTATCCTGTTCTTCTGTCACCCTCCACCTCTCCTAGCATTAAAGTCTTTTCCAAAGAGCTGGGCATTTGTTTAATGTGGTTAAAATAGGATAATTGGAGCCTGGTAATATATGCCACAAATGGGAATTCTGGATTGATTTGTTAGCTGATCCATCACTTTTGTTTTTCTGGTATAACATTGTATTTACTAGGAATGTTGTACAGTATATACCCGTGATGGCGAACCTATGGCACACGTGCCACAGGTGGCACGCGGAGCCATATCTTCTGGCATGTGAGCCGTTGCCCTAGCTCAGCTCCAGCATGCACGGGCACCCGCCAGTTGATTTTTGGCTCGCGCTGAGGCGGGAGGGCATTTTCGGCTTCCGGAGGGCCTCCAGGGGGGCAGGGGAGGGTGTTTTTGCCCCCCCAAGCTCCAAGAAAGCCTCTGGAGCCTGGGGAGGGTGAAAAATGGGCCTACCGGGCCCACCAGAAGCCGGGGAGCATGGGTGCGTGGGGGGCATTGAATATGGGTGTGGGGACGCGCATGCGTGCAATAGCGTGTGCATGCACTATTTTGGCACCCGAGGAAAAAAAGGTTTGCCATCACTGGTATATACCATCATCTAACTAAGCCTTATAAATCTAATACATTCTGGTCAACTATTAAAACATTCTCTACAGAGGGTTGCTCTTGAAGAACACTCAGTACTTCATCTGGTCCAGAATACAACAATGTGAGCAGTTATGGGCTTGCCTTGGTATTTCCACGTGACACTTTTACTCCATGATCTGCATTGGTTGCTCAAGGTCAAGATGCTGGCTTTATTGACTTTACTAAGAAGTCAATAATGGCATAGAACCTGGCTAAATGAGGACCTGACTGTATGATATGCCAGCGTGGCATGGTCTGGATCTCCTTGATTAAACATTTTTATCTTTCAGGACTCAGGAGGTACGTTATGTCTGCCATTCAAGCTCCTGAATGAAAGGTAGAATATAAGTCTAACAAATAGATGATTCATATGAGCTGGCAGAGTTGATGTTCTCCAGGCCCTTTCTATTGAACAATGCCATCTGTCATGATGCCTGTCCCATGACAAATCAGGTCCTTTCAAGATCTGTGTGTCTCCCACACCATGATTGCATTATGCAAGACCTTGAAAACTGGCTAGTCTCCTAACCTTGTGATAGGGTGTATGGAACTCCTTGTTTGGGATCATTTGTATTTTGATAATGTTGCTGGATTGCCATTTCTTAATGATTTTTTGTAGTAATTTTTTGTAATTTGTTCTGCTCTACTTTATGGCATTTTGCTCTTCTTACATTGCTCTTTATTTTTGTGAGCCAGCAGGAATCAGTTGGAGTTGGGTGCCATGAAAATTGAATAAATAAATAAATTAAAACAAATGGATACATAAATAAGAATAAACAAACAAACAAGCAAACAGCTTGATAGTTCTCCCATTATGACTCCTGCACCTTCAGAACAAAATGGCTGCCGGTAGAAAATGAAAGCATTATTGTGGAACATAACATTTACAGTTCATGGCAACGATGATGAATGGAAAACAGATTTTTCTTTTTTCTTCTTTTTAAAAAAGATACTATATAAATCTTACATAAACCTATAAGAAGAGTTTTCGATTACTTTTCACTTTGTAATTTTAAACATAGATTTTATAGTAGAACCAAGAAGATCCTCATTTTTGCACATTAATGAGGATTTCTACCAGCTTTCTGCCACGCAGTCTCATATCTAATTCAGGAATGAGATGTATTATTTCTTTGTAGAAAATGTTTAATATACAGACTTATCTTCTTTTCTATTTTCTTTTATTCAAAAGATAATACAATTTCAAGGACCTTGAATTTGAACCAACTCAATGAGCAGAAAAGAATTACATTTACCATTATAAATCCTTGCTAATCTTCATTCACATGCTGAGTCCACTTCCCCCACCACCCACCCCCAAAGTCTTGGTGAGTTAAAAGTTTCACAAAGAACCAAGAATGCCTTTCCCTTTTAATGATGTTTGTTTGGCAGATTGATTATAACTCTGAAGCCCTTCAACAAATACAAAACAGGTAGAAGAATTATGAGGTGTTTCAGAATATTTTACTGCAATAAAAGCGAGGGAGAAACTTTTAACTCAGCAGTTTGTATATATATTTCACTTTGATCCCTCAGTGCAAGCTTTGTGTCAAATAAAGTGATAACCTCAGAAACAAAATGTAACAAGAAAAGCTATAAAGACCTGCAAGAAAATTTCTAAATCTCCATCCTGTCCCAAAATTTGTCTCCAACATTATTACTTGCCTGAATAAGAATCTGCTCCAATGGAGATATCGCACAAGTTTTTCAGAGTCCTTGAATGGCACAACAAGGGCTAGATTCCAAAGAGCCATATAGCATGAATTCATTTGATATTTAAATATAATGTTATGCCCAAAATGTGGCTTAGCTAAAGCAACCAAATTGCTTTGAAGATACAACATCATTTTATTTGCATACATGATGTAGGAGATGACCAGGCTGAGCTTGAGGGAGGGGTCAAATGCGTCATCAGTCTTGAGTCTCTTCGCACCTACAAGAGATCTAAGTTCAGCCCACATTGCATTCCATTGGCTCTTATCTACCACCAATTCGCTTTGATTGTTAGTAGTTCAGAATCTTGCAGACAGTGTTAGCAAGAAATAGACCTGTATTCATTTGAACCACCTTGACTCCAGATTTCCTGTGCTTGACACATACAATAAGGTGACCAGACGTCCCGCTTTTGGTGGGACAGTCCCGCTTTTTAAACATTTGTCCCGTGTCCCGCGGCGTTTCTAAAAAGTCCCGATTTTTGGAAAGAATGCACAACAAGCTAGGGCATTCTTTCCAAAAATCGGCCTGAAAGGGGGCGTGCGAGATTGGGGGGGAGTTAAAACTCGGGGAGCAAGGTGCAAGGGCAGGAAGAGAGAGAAAAAGAAAGAAAAGGTGACGCTGTTTTAGCAAGCGAAAGTGATTCCGACTGCGGAGCAGAGATGCCCGGTGAGCGGGGCGAGAAGCATGGGGCACTGCCATCCCCGCGCCTCTCGCCCCACTCACCGGGTGCCACCTTTCTCCTCCTCCTCCTCCTCCCCCGGCTGGGCTGACGGCTGCCCGTCTTCCAGGAGCCTCGGTAGATTGGTGGCCGCTGGATCTTCTTCAGCCAGCCCCTCTCCACAGCCATGAAGGAAGGAAGGAAGGGAGGAAGGAAGGAAGGAAGGAAGGAAGGAAGGAAGGAAGGAAGGAAGGAAGAAAGGAGAAAGAACAAGAAAGAAGACAGAAAGAAGACAGAAAGAAGACAGAAAGAAAGAAAGAAAGAAAGAAAGGAAGGAAAAAAGAAAGAAAGAAAGAAAGAAAGAAGTTAGGAAGGAAGACAGAAAGAAAGAAAGAAGGAAGGAAGGAAAAAGAAAGAAGACAGACAGAAAGAAAGAAAGAAAGAGAGAGAGAGAGAAAGAAAGATGTTAGGAAAGAGGAAAGATGAAAGAAAGAAAGAAAGGAAGGAAGGAAGGAAGGAAGGAAGGAAGGAAGGAAGGAAGGAAGGAAGAAGAAGAAAGAAGACAGACAGACAGACAGACAGACAGACAGACAGACAGACAGAAAGAAAGAAAGAAAGAAAGAAAGAAAGAAAGAAAGAAAGAAAGAAAGAAAGTTGTATGGCTGCCCTGAGTCCTACGGGAGTGGGGCGGCATACAAAAACGACCAAATAAATAAATAAATAATAAATGGCAGATCGGAACTCGTCTGCGAAAAAATTTGGCGGATGGTATGCTTAAGGTTGGCCACCACTGGCCTAGAGACTAAAACATATGAAGAACGGTGGCAGGATTTGGGTTTGACTAGTCTAGAGAAAAGAAGGACTAGGGGGGACATGATTTTCTATGAAAATTTTTGTTGCTCCATATAGACCAAATTTTTAATCAGGAACCCACCCACCCCGGTCAATGGTGTCCCTCTTTACCAATGTTAAAATCTGGTCACCTTAACATACAAGCAATTACACAGTATATAGTGGACACTTAACAAAGCTAGGGTATCTTTATGAGTGGTCACCAGCAAATGCAGAACCTGAACTTGGCCCACTACATTGCAAGGCAAAGGCAAAACAAGAAAAAGGCAGAGACAGTGGAAATTACAGTGTGACACCAAAATAGAATTCATCGCATTTTGTAATGTAACGGTTTTAAAAGTTCATCCTCATAAAAATTCTAGTAAAAAGCTGACAACTCAGCTGGTAAAACCTTTCCTGGTTTTACCCTTTTTGATAGCTTTTCAATCTTTCCTTATTGTCATAAATCCATTCATTATCTGTTTCTGTTTCTGTTGGGTTGATCCCTTCAAAATTTCTCTATTTTCTCCAGGAAATGTCTATTGTTTTATATGAATTGGAGTAATATTGATGAAATATGTTTTGCATAGCCATATTATCTGTTATTACAGTATCCCCCTCTTGTAATTTCAATATCATTTTTTTTCTTTTTCATTTTGTAAATTGCATAGCAACCATTTCTTTGGTTTATTTGCAAACTCATTTTTTTAAAAAAATATGTTTAAGTTAATTAGTATTAACTGATATAAACAATTCTTACTCAATTCCTCATACATTTTTTGCAACAACTCTTGTGTAATTCCTCTTTTTGCAAGCTAACGATCCTCTCCTCCCTTTTTCTGCTTTTACCACTGTTCTGATGGTTGCCATTCTAATATTGTTATCGAAAAGTGAAAATGTAACTCAATTACAAGGTAAAACATTAAAGGCAAGCCCTTCTGTCCCCACACCAATTCACCAATATAAGCTGCATGTACAGTATTTAATACATTATCTAAATTACAATTTGATAGTAATCTTTGAAGATTTGGAAGTCACAATCAATTGCATTGGCCCTTGGGTGACCTTCTATTGGTAGTCTTTAAGACCGTTGGTGCTTACAAACAGAAGTGGACAATTCAATTGTAAGTTTGTTTTTTACCTTCTTGAGGTGAAAAGAGAAAAAGAAAGAAGTTTCAACGTTTATTAATGAAATAAAACAAAAATGGAAAAATTATTTATCAGATTAACAGAGTTGGAGGGGACCTTGTAGGTCATCTAGTCCAACTCCCCACCCAAGCAAGAGACCCTACACCAGTGCTGCTCAATTATTTTCTGTTATGCCCCCCCTAGGAAGAAGTAAACATTTCGCACCCCCCAACTCTCCAATCTGTGCCCCAATGGAATTTTAGTCTTAATATTTATTATTTTACTCATTATAAGCTGCAAGCAAACTATTGGCTGGGGAAGGCTGCTCTACCCACTTACCTGGGAGTAAGTCACACTGACTTACTCAGTGGAGCCTGTTTTCGATTAGGCAGGCATAGGCTACCGTGGTTAGGGCCCTCTTTTGACATGGGGCCAGGCCAGCTTAATCAAGCCGATGTTTTGGGGTCGCCGGCCTGGCCCATAAGCGTCGCCTCTGCCGGGCACTTACAGCGAATGGTGTGGAAGGAGGCTTTAGGGTGCTGTTCGAAGCTTTCGCCCAGCTGCAGAGGATGCTTCTCCTTGTCCAGCAGCAGGTTCGCCACACTATTCATGGCTACCAAGGTGCCCACCGAGAACAACAAGAACCCACACAGCTGCCCCGCCCCGCCTGGCCGCCTTCTCTTCCAGGTTCAGAGCACCGTGCAACTAGGAAAACACTCCCCGTCCAGGGGAATCGATCGAGAGGGACCATGCATGTTCCCAGAGTCACACGCACCCCCTGGCATAGCTCCGAGCCACCCAGG